>CM018682.1:46942221-47275828 GCA_009363875.1 Mikania micrantha | reverse complement strand
CAAAAACTATACTGGCACCAGAATCAAACCATACAGAAGCAGGAATATTGTTGATAGAAAGGTACCTGGACCCGTCCGGGGTCCACAAATCGCATCATCCTCGTCATCGTAAAGGCTCGTGCTTTAGCCTTCTGCTTCTCCTTCCTTTATCCTCTATCTTACCCGAGCCCGAAGCATCGGCCCGTGGTTGTCTGCAATCCTTGGACAGATGTCCAAACCCGTTGCAGTTGTAGCATCTGGTGGCACTCGGACAATTGCTGGAGAAATGTCCCGTTTTCCGCATCGAAACATAAGTTAGTGCCCACCAAGCACGGTGTCCGGTGTGAATTTTACCACACTTGTTGCATCGGTTCGCATCCTCACGCTTCATCTTCTTGCCTGAAAACTTTCGTTGGTCTGTTCGACCCCTCTTAGTCCCGGAGGACTCTTTCACCTTTGCTTCTTCTTTGACTGGCTCGGCTGACATAACATCATCCCAAACTATGCCACTAAGCTCCACAGTGGAATCATAAGTCTTGGGAGCATTCGCCTTCACATGAATCCGAACCTTGGGAGGCAAACCCTCCATGTACAACTTCACCCTGCGTTCCTCGGTAGAAACCAGATGAGGAACAAGTCTTGCAATCTCATTAAATCGTGAAGTGTACTGCCTGTGATTCAGGCTTCCCGCCTTCAGCACCAGAAACTCCCTTTCAACCTTATCCAGCTCATTCTTGGGACAAAACTGCTTAGTGACCAGTTCCTTTAAATCATCCCAAGTCATCTTCTCTACATCAGCTGCAGCTTGGACTGCTTAATGGTGTTCCACCAGTGAAGTGCCTCCTCGACAAAAGAGTGAGCTGCAAACTTAACAGCTTGATCGACTCGGCATTCACTGATGGAGATAACAGCCTCCATCGCGGATACCCAGTGGCAGGTGGCCACAGCATCCTTTTACCATCGAAGGTCGGTGGTTGCATCCCTGAAGGACTTGTAGTCACAGCCCTTCAGTTTCCCAGTCATAGAGTCGCCGCTCTTCGTCTCGATGATCACCACCTCATCTTCTTTGGTGCTCTCCTTAGTTCCTTCAGACTTGTCTTTTAGAGCATCCTTCAGTGCCTTAGCAATCATTGCCGGCATCTTTTCACCCATGATCTTGCAGACCTCATCAGAAATAGCCTTCACCACGATAGGCTCTAGAGTGAACTCGTCTTCATTCTCAGGTTGCTCGTTGTGCTCGTGGTCGTCTTCGTTGACGGGTTCTTCAGCTCGACATGTGGTTCTTCAGCTACCTGTGGTTTCTTTCGCGGTCTACCCTTTTGTCCGGCCATCTTAACTTTCTACATAATGCAACAATTGATGAGTCAGCATAGGAATCAGTTTAGCACGGAATAAGTTTTGTAAATCGTTAACGACGTTGATCAAGTGTTATTAACCATTTACCCAACTCATAGGTTCTAAACGTTTCCCATCCCATCTCTTCAATGTGCATGACACTAACTACTTTCATAACATTACATCTAACCCTTAACTCATACATAAACATTCAACTCGTGGCATTCGTCATCCGTGGTTGGCAATCCGCATCCATTAATCCCATTCTCAGTTTAAGTCTTGGCATTTGGGATGCCAAGATCTCTCAAACTATAGCTCTGATACCAACTTGTGAGGCCCCGAAACCGGGCACCTCACAGAGGTTGGTTTCATCATAACACATAGCTCTTAAACTAAAAACTTTCATAATCATGCAGCGGAAATGTAAACATAGTTTGATAAACAGAAATCAATAAAGTGTCTGTATCAAAAACATATCGGATTTGCCAAAACCAATGGATCGTCTAACTGATGCCCGAGCTCCATGCCTTCTCTTATCGTACCTTCAACCTGACATACATGCTAAATCAAGTCAGCTTACGCTGGTGAGTTCTAGTTTTTATAAAACAACATTAAGCATACTTAACATACACATCATTTCATACACATAGTCCATAACCTTAGCACATAACACCCTTACATCATCATCATCATACGTTCCACTGTTACAATACGAACAGGGGGCTTATGCCGGCACCAGACTCCATACCCAGTTATAGTCGTGGTTGACTATCATACCCAGTTATAGTCGTGGTTGACTATCATACCCAGTTATAGTCGTGGTTGACTATCATACCCAGTTATAGTCGTGGTTGACTATCATACCCAGTTATAGTCGTGGTTGACTATCATACCCAGTTATAGTCGTGGTTGACTATCATACCCAGTTATAGTCGTGGTTGACTATCATACCCAGTTATAGTCGTGGTTGACTATCATAACCAGTTATAGTCGTGGTTGACCATCATACCCAGTTATAGTCGTGGTTGACTATCATACCCAGTTATAGTCGTGGTTGACTATCATACCCAGTTATAGTCGTGGTTGACTATCATACCCAGTTATAGTCGTGGTTGACTATCATACCCAGTTATAGTCATGGTTGACTATCATACCCAGTTATAGTCGTGGTTGACTATCATACCCAGTTATAGTCGTGGTTGACTATCATACCCAGTTATAGTCGTGGTTGACTATCATACCTACCCAGCACGAGAGCTGGTACATCTTTCATACTTATCCTATAACACGTATAGGAACATCGTTTGTTCGTCATACATGATATACTAGCATTATATCATATTTTACCATAATCATCATAACATTTACTGCTAGCATTATAACATCGTTCATAGCAGTCATCATGGCATCTTAGACATGTTATACTAGCATCGTCTCATCATACCATCATAGCACACTGTCATCATGCACAGTTCATTATAACATACTAGCATCTTCAGCATATCATAATATCATGTCATCATGCCTACATATCATACTTCCATCCTAGCAACCTAGGACCTTGTCATACTCCTATAACTATTCTCATAGTTATCATCAAGAAGCATGTTATCATAAAGTCATCATCATATCAAATGCTAGCATCATTTTCGTGTCATGTTATTCATTATCATAATTCATTTCTCATGCATTCATCATACTTAACATACTTTCATGCATAGATCATACTAACACATACGCATGCATACATAGACAGGGCATACCATCATTCATTCATCATCATAAGCACATAACATCATAACATAACCATAAGCATGTATGCCAGCCCAAAACAGTTAACATGAAATAGGGCGTCTAGAACTCACCTGACAGTAGACTCTTGTTAACCTTAGCCGAACTCCTTAGCTAGGGCCTTAAGGACCTATATCAGTTACATCATATCGTCACATACCATCACATCACATACTTAGACTTAGAAATTATTCTAAGTCCTCATAGCCTACCAGTCCCCCTTTCTGAATCCAAGTTCTCGAAACTTAGCTAAGTGTTCGAAACCCTTGAAATTCGTTAAGTTCTCATGTACACGAATTGCCATGTACTCGAAACCTCCCTTGTTCACGAAATGCCCTGTACACGAAATTCCATGTACACGAAATAGCCATTGTACTCGAAATACCACTGTACACGAAATTCCATGTACACGAAATAGCCATTGTATTCGAAATACCCATGTACTCGAAATACTCATGTACACGAAATTCTAAGTATGATTTCGAGTACCCTTAGTGCATAGCTTCGTGTACTCATCATTTTGTCATTAAACATCTCAGAAATTCATCTAAGACCTTGGGGAGCTAGTTCTAGGTTCCTTATGTTGTTACCAACGTATTGGAACCTCAAAGTTATGAACTTTATGCATAAAGGTGTGAGCTTTATGCATAAGTTCACCCTTTGTTTAACCATCCTAACTTTTGTATAAAAATCCAGCTTTCTATACATGAATCACTTACTTGAAGGTAGCTGATCCTCCTGGTAGAATCCCGTGCGTTTCCTACTTCGTTTGGTCGATTAAAGTTTGATTCTTGAAATTCTTGGACTTAAACTTCGTGTACTCGAGAGGGACTGTGCTTCCCACCAAAGGTTGTCACATTTCCCAAGGCACGACTATTTATAGACAAGGTGCCCGTACTCGAACACCTGAGTACACGAAATAGGGAGTACTCGAAATATGGTGTACTCGAAATCTCCATATTTCGAGTACAAGATTTCTAAGCCCCATCTTAGTTATTTTCGTCTATTTTCCCACAAGTTACCTATCCGTTATACGTACGTAGAATTCAAATAACTTGTATCTTAGAAAATTTGGGATGTTACAAGACCCCAATAATGTTACCTATAAAGTTAGCTTTTTTTCATACTATGGTTAATTATCTTATATGCAGTTCTTTAATATAAACTGTGTAGTTAACATTAATTGTGTTTCTTGGTTGCAAAGCCTAGTCTTGACAATGTAATTTCTTAAGTTCATTGCACAACCATATATTACTCTACTTTTCCCCTTGGATAGAAAACCATGCCAGCAGAAAGATCACGCTTTCCAGACACACAGTCATTGTTTTCAAGATTCACATCACTCGGCTTGTGTAAGATGTAATAAGGACAATTAAAACAAATCAATAACTATGGACAATATAAGTCAATAGGTCAACAATTTTAATCTCAACATCACCTTTTCGTTGACCCTAATAACCTTGAAATGCTCCATGTTTTCGAAACCTCGCAAACCACACCCAAGTTGCTCACTTCTGCCTCAACCAGGCCAGGAGCGTGATGCCTCCATGTTATAACATCAATGGCCTTGCATCCAACTTTATAGAAGAACAACCCCAACAAAGATTAAGCGCTATAAGACCTTAGTCAAATCAAGTATAACAAACTTCCAGAATGAATGACACCAGATGTTACAGTTTGAAATACTCTAGCCAGTAATGTAACCATTTCCTCTTCGACTCAACTAAAAAAAAATGTATCATGTACATAACACATATTTTAGGAACAATAAAAAAATTTCAATTTCATTTGATACTTAAGATGACAGTAGTCCCTTAAATAAATTAAAACCCATAGGATTATGGTAATTAAAATCTATAAATTAAGATAAGAGGAATGGTTTACATTGAAAGGAAACAAATAATGTTTTATTGATCAAAACCAACACACCCAAACTGACGTGTTTCTACTTGTTTACTCTTGGTAGATAATCACATATAAACCTGAACTCGATTTTGAACAATTACCATAAGAGCTATAGCATGCTACAAGTGATCCACAATCAAATTATGCATAACAACTATTTAATTCAGAGTTGTTTGAGCAAATGATATAACTGGATTATGGGATGCTTGACATGCAATCAAAAATTAATAAGAAATCAAATTGAGAAACAGGAAACAATTATGGGATCACCAAAAGTTTCATGATTTGAAAGCTTAAAACATTTATGTATGCCCCTGAAGTAAACAAAAGATTAACGAAATCAATGAGTTCCACTTCACATAGATGATAAAAAGTAAAATCAGCAAACCAGCCAATTAGGTTGCATATTAGGGTAATGGCAGCAAGGTTGCTTGAAAATTTTCTTTTCAAGCCTTCAACCTCTTTGAGTACGATTAGCAGCAACTTCAATTCACTACCAGGAAGTTTAAAAAATGTGTTGCCAATTTGCAGAAGAAAAATGTGAGGATGATTATGCTCTTGCACCTGCAAGTTCATAAAACAATTTAAATAAAAGTTACATGCATAAAAGAAAACAATATTGATGCCAAGATTGTCAATTATTGAACAACTACAAAAATATATAATAATGCCTTTGATGCAGCAACATATCCAAGTAGGGTGGGCACCATAGGTGTACTTTAACATCCAACTTCCGTTTAATCCATCACAAATTGAACTAAATCATATCTTCCTTTGAATTTATATTGTAAATATGTAAAACGAATAAACATTTTCGTCATATGAAGCCAACATATAATTATAATACCATGTACATAAAAGTAACTATAAAAACAAGCGATTCAGCATCAACATAAACCTAAATTCATATAATAGAAATTCGTAAAAGATTAAGAACCCAACTAAAAATTTACAAAAAATGATGATAAATTATAGAACTCCCACAATCCATTGAAGGGCAAAATAATGAAATGATCCAGGGTGTTCACAGTTTGGGTAAAACAAACAATCCAATTCGGAAACAACCAGCAGGATTTGGAAACCAAAAAAAGGAAAACCTGAGAAGGACACCCGAAGAAAATGTTACCTTCTTTTGGGTATTGGTCGAACGGATCGTATGGGGGAAGTCGGTGAGGATGATGTATGCTGTCAACCGCCATGGTTTGTGATGTTTCCCTCCGGCGAACTTCACCGATCATTTCAGGAGTGTCTCAGCTAGACTGGGACGGGTTTCACCTCTGCTTGTGAGTTGACTTTGAAGATAAGAACTTGCTTTAAGAGTTGAACGACCCGTCGTCGTAGCACCATCGCAAGTTTGCCGGATCCGGCTGCCTCCTTCCTTGCTCTCTCATTTGCATGTTTGAAAGAGAACAAAAGATACAGATTTGAAATTTGAAATTTGAAATTGATTAGGGTTTGCAAATATGCATTTGAGGTGTCTGAGAGCTTAGCCAGTTGTCCATTACCTGACAGGAAAATGGAAGCTTAGAATGGTAAAGGGAGTTTTGGGTAAAGGAAAGTAGAAGCCAGGGTTTTCAATAGAAAATAAGAAAGAAGAGAATATCGATGTTATTTGAAGCATAAATTGTTTGTACCATAAGCTTCTCAAGTAGTATTTTCTCAAGTTGGGCAAATGTTTCTCAACCTCAATGAACTAATCAATTAAAAATGCAAATTTGAAACAAAAGAAAAACAACTAATTCAAATGTATATTTTGCATTTCACTACATATACAACATCAATTATTGAAAAAGAATATGATAACAGCTAACTAACATGCAGGGAAAACATATTAGAAAATGATCTGATTATTGACTTGATTTGGGCCATCTGTGGTTCTTAATTTTGGGCCATCTTAGTCATAATAAATGATTAAATACACAAAATGATCTGATTATTGAATAAGTTATTAATATCAGAATAATAAGAACCGAACTATGTTAATATAATTATCATAAAGGACGTCTTGTTGCAATCTATAACATGGTCACGATTTTTAGGTAACAAGTGTTGAAAAAAATCAAAACTATAAAAAAATAAGCTTATTAGCAGGTTGATGACTTACCTGGGCAGTCAAATCAAATGAGGGGCAAGAGTCACCTTCTCTTTCCTGAACACTAACACATGACAAACCACTGCCAAGGCACAGATTACTTCTAGGATTAAAATAAAAAGAATCGAAGACAAGATGATACCTTCAAGAGTTTGCCATCAGAGATTTCAAGACAAAGGCTGAAGAAAGCTAAACATGCAGACCCAATAGTCCTTCTACCCACAGAGCCAAAGCCATAAATCAGCAAAGAGTAATCATCAAATTAAGAATAACAGCTCAAACAATAAACATCACCTTCACAGATCATTGGATAAACAGAACCGAACAAAACAATAGTTGTATTTTTAAACACAGCTGTATTTTTGTGTAAAAAAGTTTAAATGCAGCTGTATTTTCCAAAGCAAAGGAAGATTCTACTACCAAAGAATGTGGGAAAACTGACATGGGCAAAACTGACATCTATTAATGTAAAGGAAGAGTCTACTACCAAACAATGTGGCAAAACTGACATGAGCAGTCTCAGCCTTGATCTGGATGGGTTTACAGCTGTGGCAAGGGATAAAAAGCTGAAGCAGGCGGGTATTAAGACCCATGTACAGAGTCAAGTGAGGAAAACCAGATTCAATTTGAATGCCGAGGTAAAACAGTTTGTTGTCCAACCTGTGATGAACAAAAATAAGGTTGCCTTTATTGCTATTATCATATTTACTCAACCATAAGGTGGAAGAAAAATACGTTTACATTGTGAGGTGGAAGAAAAATATGTTACCTGGTGAGGTGGAACATGGTGCAACCCTACACCAACTTGTCTAATTTCAATCCTACACAAAAAACAAATTTACTCCAATAAGAATTTAAAAATCTTCACCTTGGTTTAAAAAAGCATGTGTGATACACCTAAATATAAAGAACATAGATATACCTTTCTTTGATGAAACTCCTTCTATAATGACAGTAATAGCAACAAGTGCCTTCGCAATACCCAATCTAAGTACTTTAGCAATTATTTGGAATCCAATCTGAGAAAATATAAGATAATTTACCATTTAAGTGCTTTCCATGCCAATACCGGTTAAGATCCTCCAAAACTGGTTTAGCAAATGTTCCTATAAAAAAACAAAGAATCATTTAAGAAAATGATACTTAAATTTCTATATAAATATTAAAACATGATTAACTAAAATTGTAGCTGACCAGAATAAAAATAATGTCATAGCCTTATCATTCCTGGGTATTTTTTTATCAATAATCGAAAACCAGTCTAAAAAGTTGATGTTAAGTTAAGAAAACCAGTCAAAGTGAGTTCAAAAACCAGTCTAAAAACTTCTTCAATTGACCATTGGCTAACCATTCAAAATAAAATGATTAAGCACTTACCAAAAACAACAGTTATCCTCTCATGAATCTTGAGGGCACCATGAAAAGACTTTGGAAGCAGTTTGATATCTCCTGTCTACAAAATCAACAGTGGTCAACAAAATTAAGACACTAAAATTTCTCATGAAAATGTTCCAGGTAAGATGCAGGAAATCAATTAGTAACTCTTAGCTAATTCTTAAGTAATTTTAACACATTAACACAGAAAGCAAAATCAACTCATTTTGATTAACAAATTAGGCTTCTTAACTCATTTTACAGACTTGGTCTCTTATGGTCAAATCATATAGTAATTAAATAATAAACATCAACGAAAACTATAACTCACAACGCCAGTAGGTAAATAGGTCGTAATGGTGAACTTATGGTATCCTTTGTAATCCTGTACAAAAGATCTTCATCCACATACGAAAGACATAGATTAAAATCCAAAAGATATTCAAATGAGGTGTGGAAAGAGATATAACCTTTGCCTTTTTTTTTCCAATGTCATTGTAGAGACCAGGACCCTTAACCATGGTTTCTTGTAGCTTGAACTGGAAATTGAAAACGAAGAAATGAGTATGATGAACGCTACTATGTTATATATGGAAAATGAATTGGGTGTAAAAGAAAAGCCCTAATTTGACTCTAGTGTTGGAATTTATCCAGCGGTGGTGGGAGGGCATAAGACGGTGGCGAGAGGGTGGAGCAATAGCTGAGATTTTAAACGAAGTACATATGTGAAGGTAAGAACTGGAAGAGCAAGAAGGGAGGAATTAGGGTTTTCATTTTCTTGTCACAGTGTTGTTTAATGCTGATGAAACGATTATGAGGGATGAAAGAAGCGTGGTTTTAAATTTTGAATTTTAAGAACCACCAGTAGTTACAGGGGAAACATGTGTATTCAAATGTGAGGGAAAAATATGCTTGTAGAGTTGTAATGTATGCATTAGGAGTGGTACATTTCTTAATTTTAAGAGATTGAATACTCTCTCACCAATATGCATTATATATAGTTATAAGATATATATATGATCATGTTTCCCCATTTATCGGTAATTTATCTCTCGACAAGATTTATACTTCACAGCCCGAAGGTTCGCTTAGCCCTTTGGTTCGCTGCCCTTTGTTTCAGCCACCTTGAGGTTTGGCTTCACTAGGTTCGTAGCTCCCCAAGTCCAGCCCTAATCCCAAATTCGGCTCAGATCGAAACGGCCACATAAGTTCGTTCCCATGCTTAGGGTTCGCCTAAGGTAAGGAGGAAAGGTTCGGCTACTTTATAAGGGTTCGCATGAATGAGATGGGCTCGGCCACATGTAAGGTTCGTCCAACGTGTAAGGTTCGCCCTTCATGCAAAGTTTGGCTCATCTAGGGTTCGGTTATGCAACAAGAGGTTCGCCAGTTGTTGGTTCTCCTAGGTATTAAAGTTCGACCAAAGGAGCATAGGTTCGTGTAACACAGGTTTGTCTCACCCAGGTTCGGCTAGCATGTACTCTGGTTCACCCAAGAAAGGTTCGTGGCTCAGGGGGGATTTGGCCAGCAATAGGGTTTGCCAGATCTGGAGCTTGTGGTGGCCTAGGTTCGTGGCCATGCAAGGAAAGAGTTCGGTGATGATGGGAAGATCCTAGGTTCACACCTCACAGGTCCGTGCCACCTACAACCATTCCCGCCCAATGAAGGTTCGGCTAAGGGGTTTCCAGGGTTCGTCCCTTCTGTGTTGCAAACCAACACTACATCATCATCATCCGTGCCTAATTCTAGTCCCTAATGTATCCATCTATGGTCTCACAAGCTCAAACAAGTCCCGTTTAGTGTTTTCAAAGTGTAGAAATAGTTTAAACTATAAAGATGCAAACCAGTTTCTTCATGGGTTCTTGTTCCTCTCGATTGTGCGGTCGTTTAGAGCCAAGAATCACTTGAATCCGATAAGAATTGAAGAAGTTCTCTTAATGAGAAGTTAGAGAGAGAGAGAACTAGGGCGATTTTGTGTGTGTGAGAGAGAAAGAACTCTTGTAAAATGAAGAAGGAAAAGAAGAAATGGGTTTTTATAGCTCGGGTTCTCCCCGCGTGCTCGGTCTCGTTTAATACGCGTTAATACATATAATATGCTCTGTTATTCTTGTAAAATATATTTAAAAACATAAAACATTTAAATAGTTATGTCTCGTGCTCATAAAATGATATTAATTAAAGTCAGTCCGTAAAATGAATTTGTTTACATTCGTTAAATTAATTATTTAATTAAACGATCTGTTCGGATTTGTTTTAGATTGTGATTCCTAATAAAGATTATTAAATCCTTTTTCTTATTTTAATATCATTAGAAATTATTTCATTATCTCGTCGAACCGCGTTACTTACGTACGTATTCGTGAAGATCGTCACCTTTTCTATTCCGATGTTCGTATCGTATTTCGATTCGATTTACAATTTATGGAATATCGTTTCAAAATATTATTCTTAATAATTATATTCGTGTGAATCGTCACCCACGCGAATACATTATTAAGTTAATATTTCAGAATTAATATTCGCGTTTAAATTATGTTCGTAACCTCACCATCGCGTAATTATTTCCAATATCATTTTCATTATTTAATTACTTTAATATTATAAATCCCAATCCAAAACCCACTAAACCATATCACTGACACATCCGTGATATGCCGAAATATGCATATGTATAGGGCATATGTAGGGGTCAGTCGGAACTGCCCCAGCCACCATCCCACCGCTATATCGATAAACCATGACCATGTGTCCTTGACTATGTTTAGCAACCAAAAAATAACAACTCCTAATTCCTTTCCATTCCAAACCAATAATCCGTCATATGTTCAATTGCAATAAACTCTCTGGTTCTGTTTAGTTGTATTTCAACCAAACTTCCCATGATTTATGCATATAATAATATGTTCTCAATATGTATACCAATATCAGTAATAATATCAAAAAAAATCATTATCATTAATAATTATCGTATCAGGTCGTAACAGTACAATGGTACATGTACGGACAACCTGAAATACTGTGATGTTACAGTCTCCCCTAGTTAAGGGAATTTCATCCCGAAATTCAACTTGGAGTGACTGTAGTGAATAAATGTGGGTATTTAAGCTTCATCTGATTTTCCTGTTCCCAGGTGAATTCTGGACCATGATTCGATTCCCATCGTACTTTGAGAATTGGAATTCTACTGCGTTTGAGCTTTTTAACCTCACTATCCATTATCTCAACTGGTTTTTCAACAAAGTGCATGGTATCATCGACGCGAATGTCATCGAGTGGTACCTGAAGATCTTGATCAGCTAAGCACTTTCTTAAATTAGACACGTGAAACGTTGGGTGTATATTGCTAAGTTCAAGAGGAAGTTCCCACTTATAGGCAACCTTCCCGATTCGTTCGAGGATCTTAAAAGGGCCAACATAACGTGGAGCAAGCTTACCCTTCTTCCCGAATCGTACCACTCCCTTCCAGGGCGATACTTTGAGTAATACCATATCGTCAACTTCAAACTCTAAAGGTTTCCGTCGTTTGTCCGCGTAGCTTTTCTGTCGACTGCGTGCAACTAACAGATTGTCACAGATTTGGTGGATCTTTGTAGGACCAATTTGGAGCTCAGAAACAATCCGATTCCAAAGGAACTCGACAGCCTCTGGAATAGTGCGGAATCGTATTCCAGGGTTTTCCAATCGAAACCAACAGCAACCGTGATGTTCCGAAGGTGTTGAATGAACGTTTGAATGAGAATCCAACACCAAGGGTTGAGAATCGAACTTGGACGATCAATGGCCGCTCAGATCTTCTAGGGTTTGACACTAGGTGCTCTGGGAAGAAGGAGGGCTCTAGAAAGTTAGGTTTTAAATGATTTAAACTTGTATTTATAGACTGTAGTCATTCGGACGAATGAGTGGCCGAAGCAGCTCATTCGGTGAATGACTCATTCGCTCGCCTATGTCATTCGCTAGGGCGTTCATTCGGCGAATGACTTCATTCGTATAGTCATTCGCCCGAATGGTCTGACTTCATACTCAAATATTAATTTATCAAATCAAACAATCATATAATCAATATTAAACATTAAGAACAATATATAAAGACAACTTCCATTAATATAACTTGGACTTTATAAGATGGATAGTACAAAATTGAACTAGGGACATATAGTGCATCTACAAACTCCCCCTTGGACCTAGTTTAGTGTTTGAAAGTGTCTTTCCTGAAATAGTTTTATGAAATGGCTTTCCAGTCTTCTCCAGCATGAATCTTGAAAATACTGCAGAGACGGATCACCCTCATGAACTGTAGTGTCTGTACCATGTCTTGTACATCAAAAAATATCTGGTGCCGAAAGAGAGCTTTGACGTCGGTGTGTGACAAGTTAGTCAACCACATCGGCTCAAATATACGTTCCGTTTCCCATTTCTTCTCCTTGCTCATAACTGTCAAGCTTCTCCACTTCGCCCGTCGTAGTACCACCATCAGAAGCCCTCTATAAAGTCTTGTCGCATCTTCCTTAACGGAATCTTCTTCAAAACATTAAGAGGAATCCACTTCAGGATAACTTTATGTTTCCGGGTATATCCATCGATATCCGGCAAGTAATATCTTTTAGGTAGTTGGGGCTGGAAGTTTACCCATCTCTTCCAGTACTCGTACTAAATTTGTCGAGAAAACCAGGCTGACATTCCAGAATCTTCACTATAAAGCATCCTCAGACGTACTAATTGATTGACTTCGAAACCAGGCAATGTCTTAAAATCATGAGGATGCTTAAAGTAGTCAATGCCTCTTTCCCTCTTCGCTGCGTAGCATCCAAGATCATGAAAGTATGCCCAGCTCAAGATTTGACCTCCAGCCTTGTAGCCTTTGGTTCTGTAGACTTTCTTGTGCGTAGCTGGCATCTTTACGGTGCTTTCTTTCTTCAAGACCTCCCAGTAGGCCTTCCATTTTTCTTTTCTTCTTTTCTGATCATCGGCTTCAAACTTAATGACCTCTACCTTTTCTTCTAAGTATTTGACCAGTAGATCTTCGGTAGCTTGATCAAAATGATCAGTGAATGTAGGTAGTTCATCCTCAGCCGATGTATACTTTGGATATTATTCATCAGTGATGTCCTCCAGGATTACTTCATCTACATCATCAAAGGCCTCTGGAGTTGGCTCATCACACATTGGAATAGAGGTATCATCAGTGATAACCTCATCAGGATTTAGCCTGAACAGTTCTGCTATCTGCTCCTTTGACAAGCAGTGAATAATCTCCCCCTCCTGTTTGTCGTAGCTTACTGAGTGCTGTATAATGCCTTGAGCGTCCAAAATCATCGTGAGTGTCTCATCCAGTTGACGTCTCACAGGCACAGCTTCGACTTACTCAGTAGCTGCTGGTTCTTCTGTTTGTGTAGGAGGAGGTTGAGAAGGAGCCTGTTTCTTCTTGTCCTGCATAGACTTGGACCGGATCTCAGAAGTAGAAGGGGCTTTATCATCATCATGATCATCATCTGAACTTGATGAACCAGAAGACCCGCTTCCTGATCCTTCCTGATCTGAGTCATCATCTTTATCAGTATTCTCATAATCTACTTTCTCCTCGTCAGATTCATCCTCTTCTTCATCATCTTCCTCTTCTTTATCCTTTTCTGAATCTGAGTCATCAGAGTGGACTGTTGTGCCCTCAAGCCTGGGAGTGTTGTCTTTAAGATCTTCAATATGTTCAGCAGGACGAGCATTCTCCGCCTCTAATGGCAAAATATGTTCATTGAAACCAGTGACTGTCAATGCCAGCTGGTTGTGCTCATCTATGTACTTTAGCAACTGTTCTTCCTGCTGAGTAGATCTAGCTCTGAGATCTGCTCGCTGATCTGCAGCTTGAAGCAACAATGCATCCTGATCAATTATCCTCTGAGAGAGTTGAGCAATAACCAGATCCTGCTCCCTGCTCTTCCTTTCTTGTTCCAGGTTCTTCTCCATCAATCTTAGTACCATACTATTCAGAGTGTTAAGTTGATCCACAATGAGACAGTAGGCACAGACGTGAGAAGGAGGTGAAATAGGAATCTTGCTCTCTTCCTCCTGCCAGCTTGAGATGATGTAGACTGTATAGCAGCAACAGAGACAGCTGCAGTTCCTGGAGCAGAGGAACGAGGAGGAGGTGAAATATCAAACTCAGGAACAAATAAAGGATTAGTGATCTCCTCCATCTCAGCTTCACTCCTCTTCCTCTTTCTCTTCATCAATCTTCCACCTATCCATACACTCTCAAACTCATCATCTGGATTGTCTTCTGAATCAGGACTTTCAGCTTCATCAGCACCTGCTTCGCCACCTTCATCACTTGAGTCACCTGACTCAATTCTGTCTTCAGCTGATAAGGTGCCAGTCATATTAACTGGAGTAGAGGTAGTGGCTGTAGATGTAGTCATGAAATCCAACTCTAATAAAGAATCAATATCCACATTCTCCTCTTCTGCTGTAGACATACTAACTCCACCACCTGCACTCACATCACTAGCATCTACCCCACTAGCATCAATCATGCTAACATCAACAACATAGATGATATCAACAACAACAGTACTAGAGCTAACAACAGCTGAACTCACACCAACACTGGAACTTGCACCACCACCACCTGCACCACTAGCACCAGCACCACTATCATGATCAATGTCATCATCAGGAACAATAATGTCCTCTACTTCAGAATCATAATCCTCATGTCTCCATCTTCTACCAATCGGAGCTATGTAATCAGGCCTAGAGAGATGTCCGAACAATGATCGTAAGGCACACTTCCTATCTTTTCCTCTGTATGACAGTACTCTGTTTAGAGTAGTGTCATTCATGTGCTCCAAGCGTAAGATATCAGCATTGATCTTCGGCAGATTAGGCAACTGTGCGTCAATCAACTGCTGCAAGAATCTAGGGTACATTAAGAACTTCTTGTCCCCTTTCAGAGTCACATTCTCTTTCAAATGTGAGAGGACCATTTCTGAGAAGTTGAATGGCAGGTTCAGTACAAGTGCAACAAAGGCACACTGTATGGTCTCTCTCATGTCATCAAATCCTCCTCTCCTTGACCCAAGGCAATGAATAAGTACATGTGCTAAGTACTTGAACTGTGGAGACATGAATGCCTTGTTCATGATCCCAGCTCTAAGGTCACCTTCATACTTGCACCTCATGAAGCAGCATCGAACTAAATAACGATCTAGAAGATACGACTGATCAGGTGCATCTTGGAAACCACAAACTCTTCTGATGTTTGCAGCAGAAATGACCACATCTTGTCCACGAACTTTACCCCGAATGACTGTAGGCTCAGCTTTACAGTCGATATCAGCAGATGCCCAGAAGTCTTGCTGATGTGAAATATATGGCACATGTAAAGTTGAGATGGCACTGAATATCCTCGATCGCCTCAAAAATGTGATGATCTCGGTGAAATGTCGGGCATTAGGTGTGTTGAGGTCCAAGTGAGCACATATGTTGTTATTCATCACTGATTTGTATCCAACCATTCTGAAATTTAGATAAAGACATGTTAGAACAAATCAGTTGCACAAGATACAGAAATCAGAACAACAACAAAAAAATTTGAACATTCTGGCCGAATGAAGTTAATTTGGGCGAATGAGCTCTTTTGTCGAATGAGACATTCACCGAATGAGCTATTCGCCGAATGAGTCATTGACAACAGAGGTTCATTCGCCGAATGATCATAGTCGAATGAGTCTCAATTTCCGAATGAGCCTCATTCGCCGAATGCGTCATTCGACAGACTGTTCAGATTCAAACTCCAGTTTTCAAAAATTCAAATCAACTTCTAAAAATGTTATACCCACACTCAGAAACCTACGATTAACAACATTAAAACATGTCGTATGTGATTTTAAGTCCATTTAGACCATTTATTGAAAGGGCGATTATAAAAACCCTAAAACCCTAGATTCAGTTATGTTTTTGATGTTTTCATGGTCAAAATTCAACGATTCTTGATCCCCATGTACCTGAGATGATAAGAAACAAGATTATCAGAAGCTGGGACGAAAGAAATCACGAGAAAATGAATGACTAAATAAAGGTGGTATTCAGGCGAATGTCGTGCACACAGTTAGGCGAATGAGAGTTTTTGGAGAATGAGGTAGTTTGGTCGATTGAATGTTTATATAGGTTGAGTCATTCGCCAAATGAAACCGGCTAATGAACTCTTTCTGCCCCAAAGTCGTTCGCCGAATGACCTTCACTCACAGACTTCATTCGCCGAATGAGATAAGCGACTGACTTCTTTCGGCTTACATTGATTCGGCCGAATGACTTATTCGCCGAATGAAGTCATTCGGCGAATGATTCATACTCAACATCCATTCGTGCGAATGAAATAAAGCACTCACAAAAACACAACTTGAATTCAAAATTTCAACATTTTGATCTGTTAAAAATGATGCCAATTATGAAGATATGTCTGGTTGGTTCAGGATTCAGATGAGATAGACATGTGAACCTACAAATGATCACCTAAACTTAAATTGAAAATAGAAAATCCTTTTGTAATTTTCTGAAACAAATTACAACTGTACAACTAGCATATAAAGAAACGCATCTTTTTGTGAGAGCTCTATTGAAAAACTAGTACAAACATCTAATCAAATCAAATCAGCATTACTGAATGATTCATTTCAGACATTTTTGACTTGTGATATGATTACTGATATATCTGTCCACTTTAAGCTTTTCAATACAAATCTATCAAACTCTTTTGATGATCACTTATGTTTTCTGACTGAGTTACTCGTTTTATCTATTCAGCATAGGTTTGAACTCAGTTTGTAACTCAATAAATTCCATAAGGTTCCAATTTCTTTTCTTTTTGTATTTTTCTTTCTGATTTGTCTCACATGACCAACACATTCTCATGGACGGCTTCAACTAGGTTCGTCCCAGTAATATGGCACGTATACAGATCTGTGTTGACATGCTTGACTTGTTCTATCCAAATGGACGGCTTCAACTAGGTTCGTCCCAGTAATATGGCACGTGTATGGAATCGAACTTATTTTATTTTTGTATTTTTCACAAGCTTAATACCAGCTTGATTTTCTTTTTCTTTTGTTTTGATTCAATCATTATCATCTGAATGGATGGCTTCAACTAGGTTCGTCCCAGCAATATGGAACGTGTACAGACTTTGAATTCATGAACCATTGGAAACCTTATTGGATCTCATGATAACAGGTGTATGCCTGATTTGAGTTGTCACACCCCCAATTTTCAACTAACGGAATCACACCGTTTGGGAACGTGACAAACCAGGATCTCAGATCATTAGACATAACGAAGACCTCTATACGAATTTCAAAACATACTTTGGTCTTTAAAACATGACATCAGAGTTTTCAAGGTTTTGCGGAAGCGTTTTAAAACCAGTAACATTTGAAAAATGTAAATTACAATACAAAATCTCAATTGTCATAATTCAAATACTAAAATGTAAAGTCATGCATGCGACTCGATCTCCTAGTCCATGCCTGCTTTATGATGTCCTTAGCGTCCTGAGAAAACATGTAAATCAAGTGTCAACCCAAATGGTTGGTGCATAACACAGGTTTAATCATTTCACAATGTTCAAAACAGCAGTTTGAATATCAAGTTTGTAGATAACATAATCACACATGCACAGTCATGATAGCTAGTCATATAAACTATTTACATAAGTGGTCGACACCGAAGCTGACGAGTTGCCATGCTATAGCATGTTTTTGCCTTAACACTATTGTCTAGCACAAACAATAGTAAAATGTGTTGTTTGGTCAGTCAAACACCTGCGTAGATCCCATCTACCAAGTGAGGTTTGTCAAACCCAATAGATCTATCTTCAACTACCACGCTTTGCACTCCGGCAAATTAAACGGTTCGAAAGAGAAGGCGTTGTAATGCTAAGTTTGCACTTAATGTAAACAGATAACTCATGCAAGTGATATGTATCTAAAAAGAGTTTGTTGCACATGTTTTCTCCCCCAAAACAGTTAAAATAAGAAGGGGCCGTGTACGCACCTTTGATTGTAGCAGAATGATCAAACACACGTGAACTCGCGTAGAAAATCCTCTACGAAAAATCTGTGTTTAAATGATAACGTTGTGTTATTCGGGATGTCGTTTTGTGTTTGTAATCACATACGTGTCATCACACGTATGTAGAGTGTTAGAAACGTGCACACGTAGGTACGCGTGACTTATAATCGTTTAAATAAAATCATATCATCGTTAATGATTTTATTTAACCAAACGAAATTATACGCGATTTCGTTTTCTAATTAAAATATGAATTTTATTATTCTAACACATTCGTATTCCCGTTACGGTTCCAACGCAACTCGAACGGGTTAAATCGGAGTTAAAACGAGCACGTTATGATTAAAACATCAAAAATGGTTTTAAATATCAAAAACCGGTGGAGCCTGGCCTCGAACCCGCGACCCTCCACTCCACGCCCATGCATTCTACCACTCCGGCCCGCTAAGGAATCGCGATATGGTTTCCAGATTAATTGTTTTAAACATTAAATACCCGGTTCCCCTTTGTTTGACTACCGAACCAATTTGGTTCCAATTGGACCCCAATTCAACCGAGTTCGATCCCCAACCCTTAGGGGTTCTGTTCCATGGTCCCAAACGATCCAAACCATGGTTTTAATTTTGATTATTACTAAACATAAAGCTCATATTCGTGACCCATATGATCCGAACATGGCCATTAACAACTCAACATTCAATTGATCGAATTCATTTAGTTTAAACCAAGATTCCATATGGTTTACATTCCTTCAAAGATTTCGAAGCTTTCTGTACAAGAAATTCGAATTTCAGATCCGTTTATATCGAAAACCCTCAAGTTGTTTTTCATTACAAGCCCTAGAAATCGTTCATGAACAATCCATTATAATTTTATGAAATTTACATGTGGGTATTGTTAATCGGTGGTTTCTGAAACTATTGGTACTAATTGATTTAATTTTTAAACCCATCTTGACCGAAACCCCCAAAACCGTATGTTTCAAGAACCCTAGAATTCGAACACTTGAAATTCGTATTTCTTTGGTTCCATTTCGTTGTGGGTTTACTTAGAGATGTTAGAAAGAACGTTTAGATGCTGGTAATTACCCGAATTATCTTCGAATTGATATGGAACGACTATAAGCTTGTGTTTCGGCCAAGCTTTAATCGAGTTCTTCAATCTCGTAGCTTCTGTTTCCGATTGTGGTGTGTAACAGGTGCTAAATATGCCGATTAGAGTGTATGGGGTTTCAATTTGATGTAGTGAAGCCGAATTATGTGCTTTTGGTAGTGAGTAGCAACGGTTTCATCTTTTTGGCTTACATTTGAATTCAATTCGGCATTATTAGCTATCATAACTGATAATCATTGATGATCATCATAAATATGATGGTTAAGAAAAGTTAATGATCAGTTACAAGTTGAATTATAAGGGATTTCGAATTTTCTTAGATTTTCATACACGAATTTTGACTTTTTAAAGTCAAAATCTCGTTTTTAACTAATTTCCACATTGATCCTTATGTTCTAGATGCTTATAACTATAATGGAGTAATCTAAGATAGTTTAATTCAACTAAAGTTGATTATTGAAAGTAATTTCAATTTCCAATAGCATCCATAATTCGAATTTTGACTTCTAATAGTCAAAATTTACTCATTTAACTAATTACAATCCAATTTCCCCTATTTCAAATATGTTTGGCTTATTTGACCAAATTAAATCCTTCTAATTAGCTTCCGTATCGTTTCGCGACATTTCCCGTTAATTTTTGTTAATGGAATTAACCCGAAAATATCAGATTGTTACTAATTGGGCCAATTGAACTATGATTGGGCTAGGTTAACCCAATTGGGCCTTATAAATACAATTGGGCCTACCTTGGTCTCATTGAGCCTACCTTAGGCCTTATTGGGCCTTACTGGGCCTTCATTGGCCTTGTTGGGCCTAACTTGTCTTGTTGGGCTTTCATTGGCCTTATTGGGCTTTCATTGTCCTTATTGGGCCTACGAGGGTTAACAAGGTTAACTCGAAAAGTCGGATTGTCACATCATCCCCTTGTTGAAGGAATTTTCGTCCCGAAAATTAATAAGTGTTAGAAGTAGTTAGGAAACTACTTACGAGTTTAAATCGTACGTGTTAGTGTGATTTGATCATTCTGTGTGCTTGTGTGTATTCATACATAAAATCTAATGCTTGCAACATCACAACTAATTGTGATCGTTCAATGTGATTGTTTGTGTGTACACTAGTTAGTTCACCTAACTGTGACTGTTTGTGTTTGATCATACTGTGTTGTGTAACCTCACACATAGTGAGTGTTCGTAACTGTTTGTACTATGCAACCCCGCACATAGTAAAATGTGTGTAACCAATCATGGATGTACTACCATAACATGTAACATATGAAATGTAGCACATAAAATGTATAGAATGTAATGTAGCACAATTGTTTGTAACAAAATCAATTGAATAAAGTGTTTGTATACTGTACTATGTAATCTCACACATAGCAAATGTTTGAATGTAGTCGACAAAATAGAAACTTCCAAAATTCATGCGTAACTGTAAATTCACGAGTACATGGGCCCCTGTATTCGTCAACTTACCTTACCCAATTATTCTGGTTCCTTCTATATGTAACTCCACCATTGTTTAACTAATCATGATTGTACCACCATGAAATGTAGTACCTCAAATGTAATGTTTGAAATGTAGTACATTGTTTGAAATCAATCATGTATGTACTATTATGAAATGTTTGTGTTTGCATTCTGCAAAGCTGGGTGTTCAGCCCAGTTGTTTATACTAACTTCAATAGTATAATGTGTTTGTGCTTACAGTTAGAGTGTGAAATATCACATCATCCCCTTGTTGAAGGAAATTTCGTCCCGAAATTTAACGCACCTTCATAATGTTTGTTGTTGTTTTGAATAGGTGGGGATATTTTTCATCATTCAATCTTCCCTTTCCCATGTGAATTCAGGACCACGTCTTGAATTATACCGAACTTTGCCTATTAATTCTTGCTTTGTTTAAGTTGTTTGACCTCTCGGTCCATGATTTCAATTGGTTACTCGATGAATCGTAACTGTTCGTCTACTTGTATTTCTTCCAGTGGCATAATCAATGTCTCATTAGAAAGACATTCCTTTAAGTTCGATCCATGAAAGACATCATGAACTCCTCTAAGTTCATCCGATAATTTGAGTTAATACACAACCGGACCAATCCTTTTCAGGATCTCCAAAGGTCCTACGTAATGTGGGCCAAGCTTCCCGTGCTTGCTAAATCGTATTACACCTTTCCAAGGTGATACCTTTAGAAGAACTCGGTCTCCTACCCGAAATTCCAACGGCTTGCGACATTTGTCAGCGTAACTCTTTTGTCGATCCCGAGCTGCTGCCATACGGTTCTGGATTTGTAAGAGAATTTTAATAACAGTATGTGATTTTCCCAGCTGTCACCAAAGTCAATTACACAAGCTCGTAACATATCCTTAAGCGTTTGAATCGTACGTTCACTCTGACCGTCGATCTTCGAATGATAAGCGGTACTCATGTCTAAACGAGTTCCCAGTGACTTATGGAGAAATTTCCCATATGTATCACAACCACTCGGTGTACGGGGTAACTTACTAATGAAGTCCACATCGGTATCTCTGGTTGTTGCAGCAAATCAGATGGCTTCTGATATTCAACTTTGACTTTCGAACAAGTCAAACATTTGCTAACGTACTTAGCAACGTCGGCTTTCATGTGAGGCCACCAATACAGTGCCTTTAAGTCATGATACATCTTGTCTGATCTCGAATGGACCGAATATCTAAATTTGTGCGCTCCATCAGGCTTAATATTCAATTGTTCCTCCATTCCCCGTAAGGATTTCTGTACCAAATTATCCTTTTCTAAGGCTCGAGTTGAGCACTGCGTACTTTGTCAGGTAGGTCAGTCTGTATTGTCATCATCAGTGCGCGAACCCGTCTTGTTCCTGTTGTGTCTTCTCTGCTTAGAGCGTCAGCTATCACATTAGTTTTTCCCGGATGGTACTTGATAGCGCATTCGTAGTCATTCAACAACACAACCCAGCGTCGTTGTCTCATGTTGAGCTCCTTCTGATTAATGATATGTTGCAAACTCTTATAATTTGTGTAAATGAGACACTTGGTTCCATATAAATAGTGTCTCCAGATTTTCAAAGCAATTACCCCTACTCCTAACTCCCAGTCATGAGTAGTGTAATTCTTCTCGTGTGGTCTCAGTTGTTTTGAAGCATGAGCAATCACCTTGCCACGCTGCATCAACACACAACCCAAACCCTGTGCAGATGCATCACAATACACCACGAAGTCTTCCGTCCCTTCCGGTAAGGACAGAATCGGTGCACTGCAGAGTTTCTGCTTCAACAACTGGAATGCAGCTTCCTGTTTATCCGTCCAGTTATACTTTGTTCCCTTATGTGTAAGAGCTGTAAGTGGTTGAGTGATCTTTGAGAATCCCTCAATGAATCGTCGGTAATAACTCGCCAAATCAAGGAATTGTCGTACCTCGGTAGGGGTCTTTGGAGCTTCCCAATTATTAATTGCTTCAATCTTCGCTGGATCAACATATATACCCTGTTCATTGACTATATGCCCCAGGAAGTGTTCCTCCTCAGACTGTGAATAGATGAGAATGTCATCAATGAAAACAATGACAAACTTATCAAGATAAGGTTTACAAACACGATTCATGAGATCCATGAATACAGTTGGAGCGTTTGTCAACCCAAATGGCATGACCAAGAACTCATAATGGCCATAGCGCGTTCTGAATGCTGTCTTAGGAATATCCTCCTCCAGGACTCTGAGTTGATGGTAACCCGACCTGAGATCAATCTTCGAGTAATAACTCGAACCTTGCAACTGATCGAACAGATCGTCAATTCTGGGTAACGGATACCGGTTTTTGATAGTAACTTTGTTAAGTTTCCGGTAATCGATACACATACGGAAAGTCCCGTCCTTCTTCTTAACAAACAAAACTGAAGCTCCCCACGGTGAAAGGCTAGGTTGTATAAAGCCCTTATCTAACAACTCTTGCAGTTGTGTAGATACTCTTGCATCTCTGACTGTGCAAATCGATAAGGCGCCCTAGCTATCGGTGATGTATCTGGTGTAAGGTCGATTCGGAATTCCACCTGTCTGATAGACGGTAATCCCGGCAAATCTTCTGGAAATACCTCCGGAAATTCACAACTACAGGAATGTCTTCAATCTTCTTCTCAGCTACTGGCTTTTCAGTTATAAGTGCTATAACTACTGTATGACTTTTACGCAGACATTTGTGTGCTTTCATACAAAATATGAGACGCAGTGGCGTACTGGTCTTTTCACCTTGTACATACAACGTCTCTCCATTTGGAAGAGGTATACGAACTATCTTTTGAGGGCATACTATTTCAGCCTGTTGTTTGGACAACCAGTCCATGTCGATGACTACATCGAAACTGCCTAAGGCGGTAGGCATAAAGTCAATGTCATGTGTTTGACTCATCAAGTCAAGAACACGTCTTTTAAGAATATGGTTTTCAACAACTAACTTATCACCAACTAGTTCTATAGTGTATGGGTTTTCTAAAGCAGTAGGGCTAACACTCAGTAATTCACAAGATTTGCTAGATACAAAACTCCGATCTGCACCGGTGTTAAATAGCATAGAGGCAGAGTGATAATTCAAGAGAAACGTACCCGTAACGAAGTTGGGATCTTCCCATGCCGGACGTTCTACAATCACAACAGCTCTGTTCTAGCAACATTTGTGTTGTTGTTGCTGTTTCCTTTTGTATTTATGTCATTAACCCTTCTTTTCTTGAGTTGTGGGCACTCCTTCTTGAAATGTCATGATAAGTCACACCCAAAACATCTTTTCTGTGTGTTGCTCCGGTTGAGTGAGCTTGTCTGCAGTTCCCCTCGACAGTCTTTTGCTATATGACCTATCTTTCTGCATCGCTGACATCGGTATTTGTCACATTGATTCCCAAAGTGATGGAATCCACATTTGTTGCACTTTGGGTATTTACCATTATATCCTCCCGATGACTGTCGGTTATTGTTTGGATTGTGATGAGTCTTGTTGGATTCCTGCTTACGATTCTCCTGAAATGACTGCTTAGTGAAATTCTTGAAATCAATGTTATCCCGTTTTCTTTTGTGATCTCCTGCTTTAGCTGTTACTGTTCGTTTGGGTAATGTTCCCCGTTGCACCGCTTGATCAGTCAGTTGGTATGCCAGTTGAACAGTTTGCTGTATAGTAGTATGTGCAGATTTGATCAATTCTCGAACCTGAGATACCAGTCCTCCAATGTATCTCTTGATCCACTTGCTAGGCGGGCTTGCCCTATGCGGTAAAAGTCTTGCTAATTGCCGGAATCGAGTAGTGTATTCCTCAATATTAGAACCTTTCATCTTAAGTTGCCTGTATTCATCATCTAGTTCTTGCATTGCATTACAGTGACTATACTCTTCCTGCAACAGGATTTTGAATCCATTCCAAGTAAGAGCATTGGTTGTATTCAAACCGAGTGTCTGTACGATAGAGTTCCACCATATCAAAGCTGAACCCTCAAAAGTACCAATAGCGTATCTGACCTTGTTTTCTTCCGGACAATTGCACGTATCAAATACCGCTTCTGACTGTTCAATCCATCGAAGAAGTCCAATAGCTCCTTCCGATCCTTTGAAATTATGTGGTTTACAATCCAAGAATGTCTTGAACGTGCCCACTTGTGGGTTTACCAGTTCCCCCGTCGGATCATGTGATCCTGTTTGGTGTGTTTGCGTATAGTTTGCAATTGCCTCGGTGATTCGAGTGTTAATAAGTTCCTCAACTTCCGTTGCGGTCATGTTAATGTTTCCTCCAACCATGATCTTCCTAATTACAAATATACATAATGAGACTATACCCATCGCATAATCATCACTCATGCACAAAGTAAATGTAACACACTATCATAGCCATTAAGATAAAATTCTTAATCATTTATGCTAAACTAGTGCTTACAATTGTTTGTCAAAGAGATACAAAACAACTAAACACGAAATCTACTTTTATGAGTACAACCCACTCATATAAGTTTGTTAATTTGGAAAGTAAATGAAATAACTAGATTCCATTGTTTGGTGGACCAACAGTTGATGATGAATCTTCCATTTCTGCTGGACCAGTCACTGCACCATGCTGGTAACGCATATGCCCAGAGATAAGTGTCATGGCCTCCCCCGCCAAGTCTCTCACTGCATTGGCTTCAATCATCGCTATACGAGCCCTTTCATTGGCTTCCTCAGCCCTTGCCTCAGCTACAGCTACACGTAACTGAGTAGTTTCTAGTCGTGCAGTGAGTTCGAGGATCGTCCCTCGCATCATCCAGATCGTTTCCACCAAATTTGCCTGTTCCTCATTTGTTCTAACCAACTCCCCAGTGAGATTATCCCACATCTGTGTTAGCCAGTTATTATTCTCAAGTAACTCTGTGATCATCCTTGCTACTTCCCGCATGTTGCGGATTTCACGCTCCATGCGTGCAACAAAAGCAGCAAATGCCTGTTCCAGTGGATATCCAATAGCAGGTAACATCCAAAGGCTATTAGCAGAGTTGGCAGTTGGTGGTGGTGGCACTCGCTCTTCACGCACCCAGCTGCGTATGAGATCAGGAAACCATTGCCAATATTGGTTGATCCCTCTTTGTTGAACATGTGTTTCCTCCCCATAGTGGTTTGCATCATCCACTGGTTCGACCCTCCTTGTCATGATATCTGACAATGTTACCACTCATTCCTCAGTGTGAGTAGGTGTAGATGATGATGCCATGTCTGTTACATAATGCCATATGTAAGTGCTATACAAACTATCGTATAAGAAGTGTCTAATGTCTAACAGTTATAGTCTAAGTCTACAGAAATGCAAACCTAGTTCGCTATAACCAATGTCTCTGATACCAATCTGTCACACCCCTAATTTTCAACTAACGGAATCACACCGTTTGGGAACGTGACAAACCAGGATCTCAGATCATTAGACATAACGAAGACCTCTATATGAATTTCAAAACATACTTTGGTCTTTAAAACATGACATCAGAGTTTTCAAGGTTTTGCGGAAGCGTTTTAAAACCAGTAACATTTGAAAAATGTAAATTACAATACAAAATCTCAATTGTCATAATTCAAATACTAAAATGTAAAGTCATGCATGCGACTCGATCTCCTAGTCCATGCCTGCTTTATGATGTCCTTAGCGTCCTGAGAAAACATGTAAATCAAGTGTCAACCCAAATGGTTGGTGCATAACACAGGTTTAATCATTTCACAATGTTCAAAACAGCAGTTTGAATATCAAGTTTGTAGATAACATAATCACACATGCACAGTCATGATAGCTAGTCATATAAACTATTTACATAAGTGGTCGACACCGAAGCTGACGAGTTGCCATGCTATAGCATGTTTTTGCCTTAACACTATTGTCTAGCACAAACAATAGTAAAATGTGTTGTTTGGTCAGTCAAACACCTGCGTAGATCCCATCTACCAAGTGAGGTTTGTCAAACCCAATAGATCTATCTTCAACTACCACGCTTTGCACTCCGGCAAATTAAACGGTTCGAAAGAGAAGGCGTTGTAATGCTAAGTTTGCACTTAATGTAAACAGATAACTCATGCAAGTGATATGTATCTAAAAAGAGTTTGTTGCACATGTTTTCTCCCCCAAAACAGTTAAAATAAGAAGGGGCCGTGTACGCACCTTTGATTGTAGCAGAATGATCAAACACACGTGAACTCGCGTAGAAAATCCTCTACGAAAAATCTGTGTTTAAATGATAACGTTGTGTTATTCGGGATGTCGTTTTGTGTTTGTAATCACATACGTGTCATCACACGTATGTAGAGTGTTAGAAACGTGCACACGTAGGTACGCGTGACTTATAATCGTTTAAATAAAATCATATCATCGTTAATGATTTTATTTAACCAAACGAAATTGTACGCGATTTCGTTTTCTAATTAAAATATGAATTTTATTATTCTAACACATTCGTATTCCCGTTACGGTTCCAACGCAACTCGAACGGGTTAAATCGGAGTTAAAACGAGCACGTTATGATTAAAACATCAAAAATGGTTTTAAATATCAAAAACCGGTGGAGCCTGGCCTCGAACCCGCGACCCTCCACTCCACGCCCATGCATTCTACCACTCCGGCCCGCTAGGGAATCGCGATATGGTTTCCAGATTAATTGTTTTAAACATTAAATACCCGGTTCCCCTTTGTTTGACTACCGAACCAATTTGGTTCCAATTGGACCCCAATTCAACCGAGTTCGATCCCCAACCCTTAGGGGTTCTGTTCCATGGTCCCAAACGATCCAAACCATGGTTTTAATTTTGATTATTACTAAACATAAAGCTCATATTCGTGACCCATATGATCCGAACATGGCCATTAACAACTCAACATTCAATTGATCGAATTCATTTAGTTTAAACCAAGATTCCATATGGTTTACATTCCTTCAAAGATTTCGAAGCTTTCTGTACAAGAAATTCGAATTTCAGATCCGTTTATATCGAAAACCCTCAAGTTGTTTTTCATTACAAGCCCTAGAAATCGTTCATGAACAATCCATTATAATTTTATGAAATTTACATGTGGGTATTGTTAATCGGTGGTTTCTGAAACTATTGGTACTAATTGATTTAATTTTTAAACCCATCTTGACCGAAACCCCCAAAACCGTATGTTTCAAGAACCCTAGAATTCGAACACTTGAAATTCGTATTTCTTTGGTTCCATTTCGTTGTGGGTTTACTTAGAGATGTTAGAAAGAACGTTTAGATGCTGGTAATTACCCGAATTATCTTCGAATTGATATGGAACGACTATAAGCTTGTGTTTCGGCCAAGCTTTAATCGAGTTCTTCAATCCCGTAGCTTCTGTTTCCGATTGTGGTGTGTAACAGGTGCTAAATATGCCGATTAGAGTGTATGGGGTTTCAATTTGATGTAGTGAAGCCGAATTATGTGCTTTTGGTAGTGAGTAGCAACGGTTTCATCTTTTTGGCTTACATTTGAATTCAATTCGGCATTATTAGCTATCATAACTGATAATCATTGATGATCATCATAAATATGATGGTTAAGAAAAGTTAATGATCAGTTACAAGTTGAATTATAAGGGATTTCGAATTTTCTTAGATTTTCATACACGAATTTTGACTTTTTAAAGTCAAAATCTCGTTTTTAACTAATTTCCACATTAATCCTTATGTTCTAGATGCTTATAACTATAATGGAGTAATCTAAGATAGTTTAATTCAACTAAAGTTGATTATTGAAAGTAATTTCAATTTCCAATAGCATCCATAATTCGAATTTTGACTTCTAATAGTCAAAATTTACTCATTTAACTAATTACAATCCAATTTCCCCTATTTCAAATATGTTTGGCTTATTTGACCAAATTAAATCCTTCTAATTAGCTTCCGTATCGTTTCGCAACATTTCCCGTTAATTTTTGTTAATGGAATTAACCCGAAAATATCAGATTGTTACTAATTGGGCCAATTGAACTATGATTGGGCTAGGTTAACCCAATTGGGCCTTATAAATACAATTGGGCCTACCTTGGTCTCATTGAGCCTACCTTAGGCCTTATTGGGCCTTACTGGGCCTTCATTGGCCTTGTTGGGCCTAACTTGTCTTGTTGGGCTTTCATTGGCCTTATTGGGCTTTCATTGTCCTTATTGGGCCTACGAGGGTTAACAAGGTTAACTCGAAAAGTCGGATTGTCACATGAGTCATAAACTATTTCTCACTTAACTGTCTTTCAAAAACATATCTCACAAATCAGATTTTGTAAGTATTCACAAATTTGTTTATTCATTTTGTAAAGTCAGCCTATCAGTACATCAACTCACACTTCTCATATGTCTTCCATTTGTGCATTCACTAACACTTTTAGGACATGAATGATTAATGTATTAATTTCTCAAAGAAGACCTTCTCATTTTTTATACTTTTTCTACTGTTTTTGTATTTTTAAATTTTTCAGATGTTTTTGGTTTTTCAATTTAGCTACTATCTCCCCCTAAAAACCTAAAACAGAAAATCTTTTTTTTTTTTTAAGATAAGGAAATAAACAAGAGAACTAAATGAAATAAAGAAATAAATCAAAACAAAGCTATCTAAGAAGTCGATGATCATTTGTTAGATTCAGATGAAGGTAGGATTTCATCCATTTGGAAAATACCATTAGCCGATAACAGATATAAGAATCTGGATTTATCAAAAGCTTTTGTGAAAAGATCGGTTTTCTGGTGATCTGTAACATCACTGTACTTTCGGTTGTCCGTACGTCCGTACATCCGTACGAATGTACTGTTACGACTGGATATTTATGATTATTAATGATTATGAGATTATTGATTGACTTTACTGATATTATCACTGTTGCTGGTATACATGGTTATAAATTATTATACGCGTAAACCACGGGAAGTTTAGTTAAAAATTCAACTACACAGACCCGTAGTGTTTATTGCAGTTACGTATTACTGATGATGAAGGATTATGGAATGAGAATGGATTGGGATGGAACTGGGAGTTTGTTTGAGTCTGGTTACTAAACGTAGTCAAGGACCCATGGTCATGGTTTATCGAAATAGCGGTGGGACGGTGGCTAGGGCAGTTGCGACTGACCCTTACATATGCCCTATATATATGCATATTTCGGTCTATCATGGATGTGTCAGTGACTAGGATTTAGTGGGTTTTGGTTTGGGAAAATGATAATATTAAAGTGTTAAATAATGGGAATTAATTACGCGAAGTGAGGTTACGAACATTACTTAAACGCGAATGTGGATTCAGAAATGTTAACTTAATAATGTATTCGCGTGAGTGACGATTCACACGAATATAATTATTAAGGATAATATACTGAAACAACATTCCATAAATAATAAATCAAATCGAAATACGATACGAGCGCCGGATTCGCAAAGATGACGATCTTTACGAATAAGTACGCGAGTAACGCGTTTCGACGAGATAATTAAATAATATATTACGATATTAAATTATTAAATAAAACTTAAAATGTTTATTAGGAATCACAACTTAAAACGATTTCGAATAAATTTATTTATTTTATTAAACAATTAATTCGATGAAAATAACCGGTGACGTATTATTTAAACGATTTTATTAAAAATCATTTTTATTGTAACAAAATACAATTATTTAAACGTGTTATATTTTAAATATGTTTTATGAACTAAACCGAGCATTTATCATACGATATCGCGATAAAAACGAGACCGGACCCGGGGACTGGACACGCGATATAAGGAAGGTTACTTCCTTCTTTTCTTGCATTCTCACCATCTTCTCTCTCTCTCTAAAAACACACACACACACATTCTCTACCTTCTCTCTAGCCTTTCTCCTTCAATTCTTGACGGATTTGCGAGAACTTGGCGTCCACGCGTTCGGGAGGACAAGAGCTACAAGGAGATACCAAGAAACTACGGTTTTAGCCGACGAATCGAGGTAGATCTCAAGTTTATTTTTTTCGGTTTTTACTAGAAACGTGATTTACTTGTGTTTATAACTTGGAATCGAGAATAGAGTTGTATGATGTTTCAATCTAGTTGATAGTGATCTGAGGGAAGCCATAGGGGACCAATTAGACCACAGATCGTGAAGATGATGATGATGGAACGAACTGCAGGTCGGCGAACCCTAGGGTGCCGAACCCTGCAACCCAGCCATACAAGGTTTCCTTGTCGAACCTTTCTTGGGCGGGAAAGTTCAGGTGAGCGAACCATTTGGCCGGCGAACCCTTGTGGGAGCCGAACCCTGCTCCTACTCCGAACCATCTAGCTGGGCCACGAGCCTATGATGTAAACATACATGCAGCGAACCCTTGGCCGAAGTGTTGATGGAGCCGGACCTTTCTTGTTCCAGCCAAACCTTCACGAACCAGTTGGCTGCCAGCGAACCTTTGAACAGCTAGGGTCGAGGCTTCGGGAGTGATACAGCCGAACCATCTGCTTGGGCTACCTCACGAACCCTTAGTCGACTAAGGACCACGAACCCTAGCAAACCTTCGGCGAACCATGAGGCTTTAAGCCGAACCCTTGGAGCCACGAACCAATTCATTCTAGCCGAACCTAGGGGGAAAACATAAAAGGTTCGCTGCCCTTGGGGAACACCGAACCAAAATCCAATGTGGGGATCGGTTAAGGGTAATAAGGGAACATAATCATAAATATATATATTCATATATATGAATACTCATGCATGCATGCAATAAAAATTCTAGTTTGCCACCTTTAATTTAATAAAAATAAATTATAAATTTAGAAATTTCATATCTTGAATATAATTGATGAACAAGTTAACTTGGTTCTTAAATCTAAATTATATATATTGTTAACTTGGGTATGGTGATGATTAGAATTATCTAAAGCATGCATGCGAGTACACATACATATATATATACATTTGTATATGAATGTGTGTGGGTAACATAAGGGTTTATCATGGAATTATCTTCATTAGGTAATTAAGCTATCATGTATGAATCCATAATCAATAATGAAATCATGTGTTACCAACTTAACTTTGATAATAGAAACTTAGTTAAAAAGGGGCATCTGTAATTTTAAGTAAACACTTAAGATCGCTTAATTAAATGAAGACACGTATACTTATAATCATGAAACACAATAATCACAGATTCTTGAGTTGCTTTGAGTTTACATACGCGAGCGCGCATTATACGAGAACCCGAATTCTAAGGACTTCAGGTGAGTTCTCATAACCTCCCTTTCTTTAAACTGTTTTAGTTTTAAAACTCGGAGGTGAAACATGTATACCGGTTTAAATATTATTTTGATAACACAAGGTTAATACCTGTTTATCAATATGATATTCACATTTGAAAATATTATTATTAATGGATTATCTATTATTCCTTTATATCCATGTAAACATTGTTATTGACTTAGGTCGATAACAAAGATTACATGTATTGTCACGTGGATGATTTCCACATCCGTGAATCATTACTCTTAACTTCGGTTAATTGTTTTGACTTCATGTATTGTCACGTGGAGGGTTTCCACATCCGTGAAGTATTGCTCTTGACTTCGGTTAATTGCTTTGACTTCATGTATTGTCACGTGGTTAGCGACCACTCCATGATTCATGTATCTAACTTATGTTAAATACATAAGGAATCATGTATAGTCACGAACATTGATTGAGAATATGATTGATTGAGTTTGGTTGATTTGTTGTGGATTGATTGCCTATATTTAATTAGGATTATTTGTGATTGGCTAAGATTGATTTGGTTATATGGTTATGTGATTGTGTATGTGGTTGGTTGTTGAATTGATGGATGTGTGTTGGATTATCTCATACAGGTATTCATATGGATTTTCTCAAGAAGATCATAAGTTTTATACTCGTTTTAAACAAAGCATTTTATAAAACCTTTTAAGCATAAACTTTCAAACTCATTTTTACTAAAACATTTTTAAATATAAAAACTTATGATTACTCACCAACTACTTTTGTAGTTGACACTTGATTTTCTTACATGTTTCAGGTGATGGAGACAAGTAGGAATGAAGAGAGGATCTCTTCTATTTTTGGACATCATCATCATATAGGATTCTTGGACTTAGTTAATTAACTAAATTTCTGGCGATTAGAGTTTAGTTAGTTTAACTAAATCTTTTGTGTATTTGATGTATTTGATTCATGATGAACAGGATTTTTGTGTAATTATCGTGGTTGATTAAATGATATATGATGATTTGATTTAGATGCCCATGAGCTTTTGAACAATCTACACATCCCTCGTGGCATCCCGATGATTCCGCCGTCGGTCGGGGTGTTACAGATTGGTATCAGAGCCTGGGTTATAGGGAATTAGGTTACTAGAAATGGTTGACCTAGTCTATAACCATAGGATACCCTAGTATGAATTAAATTCATACACTAGTTAGTATATTCAGGATTTCATGCTTATGTGTTTATTACATGTTAATTGAAACCCTGTTATACATCTGATATAAATATGCTGATTATAAATTTCTTGCTTACGTGTGCCCTTATGATTCGATAAGGACATGCACGTGGTGTATCGTAAAGGTGGTGGGACGTTGGCTAGGGCAGTTGCGACTGACCCTTACATATGCCCTATATATATACCATTTACGGTACATTAGGTGGATGTCAGTATTGAAGAATGTGGGAACTACCCGTTTGGGAAATTACTTGCTTAGGAAATAAATTGTTTATGAATTATTTGCTTTAGGAATTATCTGTTTATATTGTAAACACCAGACAAGGACATACTCGTGGTATACTACAAAGGTGGTGGGACGGTGGCTGGGGCAGTTGCGACTGACCCCTACATATGCCCTATACATATACCATTTGTAGTATATTGGGAGTCTGTCAGTGTCAGGAACTTAGGATATTACTAGGAATTATTGTGAGATGGATGTTGATGGTCTGTTGGTTAAGGTTGGTTTGGATTGACACTTTGGATGATCACAATTGATAAACACTTATAAATTCCCTTATAAAAACATACGGATTGGACACGTAGGGTGCATAGGATTAATGAACGATAATGAGCGATTAGTGATGTGATATGGACTTGGGAGATGATATAGACACTTGATGATAATATAAACGCATAGTGATGATACTAACACTTAGTGATGGTATGGACACTTGATGAGAATAAACTATAAAGAGGATATGAACACTTAGTGACAATAAGAGCACTTTGTGATGATATGAGCCCTCATCGATGATTATTGACATTGGGATTGATATGGATTTTAGTGAACTTAGACAATTAGGGGAACTTAATGTCAGGTGAACTTAGACATTAGGTGAGCTTAGAAATAGGCAAGCCTACATGTCAGGTGAACTTAGACATTAGGCAAACCTAAAAGTCCAAGGGAACTAGAGATCACTTCACTCAAAATTATCTTACTAAGGATAAGGTTTGTGAAGTGAGATTTATGGTGAACTGCATGACGCACTCTACACACTAGCAAGGGCATAATCGTGGTGCAATGGAACGGTGGTGGGACGGTGTAGGGGAGATTGCGATCTACCTCTGCATATGCCCTATATATAAGCTTGTTGCATTGCATTGGGAGGTTGTCAGTGTTAGTATAGAGTGAGGAATGTATAGGACCTAGGAAATAGTTAGTTAACACTAGTTATGACCAACTAGGACACTTAGAATAATAATAGGAAATTATAAGCCTTTTTGAGTCAATGACTGATAGGAGAGAAATATAGTTCCTATATGTAATCCTAATTGTCTAATGGACTCATTTAAACATTGTTTGTATGACTTACGTTGTAAACGGTAGTAACATGTTTCTATTTCCTTCAGAAACATGCCGCCTCGCCGTCACAACGAAGATGACTCGAACAATGGGGAAGCTAACAACAGTAATGCCAACTCCGGCATACAAGAGTTAGCCACACTTATTTCTGGATTGGTGAGCCAACTGACTCAGGCTAACCAGAACATTAACCAGAATCGAGGTGGTGCAAACCAGACGACTTGCACGTTCAAACACTTCAATTCCTGCAATCCCCTGAAATTCACGGGTGCTGAATCGGCCACTGGTCTGCTGCAGTGGTTCGAGAGTATGGAGAACACCTTCATCAACAGCGAATGTCCCGAGAATCTGAAAGTTCGCTATGCCACCAGTGTTTTCCAAAAGAGAGCACTGACTTGGTGGAATGGGGAAAAACGAACTAGGGGAGTGGATGCTGCCTTAGCACTGACATGGACAGAGGTCAAGAATCTGATGACCACTGAATTCTGTCCTAGAAGCGAGATGAGGAAACTGGAGACTGAGTTCTGGGAATCCAAACAAGATAGTGGCGAGAACGTCATCTACAATACTCAATTCCACGAGTATAGTCTGCTAGTGCCTCATATGGTGACACCCTTGGAGAGGGCGATAGAGAAGTATATCGGCGGGCTGCCGGTGCAGATTCTTGATACGGTCTATGGGAGCAATCCCAAAACACTTGAGGCTGCAATCCGATTATCTGCAACTCTTACTGATAATCACGTGAGGAATGGAACTCTTACCCGGAAGGGATATAAGAAGACTGACACCAAGGCTGCTGCAAAAGAAGTCAAAACTGAAGTCAAGTCTGAAGCTGCTAGCTCATCCAAAAGTAGCAACAAGAAGAGGAAGACCAGAAATTTCATGGTCACTGCTCCTGCTGCCAAATCTGCGCAGCAATCCTCAAACAACTCAACTGCCAGGAATTTTACTGGGAACACTCCTCAGTGTAATACCTGCCGATATCATCACACACCGAACTTGCCTTGTCGCGTCTGCAATAACTGCGGCAAGTTCGGTCATTTTGCTAACGTCTGTCGGAGTGCACCGCAAGCACAAAGGATGCAACATGCACCGCTTGCACTGCCAGCTCCTCCTGCACAACCTATTCCAGCTGTACCCGTTCGCCAGGTACCTCAGGCGCAGGCAAGAGCCTGTTATGAGTGTGGTGAAGTGGGTCATTTCAGGAATCAATGCCCAAAGTTGATCGGGAACAATCAGAGGGTGGCAAGAGGCCGGGCTTTCCAACTGAATGCTCCAGCTGCTCAAGCCAACCAGGATGTGGTCAACGGTACATTTCTGATCAACAACTCTTATGCATCTGTCTTATTTGATTCTGGTGCCGATAGGAGTTTCGTTTCATATGATTTTGAATGCTTGCTTGGTAGAACACGTACATACTTAGATAAACCGTTCAATGTGGAGGTGGCTGACGGAAACACTATTGATATTGACACTATTATCGTTGGATGTACGGTGAACTTAAATGATCACGTTTTCCCAATTGATCTCATACCTATGCATCTTGGTAGTTTTGATGTTATCATAGGCATGGACTGGTTAGCCACCCACAGAGCGGAGATTGTTTGTCATGAGAAATATATTCGTATTCCTTTACCTTCGGGTGAAACTTTGAGAATATTTGGAGAAACTGCTAGTAAAGGTCTTAAGCTGATGTCTTGCACTAAAGCACACAAGTACCTTAGGAAGAAATGTATAGCCTTCTTAGCACACATTGTGGAGAAGAAAGAGAAAGAAAAGAGAATTGAAGATGTTCCGGTGATACGAGATTTTTCAGAAGTTTTTCCAGACGACTTACCGGGTCTTCCACCAGAACGTCAAGTTGAGTTCCGAATCGACTTAGTACCTGGTGCGAACCCAGTCGCCAAAGCTCCTTATAGGCTTGCGCCCTCAGAGTTGCAAGAATTGGCGAGCCAGCTACAAGAGCTGACTGACAAAGGATTCATTCGCCCGAGCCATTCGCCATGGGGTGCACCGGTCCTATTTGTCAAGAAAAAAGGACGGGTCATTCCGAATGTGCATCGATTACCGCGAATTGAACAAACTTACAATCAAGAATCGATATCCACTGCCGCGTATCGATGATCTCTTCGATCAGCTTCAAGGCTCGGCATGGTTTTCAAAAATCGATCTTAGGTCTGGGTATCATCAGCTTCGCGTACATGATGATGATATTCCCAAGACAGCTTTCAGAACAAGATATGGTCACTATGAATTTCTGGTAATGCCTTTCGGCCTTACCAATGCACCTGCGGTTTTCATGGACCTCATGAACCGTGTTTGCAGGCCATACTTGGATAAATTTGTGATAGTATTCATTGATGATATTTTGATCTACTCAAAGACTAAGGAAGAACACGAGAAACACCTTAAGTTGGTTTTGGAGATCCTAAGAGAGGAGCGGCTGTATGCCAAATTCTCTAAATGTGAATTTTGGCTTAAAGAAGTTCAATTCTTGGGACACATAGTCAACGAATACGGTGTTCACGTGGATCCTGCAAAGATTGATGCTGTGAAGAATTGGAGTACGCCGAAGACACCGACGGAGATTCGATCGTTTCTTGGACTCGCCGGTTACTATCGGCGGTTCATATCGAACTTCTCCAGGATTGCTGTCCCTCTCACTGCTTTGACTCAAAAGAATAGGCCATACGAGTGGGGACCAAAGCAAGAAGAGGCATTTCAGACCTTGAAGCAGAAACTTTGTGATGCTCCGGTCTTGACATTGCCTGACGGAAATGATGATTTTGTGGTTTATTGTGATGCATCCAACCTAGGTCTCGGTTGTGTTCTCATGCAACGGGGAAAGGTTGTGGCTTATGCATCAAGACAATTGAAGATTCACGAAAAGAACTACACCACACACGACTTGGAACTTGGTGCAGTCGTGTTTGCCTTGAAGATATGGAGACACTATCTTTATGGCACTAAGTGTGTAGTCTTTACTGATCATAAGAGTTTACAACATATTCTGAATCAGAAAGAGCTTAACATGAGACAACGGAGATGGGTTGAACTGTTAAATGATTATGACTGTGAAATTCGCTACCATCTTGGTAAAGCGAATGTAGTAGCAGATGCGCTTAGTCGCAAAAGTCAAGTTCAGATCCATAGTGTCCGAGTGCACACTAACCTCCGTAATGATGTTCTCACAGCCCAACAACTCTCATTAGCTCAGGATAACTTGAAAAATGAGATGTCTTGCGGGGCTGAAATCTTATTGGAAACTAAAGATGATGGATTAATGTATTATTTAAATCGGTTGTGGATACCGAACAGGGGTGATCTGAGGATGCTGATTATGGATGAAGCTCATAAATCTCGTTACTCAATCCATCCGGGCTCTGATAAGATGTATCAAGACCTTAGGGGCTTGTATTGGTGGCCTGGAATGAAGAAGGATATTGCTGAATATGTGTCTAAGTGCCTTAACTGTGCTAAAGTCAAGGCAGAACATCAGCGACCTTCGGGATTGTTACTACAACCAGAAATACCGATGTGGAAGTGGGAGAATATCTCCATGGATTTCATTACTAAACTCCCACGGACCGCGAACGGTAAAGATAGTATCTGGGTAATTGTTGACAGATTGACCAAGTCGGCTCATTTCTTACCAATACGCGAAACTTACCCTGTGAGGAAGTTAGCTCGTATCTACATTGATGAGATCATTAGCCGACATGGTATTCCCTTAAGCATAATATCGGACCGTGATGCTCGTTTCACGGCACGATTTTGGGAATCACTTCATGAAGCCTTTGGAACAAGACTGGATCTTAGCACTGCTTATCATCCTCAAACGGATGGTCAAACGGAGCGAACGATTCAAACACTGGAAGACATGTTGAGAGCTTGTGTCATCGATTTCGGTGGCAATTGGGATAGCCATCTACCATTGGTTGAGTTCTCGTATAACAACAGTTATCACGCGAGCATTGGTATGGCACCGTTTGAAGCTCTTTATGGCAGGAAATGCCGGTCACCTATTTGTTGGACTGAGGTCGGCGATTCGCAGATCACTGGTCCCGAGATTATTCAGGAAACGACTGACAAGATTCGCCAGATCCGCGACAATCTGTTAGCTGCTCGCAGTCGACAGAAAAGCTACGCGGATAAACGAAGAAAACCTTTGGAGTTTGAAGTGGGGGATATGGTATTGCTTAAAGTGTCGCCTTGGAAGGGCGTTGTTCGATTTGAGAAGAAGGGGAAGCTTGCTCCACGATACGTTGGCCCTTTTAAGATCCTTGAACGGATCGGGAAGGTTGCTTACAAATTGGAACTTCCTCCAGAACTTAGTAATGTGCATCCGACGTTTCACGTGTCCAATCTAAGAAAGTGCTTAGCTGATCAGGATCTTCAGGTACCACTCGATGACATCCGCATCGATGATACCAGGCACTTCGTTGAAAAACCAGTGGAGATAATGGATCGTGAGGTTAAACAACTCAAACGCAGTAGAATTCCAATTGTCAAAGTACGTTGGGAATCGAAGCGGGGTCCAGAATTCACATGGGAGCGGGAAGATCAGATGAAGCTTAAGTACCCACACTTATTTACTACGGTCACTCCAAGTTGAATTTCGGGACGAAATTCCTTTAACTAGGGGAGACTGTAACATCACTGTACTTTCGGTTGTCCGTACGTCCGTACATCCGTACGAATGTACTGTTACGACTGGATATTTATGATTATTAATGATTATGAGATTATTGACTGACTTTACTGATATTATCACTGTTGCTGGTATACATGGTTATAAATTATTATACGCGTAAACCACGGGAAGTTTAGTTAAAAATTCAACTACACAGACCCGTAGTGTTTATTGCAGTTACGTATTACTGATGATGAAGGATTATGGAATGAGAATGGATTGGGATGGAACTGGGAGTTTGTTTGAGTCTGGTTACTAAACGTAGTCAAGGACCCATGGTCATGGTTTATCGAAATAGCGGTGGGACGGTGGCTAGGGCAGTTGCGACTGACCCTTACATATGCCCTATATATATGCATATTTCGGTCTATCATGGATGTGTCAGTGACTAGGATTTAGTGGGTTTTGGTTTGGGAAAATGATAATATTAAAGTGTTAAATAATGGGAATTAATTACGCGAAGTGAGGTTACGAACATTACTTAAACGCGAATGTGGATTCAGAAATGTTAACTTAATAATGTATTCGCGTGAGTGACGATTCACACGAATATAATTATTAAGGATAATATACTGAAACAACATTCCATAAATAATAAATCAAATCGAAATACGATACGAGCGCCGGATTCGCAAAGATGACGATCTTTACGAATACGTACGCGAGTAACGCGTTTCGACGAGATAATTAAATAATATATTACGATATTAAATTATTAAATAAAACTTAAAATGTTTATTAGGAATCACAACTTAAAACGATTTCGAATAAATTTATTTATTTTATTAAACAATTAATTCGATGAAAATAACCGGTGACGTATTATTTAAACGATTTTATTAAAAATCATTTTTATTGTAACAAAATACAATTATTTAAACGTGTTATATTTTAAATATGTTTTATGAACTAAACCGAGCATTTATCATACGATATCGCGATAAAAACGAGACCGGACCCGGGGACTGGACACGCGATATAAGGAAGGTTACTTCCTTCTTTTCTTGCATTCTCACCATCTTCTCTCTCTCTCTAAAAACACACACACACACACATTCTCTACCTTCTCTCTAGCCTTTCTCCTTCAATTCTTGACGGATTTGCGAGAACTTGGCGTCCACGCGTTCGGGAGGACAAGAGCTACAAGGAGATACCAAGAAACTACGGTTTTAGCCGACGAATCGAGGTAGATCTCAAGTTTATTTTTTTCGGTTTTTACTAGAAACGTGATTTACTTGTGTTTATAACTTGGAATCGAGAATAGAGTTGTATGATGTTTCAATCTAGTTGATAGTGATCTGAGGGAAGCCATAGGGGACCAATTAGACCACAGATCGTGAAGATGATGATGATGGAACGAACTGCAGGTCGGCGAACCCTAGGGTGCCGAACCCTGCAACCCAGCCATACAAGGTTTCCTTGTCGAACCTTTCTTGGGCGGGAAAGTTCAGGTGAGCGAACCATTTGGCCGGCGAACCCTTGTGGGAGCCGAACCCTGCTCCTACTCCGAACCATCTAGCTGGGCCACGAGCCTATGATGTAAACATACATGCAGCGAACCCTTGGCCGAAGTGTTGATGGAGCCGGACCTTTCTTGTTCCAGCCAAACCTTCACGAACCAGTTGGCTGCCAGCGAACCTTTGAACAGCTAGGGTCGAGGCTTCGGGAGTGATACAGCCGAACCATCTGCTTGGGCTACCTCACGAACCCTTAGTCGACTAAGGACCACGAACCCTAGCAAACCTTCGGCGAACCATGAGGCTTTAAGCCGAACCCTTGGAGCCACGAACCAATTCATTTTAGCCGAACCTAGGGGGAAAACATAAAAGGTTCGCTGCCCTTGGGGAACACCGAACCAAAATCCAATGTGGGGATCGGTTAAGGGTAATAAGGGAACATAATCATAAATATATATATTCATATATATGAATACTCATGCATGCATGCAATAAAAATTCTAGTTTGCCACCTTTAATTTAATAAAAATAAATTATAAATTTAGAAATTTCATATCTTGAATATAATTGATGAACAAGTTAACTTGGTTCTTAAATCTAAATTATATATATTGTTAACTTGGGTATGGTGATGATTAGAATTATCTAAAGCATGCATGCGAGTACACATACATATATATATACATTTGTATATGAATGTGTGTGGGTAACATAAGGGTTTATCATGGAATTATCTTCATTAGGTAATTAAGCTATCATGTATGAATCCATAATCAATAATGAAATCATGTGTTACCAACTTAACTTTGATAATAGAAACTTAGTTAAAAAGGGGCATCTGTAATTTTAAGTAAACACTTAAGATCGCTTAATTAAATGAAGACACGTATACTTATAATCATGAAACACAATAATCACAGATTCTTGAGTTGCTTTGAGTTTACATACGCGAGCGCGCATTATACGAGAACCCGAATTCTAAGGACTTCAGGTGAGTTCTCATAACCTCCCTTTCTTTAAACTGTTTTAGTTTTAAAACTCGGAGGTGAAACATGTATACCGGTTTAAATATTATTTTGATAACACAAGGTTAATACCTGTTTATCAATATGATATTCACATTTGAAAATATTATTATTAATGGATTATCTATTATTCCTTTATATCCGTGTAAACATTGTTATTGACTTAGGTCGATAACAAAGATTACATGTATTGTCACGTGGATGATTTCCACATCCGTGAATCATTACTCTTAACTTCGGTTAATTGTTTTGACTTCATGTATTGTCACGTGGAGGGTTTCCACATCCGTGAAGTATTGCTCTTGACTTCGGTTAATTGCTTTGACTTCATGTATTGTCACGTGGTTAGCGACCACTCCATGATTCATGTATCTAACTTATGTTAAATACATAAGGAATCATGTATAGTCACGAACATTGATTGAGAATATGATTGATTGAGTTTGGTTGATTTGTTGTGGATTGATTGCCTATATTTAATTAGGATTATTTGTGATTGGCTAAGATTGATTTGGTTATATGGTTATGTGATTGTGTATGTGTTTGGTTGTTGAATTGATGGATGTGTGTTGGATTATCTCATACAGGTATTCATATGGATTTTCTCAAGAAGATCATAAGTTTTATACTCGTTTTAAACAAAGCATTTTATAAAACCTTTTAAGCATAAACTTTCAAACTCATTTTTACTAAAACATTTTTAAATATAAAAACTTATGATTACTCACCAACTACTTTTGTAGTTGACACTTGATTTTCTTACATGTTTCAGGTGATGGAGACAAGTAGGAATGAAGAGAGGATCTCTTCTATTTTTGGACATCATCATCATATAGGATTCTTGGACTTAGTTAATTAACTAAATTTCTGGCGATTAGAGTTTAGTTAGTTTAACTAAATCTTTTGTGTATTTGATGTATTTGATTCATGATGAACAGGATTTTTGTGTAATTATCGTGGTTGATTAAATGATATATGATGATTTGATTTAGATGCCCATGAGCTTTTGAACAATCTACACATCCCTCGTGGCATCCCGATGATTCCGCCGTCGGTCGGGGTGTTACATGATCGGTGTGAATTTCGACAACATCGATTAGTTTCTTTTCAAAACAATCATGTATGAAGTGATATTTAATGTCGATGTGTTTTGTTTTTGAGTGCTGCACCGGATTCTTAGTGACAGCTATGGCAGCAGTATTATCAACATATATAGGAGTGTTAGAAAAATGTAACCCATAGTTCCTGAGTTGCTGTTGGATCAAGATGATCTGAGAACAGCAACTAGCAGTAGCAATATATTCAGCTTCACAGGTTGAAGTAGACACCGACGTCTGATTCTTGCACTGCCAAGTAACTAAGCGAGTTCCAAAGAACTGACATCCCGCAGACGTTGACTTGTAATCTGTCTTGCATCCTCCATAATCTGAATCGCTGTATGTTGTAAAATCAAAATTATCATCATTAGGGTACCATAAGCCAAGATCCGGTGTACCCTTCAGATAACGCATAATCCCTTTCACAGCAATCAGATGTGACACTCTTGGTTTTGATTGATAACGAGCACACAAGCATGTGGCGAACATGATGTCTGGCCGAGAAGCAGTTAGATACATCAGAGATCCAATCATTCCCCGGTACAGAGTGGCATCTATTAACTCCCCCTTTTCATCTGGCGTAATCTCGTGATTAACAGCCAGTGGGGTACGAGCAGGTTTCGCATCTGACATACTGAACCGGCTCAGTATGTCACCAACATATTTGGTTTGATGAATGAAAATGCCTGCCTCAGACTGATCCACCTGTAATCCCAGAAATAATTTCATCTCTCCCATTGAGCTCATCTCGAGCGTCTCCTTCATAACCTTCTCAAACTCCTTGCACAGACTATCATTTGTGGAACCAAAGATGATATCGTCCACATAAACTTGTACCAAGAGTAGATCACCATCTTTTTCTCTAATGAACAGTGTACAATCAATGACACCTCTTCTGAACTCGTTGTTCAGAAGGTGAGTGGAGAGTGTCTCATACCATGCACGCGGTGCTTGATCTAATCCATATAATGCCTTGTCTAGCTTGTAGACTTGGTCAGGATGTACTGGATCCTCAAACCCGGGAGGTTGATTGACATACACTGTTTCACTGATCACACCATGAAGGAATGCACTCTTGACATCCATTTGATAGACTTTAAACTTTTTGAATGATGCATATGCCAAGAAGATACGAATTGCTTCAAGTCGAGCAACTGGTGCAAACTCTTCATTATAATCCAACTCTTTAATCTGTCTGAACCCTTGAACCACCAGACGTGCTTTGTTTCTAACAATGATCCCGTGATCATCCTTTTTGCACTGAAGAACCCATCTAGTGCCTATCACTTTTGCACCTTTTGGTCTGTCAACAAGTTGCCAGACTCCTAATTTCTTGAATTGCAGGAATTCTTCTTGCATGGCATCAACCCATGAATCTTCCTTTAAAGCTTTAATGACAGTACACGGTTCAACCTGGGAGATAAAACAGGAATGGGCACAAAAGCTTACATCTGCAAAATCAAGAATGTCGGCAAGTCCCCCTGAAAAAAGCTGATTTATGGTCATAACCCCATCTAATGGACTACCAATAATGTTCTCTTGAGGATGAATACGATTAACTCTTCCATCCGGATCAGGAGGAACTTCAACCTGTGGATCTAGATTGTTCAGATTCAAATCCTCAAGATTAGGTACAAGATTATCAACATCTGGTTTGGGAGCAGCTGGCTGAATGGGATTGTCATATGTGTCTGAACTGTCATCATTTGTCTGTACTGTAGGAATTGAAGTGGATGAAGGTTGCACTGGTTCATCAGGTGCATTTTGTGCATCATATAACATTTGAACCGCAAGATCTTCATCTGAGTACATGGGAGGCATGTTGAAAGAATCAAAGAGACCCGAATAATCAAACATCCAATCTGGGCCTTTTCCAGGTGGGGGCATAGAATGTCTCTGAACATCAACATGGTACCACTCCTTTACACTCTAAGTTGATCTGTTATAGACCCGTTTATTAGGAGTGTTATACCCAAGAAATTACCCTTCTTCCACCTTCTCATTGAACTTGCCCTGCTCATGTTTCTTAAGCATCGTGCACGGTGCACCAAAAGGTTTAAGATACTTCAGATTTGGTTTTCTGTTATGGAGCAGTTCAAAATAGGTTTTCCCATGTCTCTTGACTATCAAAACCCTGTTCAAAGTATAACAGGCATTTGCTACAGCCTCATTCCAGAACTGAAATGGAAGAGAAGAATCAGCAAGCATCATCCTAGAAGCCTCAATCAAAGTTCTGTTCTTTCGCTCAGCAACTCCATTCATTTGTGGGACATAAGGGGCACTAAATTGTTGAACAATTCCCCGTAAATTGCAGAAATTCTTCATGTTGTGATTTTTGAACTCTGACCCATTTTCGGTTCTGATTATACGAATCTTGAGCTTATAAAGAGATTCAAGTTTTGTAACTAGCACTTGAATGCAGTCAAATGTTTCAGATTTCTCCTTCAGAAAGAAAAACCAAGAGTATCTAGAACATTCATCGGTGATGACAAGATAGTATTGATCCCCAGCTATACTCTTTTGGTTAACAGGACCAAATAGATCCATATGGAGAAGCTCAAGTGGAACAGTGATTGAGTGATACTTCTTTGGCTTGAGAGACTGCTTGACTTGCTTTCCCTTTTTGCAGGATACATAGACAGCTTGAAATTCTTCAGACTAACCCCTTCAACCAAATTGTTGTGTACCAGGTGATTCATCTTGCGCAGACTCAAATGACCTATCCTCTTATGCCAAAGAATTGAATCTTTCTCAGTTGCCTTTGACATAAAACACGAAGCTGTGAAGGATGTAGTTGAAGCTGTGGCCATATTGAGTACATACAAGTCTTGCTTCCTAGGGGCTGACATCAAGATCCAATCTTCAGGGATAGTAATACCTTGCTTTAGAATGTAACATTTAGAGTCATCAAAGAGAACTTTGTACTGTTTATCACAAATCTGTGATACTGATAGAAAATTATTCTCCAACTGTTTGACATATCTGACTTTGTCAAAAGAAACTTGCCCATTTGATAAAATTCCCTCTCCCGAAATAAAACCACCTTTGTCACCAGCAAACGCGACATATCCACCATGAACTGAATGAACATTTGAGAGCAACGATATATCACCAGTCATGTGTCTGGAAGCCCCACTATCAACAATCCAAGAGCTGTTAGGAGCAGCTTTTGGGGCAACCTACACAAAAATGAAACAATTAGTTCATTTTGGGAACCCAAGCCTTTACAGTCTTGGGTTGACCCAATGAGTCTAGGATCCATACATCAATCCATTTACCATCAGAAGTAGCCTTATCAGGACCAGGTAAAACTTTAGTCCTAGAAGACTTAACTTTCCTGATTGTAATTTTGCTGAAAAAATTTTTCAGATAAATGGATGAAGGTTTTGCTTGGTGAACATTAATCACTTTGGGAACATCCAATCTCATCAGTTTCCTTTTACCCTTGTCTAAAGGATTAATCTGTCTTGGCAGTTTGGGTTTTGTCTGAGCTGATTTAAGTTTAGATTTAAAAGTTTTGATAAAAACCTGATTTTGTTTTCTGAGTGGTGCAACCTTTGGTGTAATCAACTGTGGACAAAATCTGACTATGTGTCCAGGTGCACCACACTCAAACAAACTCTGTCAACCTTTTTATGAAAATGTTTTAATTCAGAAAAAGACTGCCTTTTTGGTTTGAAAACATTAGTTTTAGGCTAGTCCTGATTAAAACCCAAACCCTTTTTCCCATTAGGAACAAGATTGTCAATCTTGTTTGACACACAAGCTTCATTCTCTTGTGAAGCTTTCACAAAACTTAAGGCTTGATAAATTTTGGAAGATGAGATTGGATCACCTTTCATGACTGCAGGTGTGTGATTCTGAGTAACATCACAGTTAGATGAATAATCGGATTCATCCTCAGAATCTGAGACCCAATCTTCAACAATCCCCTCCACAAAAGATTCCTCTGACAATGAGGAACCCTCATCAGTAATCATTCCAATTGGATCAATTACTAATGGAGTTTTAACTTGGAAATCTTTAACATCTTTGTCATCTGGTGAATTGACAAAGCTGTTTAAGATTGGTGGAGGACAATGCTGATAACTCACTTTTCCCTTACCCTTCTGCTCAGTACCCTTACTGATCATATGCTCAATGATATAAGAAGAGCTTTCATAGCTCTTGAGCTTTTGTCCTAGGGTTTCATAGTCACACTCAACTATTGCTAACTTCTTCTTTATCTCATTGATGGTATTGAGATAAGAGGTAATAGCATCCTGCTTGTTCAGAACAGCAATCTCAGCCTCATGAAGTTGTCTATTTAAAAGTTCAATTTTAGCTTGAAAATCTTTTTCATTAGATTTTAAAACTTTATTAGCCTCAATACACAGGTTGAGATCACTGATTAAAGCAGCATTGTGAGTCTGATAAGCAAGAACCTTGCTATCAAGATCAACACACTACAAACAAGTAGAGTGAGAAGAAGAACAGTCATCTAATACCTGATCAGACTGTGAAGATGCAGCAGGAGTAGCAGATGAATTCACCATCAAAGCAAATTGAGTTATTGGATCTTCAATATCAGCATCAGAATCAGATTGAGCATCTGAATCAGACAAGCTTTCAAACTTTGAACCAGATGTTTCTTTTATCTTGATCTGTGATTTTTCAGAAGTGCTCTCTCCATTGAAATCATCCATCTTCTGAATTTTAGCAACACATGCTTTATCTTGTCCTCCCTGTTCAGAATTGAATCTGAAATCCCAATTTTCACATTCATCCTGCTGTACCATTAAAGCTTTCCCTGCATTTGAGGAACTTGTTTGAGCAGGAGAATCAATAGGAACAAGTCTTCTCTCTGGATTTGCTGCAGAAGACTTCTGATGATGAAACGGATTCTTGTTTCCAGCTTTTCTTGGATGTTTGCATTGTCTGGCAAAGTGACCCTTCTCTCTACAATTATAACAAGTGACAAAAGCCATGTCAAATCCAAACTTAGATTCCTTGTTCAAGTTAATGTCTTTACTAGTCCTTTTCACAAACTCCTTAGCTCTCCTGACAGCACTTGCTAAAGCCCACATAATGTCAATCCTTTCCATGTCATCTGGATCTATCTGAGAGTAGTCATCATTTGTCAGATAAGGATTTCCAATCTGTCCTGCTACCAGTCCATCATAAGAACTAACCAAAGTGGACAAAAGACCCATATGCTCTTTAGCAATCTCAACAGTAACTTTATCAAAATTCTCTGTCTTCAGACTTGTGACAGGTTGATGATGTTCCTTTTGAGAGCTGGATGATGATGATGACTGACTAAAATGAATCTGATTAGAAGATGGAGCTTCAGTCGTCTGAGAAAAAAAGGCTGTTTTCAAAGGAGCATGAGAAGATGATTTCTCAACAGTCGGAGTAGAATAATATAGTGAGGGGTCCTGGACTTGAGCTACTCTTTTTGCCTTCCACTTGTTCTCTATTTCTTTCTCTTTCAGCTTTTGGATGAAATCATTCATGTCCATATGTGCCATAATCTCATTCTGCTTAAGAACCATCAAAAATGACTCCCACTTTGGAGGTAGAGCATCTGCCAAACACTGAATCTTTTCCTGAGTAGTAGTCTTGACTTCATGATTGAACAATTCACTCAAAAGATGGTAGAATCTGGCAATCAAATCATCCAAGGATTCATTTTCTACATACATGAAGCTATTGAATTCCTTCCTCAAAGTCCTTGACTTGATGTTTTTCAAAGCATCATTGCCCTCACATCGTTGCTGTAAACCATCCCACAAATATTTAGATGATGTAAACTGTCTGAACTGATGGAAGATATCAGTAGCAATGGATTGAGACAAAATAGCATAAGCTTTCTTCTCATAATCATATAGCTTCCTCTGTGGCTCAGTCGTTCGTGTGACTAGCATAGCAGTTCCATCTTCATTGAGAGGCCTCAGATAACCTCCTTCAATCATCATCCATAAATTGGTATCCACTTCATTAATGTGAATCTCAAATTGGTACTTTCCAGTGTGGATAATCATCTAAGGATAGCAACTTGGGAGCTTTGTTGGAGTTTCCCGTCTCAGTCTCAGTCAACAGTAAAGTCTGAATGCGATGATTCTGATTAGCCATCAATGCTAAATCCTCCATTTAATCAAGAACAACAAGATTCAACACTTAGAAAAATTTTCAAGCTGAAGGCCGAATGAAGATGCTTGGGGCGAAGGTCGGGGCCCGAATGATCTTGTTCTGGCGAAGGAGAAGATGAGTATGACTATTGAGCGAAAGAACAAATTCGGCGAATGAAGGATCGAATGAGGCTATTCGCCGAATGAGAATTGATAATGAAGCTATTCGCCGAATGACTAGGACGAATGGAGCTATTCGACGAATGAGATGGTTGAATGGCTCTATTCGGTGAATGAGTCTTATTCGGCCAAACTTATTCGGCCGCCATGCTCATTCGGCTGATCTGATGTTTTCAGCAACAAAAATCTTGATAACTTTTGATTTTGGCCAAATCTATGCACCAAATTTGGTACAGAACACCATGACAATATTACCAACCAAATGGAATAAAGGTTTTGACAAAAACATCACAAAAACCAACTGATTTTGAATGAAACAATAGCTTGGAAGGCAAGAAACTTAGGGTTTTTACATATGTCGAACAAACAATCTGAGATTTGATGATTTAGACTGGAAATTGAGTAGAATCAAGAGCCAAATCTCTGATACCACTTTGTAGGACCAATTTGGAGCTCAGAAACAATCCGATTCCAAGGGATATCTACTCGGCAGCCTCTGGAATAGTGCGGAATCCTATTCCAGGGTTTTCCAATTGTAACCAACAGCAACCGTGATGTTTCGAAGGTGTAGAATGAACGTTTGAATGAGAATCGAACACCACAGGTTGAGAATCGAACTTGGGTGATCAATGGCCGCTCGGATCTTCTAGGGTTTGACACTAGGTGCTCTGGGAAGAAGGAGGGCTCTAGAAAGTTAGGTTTGAAATGATTTAAACTTGTATTTATAGACTGTAGTCATTCGGCCGAATGAGTGGCCGAAGCAGCTCATTCGGCGAATGACTATGTCGAATGGACAAGTCAGTCGAATGAGTCATTTGGCAAATGACTCATTAACTCGCCTATGTCATTCGCCAGGGCGTTCATTCGGCGAATGACTTCATTCGTAGAGTCATTCGCCCGAATGGTCTGACTTCATACTCAAATATTAATTAATCAAATCAAACAATCATATAATCAATATTAAACGTTAAGAACAATATATAAAGACAACTTCCATTAATATAACTTGGACTTTATAAGATGGATAATACAAAATTGAACTAGGGACATATAGTGCATCTACAATCTTGTCAGTCATTTCTTGAATAATATCGGGACCAGTGATTTGCGATTCGCCGACCTCGGTCCAAGAAATAGGTGACCGACATTTTCTACCATAGAGAGCTTCAAACGGCGCCATACCAATGCTCGCGTGATAACTGTTGTTATACGAGAACTCGGCCAATGGTAGATGGCTATCCCTATTGCCACCGAAATCGATGACACAAGCTCTCAACATATCTTCCAATGTCTGAATCGTTCGCTCCGTCTGTCCATCCATTTGAGGATGATAGGCGGTACTAAGGTCCAATCTTGTTCCAAATGCTTCATGAAGTGATTCCCAAAATCGTGCTGTGAAACGAGTATCACGATCCGATATTATCCCCCAAATACTATCCTTACCGCTTGGTTAATCTATCAATTATTACCCAAATACTATCTTTACCGCTTGAGGTTCGTGGGAGTTTAGTAATGAAATCCACAGAGATATTCTCCCACTTCCACATGGGTATTTCTGGTTGTATTAACAATCCTGAAGGTCGCTGGTGTTCTGGCTTGACTTTACAGCAGTTAAGGCACTTGGACACATACTCAACAATGTCGTTCTTCATTCCAGCCCACCCTTATAAGGCTCTAAGGTCTTGATACATCTTATCAGTGCCCGGATGGATTGAGTAACGAGACTTATGCGCTTCATCCAAAATCATCATCCTAAGATCATCTCTGTTCGGTATCCACAACCGATTCAAATAATACGTCAAACCATCATCCTTAGTTTCCAATAGTAACTCAGCCCCACAAGAGATCTCATTTTTCAAGTTATCTAAAGACAATGAGTGTTGTTGGGATGTGAGAACATCATTACGAAGATTAGTGTGCACTCGAACACTATGGATTTGAACATGACTCTTGCGACTAGGCGCATCTGCTACTACATTCGCTTTGCCAGGATGGTAACGAATTTCACAGTCATAATCATTCAACAGTTCAACCCATCTCCGTTGTCTCATATTAAGCCCTTTCTGATTGAGAATATGTTGCAAACTTGTATGATCTGTAAAGACTACACACTTTGTGCCATAAAGATGATGTCTCCATATCTTCAAAGCAAACACGACTGCACCAAGTTCCAAGTCGTGTGTAGTGTAGTTCTTCTCATGAATTTTCAGCTGTCTCGATGCATATGTCACAACCTTTCCCCGTTGCATGAGAACAAAACTGAGACCTAGGTTAGATGCATCACATTATACCACAAAATAATTATTTCCATCAGGCAGTGTCAAGACAGGAGCATCACAGATTTTCTGCTTCAAAGTCTGAAACGCCTCTTCTTGCTTTGGTCCCCACTCATAAGGTTTATTCTTTTGAGTTAAAGAAGTGAGAGGGACAACAATTATGGTGAAGTTCGAAATAAACCGCCGATAGTAACCGACAAGTCCAAGAAATGATCGAATTTCCTTTGGTGTCTTCGGTGTACTCCAATTCTTTACCGCATCAATCTTCGCAGGATCTACATGAACACCCTTTTCGTTGACTATGTGTCCCAAAAATTGAACTTCCTTAAGCCTAAATTCACATTTAGAGAATTTGGCATATAGTCGCTCTTCCCTTAGGATCTCCAAAACCAACTTAAGGTGTTGCTCGTGTTCTTCTTTGGTCTTTGAGTAGATCAAAATATCATCAATGAATACAATCACAAATTTATCCAAGTATGGCATGCAAACACGGTTCATGAGATCCATGAAAACAACTGGTGCATTGGTAAGGCCGAAAGGCATTACCAGAAATTCATAATGGCCATATCTTGTTCTGAAAGCCGTCTTGGGAATATCATCATCGTGTGCACGAAGCTGATGATACTAAGACCTAAGATCGATCTTCGAAAACCATGCCGAGCCTTGGAGTTGATCGAAAAGATCATCGATGCGCGGGAGAGGATATCGATTCTTGATAGTTAGCTCGTTCAACTCGCGGTAGTTGATGCACATTCGGAATGACCCGTCCTTCTTCTTGACAAACAGGACCGGTGCACCCCATGGCGAATGGCTCGGGCGAATGAATCCCTTATCAGTCAGTTCTTGCAGTTGACTCGCCAGTTCTTGCAACTCCGAAGGCGCAAGTCTGTAAGGAGCTTTGGCGACTGGGTTCGCACAGGTACTAAGTCAATTCTAAATTCTACTTGACGTTCTGGTGGAAGACCCGGTAAATCGTCTGGAAATACTTCAGGAAAATCTCTGATTACAGGAACGTTTTCAATGCTCTTTCCTTTCTCCTTTTTCTCCACATGTGCTAAAAACGCTATAAATTTCTTCCTAAGGTACTTGTGTGCTTTAGTGCATGACATCAGCTTAAGACCTTTACTAGAAGTCTCCCTAAAAACTCTTAAAGTTTCACCCGAAGGTAAGGGAATGCGAATGTATTTCTCATGACAAATGATTTCCGCTTTATGGGTGGCTAACCAATCCATGCCTATGATAACATCAAAGCTACCAAGGTGCATAGGTATAAGATCAATTTGGAAAACTTGATCACTTTTGTTCACAGTACATCCGATAATAACAGTGTCAATATCAATAGTGTTTCCGTCAGCCACTTCCACGTTAAACGGTTCATCTAAGTTTGTACGTGTTCTACCAAGCATGCATTCAAAAATGTACCATTGACCACATCTTGGTTGGCTTGAGCAGCTGGAGCATTCAGTTGAAACGCTCTGCCTCTAGCCACCCTTTGATTGTTTCCCGTCAACCTCGGACATTGATTCCTAAAATGACCCACTTCACCGCACTCGTAACAGGCTCTTACCTGTACAGGTACCTGGCGAACTGGTATAGCTTGAACTCGTTGAGCTTGCGGAGCTAGCAGTGCAAGCGGAACAGGTTGCATCCTTTGTGCTTGCGGTGCACTTCGACAAACATTAGCAAAGTGCCCATACTTGCCACAATTGTTGCAGACGCAACAAGGAAAGTTGGGCATATGATGGTATCGGCAGGTATTACATTGAGGGGTATTCCCAACATAATTCCTGGCAGTGGTGTTGTTTGATGATTGCTGTGCAGACTTAGCAACAGGAGTAGTAACAACGAAGTTCCTGGTCTTTCGCTTCCTGTTGCTGCTTTTGGATGAACTGCCTTGTTCGGTTTTGACTTCAGTGGAAGCCTCTTTGGCAGCAGACTTTCTATCAGCTTTCTTTGACCCCTTTTGTGTGAGTGTTCCAGCCTTCACGTGATTATCAGTTAAAGTTGCAGATAAGCGGATCGCAGCCTCCAGTGTTTTAGGATTGCTACCGTAAACGGTGTCCTGAATCTGCATAGGCAGACCGCCTATGTACTTCTCAATAGTTCTCTCCAACGGTGTCACCAGATGAGGTACTAGCAGACTATACTCATGAAAGGAGTATTATGAATCACATTCTCCCTGCTATCCTGTTTGAGTTCCCAGAATTCAGTCTCAAGCTTCGTCATCTCACTGCGAGGACTAAATTCAGTGGTCATCAAGTTCTTGACCTCAGTCCATGTCAGTGCTAGGGCAGCATCAACTCCCCTAGTTTACTTTTCGCCATTCCATCAAGTCAGTGCTCTCTTTTGGAAAACACCGGTGGCATAGCGCACCTTCAGATTTTCGGGGCAATCACTGTTAATGAAGGTGTTCTCCATGCTCTCAAACCACTGCAGCAGACCAGTGGCTGTCTCAGAACCCGTAAACTTCAGTGGATTACAGGAATTGAAGTGTTTGAACGTGAAGACTGGTGGGTTTGCACCACCTCTATTCTGATTGAGAGTCTTATTGGCTAGAGTCAGTTGATTCACCAATCCAGTAATAAGTGTTGCTAACTCTTGCATGCCAGAGTTGGCATTACCGTTGTTAGCACCATCAGCGTTGCTGTTTGTTTCATCCTCGTTGTGACGGCGTGGCGGCATGTTTCTGAAGATAATAGAAACATGTTACTACCGTTTTCAACGTAAGTCATACAAACTATGGTCAAATGAGTTCATTTTAAAAGTTAGGATTACATATAGGAACTATATTTTTCTCCTATCTGTCATTAAACTCATAACACTGTAGTAATTTCCTAATATTACACTAACGCATCCTAGTTGGTCATATCTAATATAAACTAACTAGTCCTAAGTTTCAAACATTTCTCAACCTATACCCACACTGACAACCTCCCGATGCGGTGCAACAAGCTTATATATAGGGCATACATAGACTTGACCGCAGTCGCATCATCGCCGTCCCACCACCGTTGCATTGCACCACGATTATGCCCTTGCTAGAAATTAGGGTGTATCATGTATCTTACCATTATCTCACTTCACAACCTTTATCCTATGTAGGATAATTTTTAGTGAAGTGGTCTCTAGTTCCCTTGGACAATTAGGTTCGCCTAATGTCTAAGTTCACCTGACATGTAGGTTTGCCTATTTCTAAGTTCACCTAATGTCTAAGTTCACCTGACATTAAAGTTCCCCTAATGTCTAAGTTCACTAAAAATCCATACTAACTCCCAATGTTCGTAATTATCAATGAGGGTTCATATCATCACTAAGTGCTCTTATTGTCACTAAGTGTTCATATCCTCCCTATAATTTACTCTCATCAAGTATTCATACCATCACCAAGTGTTAGTATCGTCACTATGCGTTCATATTTTCACCAAGTTTCTATATCATCATCCAAGTCTTCAGTCTATCACTAAGTGTTCATATCATTCGTTGATCCTATACACCCCACGTGTCCAATAAGTGTGCTTCATAAGTGAATTTATATGTGTCCATCAAATATGATTATCCAATAAGTCAATCCAAACCAAATCCAAACAACACTCCATCAACAACTTTTCCAGCACATCCTAATAATATCCTAAGTTCCTGACACTGACAGACCCCCAATATACTACAAATGGTATATGTATAGGGCATATGTAGGGGTCAGTCGCAACTGCCCCAGCCACTGTCCCACCACCTTTGTACTATACCACGAGTGTGTCCTTGTCTGGTGATCAAAGACCAATCAAATAATTCCTAAAGCAGATAAGTTCCTAAGCAGTTAATTTCCTAAGCAAATAATTTCCCAAACGGGTAGTTCCCTTATTCTTCAATACTGACATCTACCTAATGTACCATAAATGGTATATATATAGGGCATATGTAGGGGTCAGTCGCAACTGCCCCAGCCAACGTCCCACCACCTTTACGATACACCACGTGCATGTCCTTATCGAATCATTAGGGCATAAGTAAGCATAAAATCAGCAATTAATACATGTGAATTAAATATATAATCAGGAGTTCAAATAACATGTAATAAACATATAAGCATGAATCATGAATACAATAACTAGTGTATGAAATAATTCATACTAGGGTATCCTACGGTTATAGACTAGGTCAACCATTTCTAGTAACCTAATTCCCTATAACCCAGGCTCTGATACCAATCTGTAACACCCCAACCGATGGTGAAAACGTCGGGATGCCACGAGGGATGTGTAGATTGTTCATAAGCTCGTGGGCATCTAATTAATTCATCACATATCAATTAATCAACCAAATTAATTACATCAAAAATCATGTTCAGCATGAATTAGTTACATCAAATACACAAAAGATTTAGCTAAACTAACTAAACTCTAGTCACCAGAATTTTAGTTATTTTAGCTAAGTCTAAGAATCCTATGTGTTGATGTCCTAAAGATGTAGAGCTATCCTGCCCTACTTACTTCTCCTCGTTCCCTGAAACATGTATAAAATCAAGTCTCAACTACAAAGTATTTGGTGAGTAATCATAAGTTTTTATATTTAAAAATGTTTTACAAAATGATTATAAAAGTTTATAGTTTCCTGAGAAAATCCATATGAGCACCTGCGAGAGAGTCCAACACATAACCCAACACACAGTCACAAACACACAGTCACATATTTCAAATAATCATAGATAATCAATCACATATACATTCAACCAATCTCACTCATCAATATTCTCAATTAGTATAAGTGACAATACATGTATCATTGTGACTGACCAAGGTCAATGACAACGACACACGGAGTTGTGGCAATCCACGTGACAATACATGCAATCATTGCGGATGACCGAAGCCAACAAAAACGACCCATGGAATAGTGACAATACATGCAATCATTGCAGATGACCAAAGTCAACAACAACGACCCACGGAATAGTGACAATACATGCAATCATTGTAGAGGACCAAAGTCAACAACAACGATCCATGGAATAATGACAATACATGCAATCATTGCAGATGACCGAAGTCAACAACAACGACCCACGGAATAGTGACAATACATGCAATCATTGTAGAGGACCAAAGTCAACAACAACGATCCTTGGAATAGTGACAATACATGCAATCATTGCGAATGACCGGAGTCAACAGCAATGACTCATGGAATTATGATAATCCAATAATATGAATATCATAACAATAAACATGTGTCATCCATGTGTTATCAACATAATATTTTTAATATTGGTATACCTGTTCCACCTCCGAGTTTAAAACAAAATAGTTTAAAAGGAGGTTATGAGAACTCACCTGAATCCTTATAATAAGTATTTCGTAGTATGCGCGCTCGCGTATATGAAATCAACAACGGCTCAAAAATATGTAATTAGTGTGGTTTTCATATTCATAAGTATATGCGTTTTATCTCAAGTTAGTGACCATATATATTTAATTTAACCTCATAAGAATTTCCTTAACTTAGTTTATTTATTCTAAGTGGACTTGTAACACCTATAGTTTATCAATAATCATCACAAAAGAATATGATTTAAACTTGTTAGTTTCAATCATCTAATGTTGATAATTAATTGTGAACCCGTATGCTTTCTCCTCATAGATAGGTATGTTAAAAGAAAATATAATCTTCATTCATACACACCTCCAAACATACATGCATGATTACTTCATTCCACCACCATTATCTACTTTATAAATTTCCAATTTAAGTTTAATGAAGTCATATTTATGTTATTCTCATAAAAGTTCACATCATATTTATAACTTCAAAATTTAACTTATTTATTTCAGAAAAGGTAGTATCTATTGTTGCTCATGCATGCATGGTCATATATGTGCATATATATATATATATATATATGATCATGTTTCCCCATTTATCATTAATTTATCTCTCGACAAGATTTATACTTCACAGCCCGAAGGTTCGCTTAGCCCTTTGGTTCGCTGCCCTTTGTTTCAGCCACCTTGAGGTTTGGCTTCAGTAGGTTCGTAGCTCCCCAAGTGCAGTCCTAATTCAAGGTTCGGCTCAGATAGAAATGGCCGCATAGGTTAGTTCCCATGCTTAGGGTTCGGCTAAAGTTAAGAAGGAAAGGTTCGGCTACTTTATAAGGCTTCGCATGAATGAGATGGGCTCGGTCACATGTAAGGTTCGTCCAACGTGTAAGGTTCGCCCTTCATGCAAAGTTTGGCTCATCTAGGGTTCGGTTATGCAGTAAGAGGTTCGCCCTGTTGTTGGTTCTCCTAGGTATTAAGGTTCGACCAAAGGAGCATAGGTTCGTCTAACACAGGTTTGTCTCACCCAGGTTCGGCTAGCATATACTCTGGTTCACCCAAGAAAGGTTCGTGGCTCAGGGGGGTTTCGGCCAGCAATAGGGTTCGCCAGATCTGGAGCTTGTGGTGGCCTAGGTTCGTGGCCATGCAAGGAAAGGGTTCGGTGATGATGGGAAGATCCTAGGTTCGCACCTCACAGGTCCGTGCCACCTGCAACCATTCCCACCCAATGAAGGTTCGGCTAAGGGGTTTCCAGGGTTCGTCCCTGCTGTGTGGCGAACATGCACTACATCATCATCATCATCTTTGCCTAATTCTAGCCCCTAATGTATCGATCTATGGTCGCACAAGCTCAAACAAGTCCCGTTTAGTGTTTTCCAAGTGTAGAAATAGTTTAAACTATACAGATGCAAACCGGTTCATTGTTAGTGTAAGAAACCGAAACAAAACTCGAGATTTACCTCTATAGGTCGTCCCAACTTCCAGTTTCTTCATGGGTTCTTGTTCCTCTCGATCATGCGGTCGTTTAGAGCCAAGAATCACTTGAATCCGATAAGAATTGAAGAAGTTCTCTTAGTGAGAAGTTAGAGAGAGCGAGAACTAGGGAGATTTTGGGTGTGTGAGAGAGAAAGAACTCTTGTAAAATGAAGAAGGAAAAGAAGAAATGGGTTTTTATAGCCCGGTCTCGTTTAATACGCGTTAATACATATAATATGCTCAGTTATTCTCGTAAAATATATTTAAAAACATAAAACATTTAAATAGTTATGTCTCGTGCTCAAAAAATGATTTTAATTAAAGTCAGTCCGTAAAATGAATTCGTTTACATTCATTGAATTAATTAATTTAACGATCTGTTCGGATTTGTTTTTGATTGTGATTCCTAATAAAATTATTAATTCCTTTTTCTTATTTTAATATCGTTAGATATTATTTCTTTATCTCGTCAAACCGCGTTACTTACGTATTCGTGAAGATCGTCACCTTTTCGAATCCGACGTTCGTATCATATTTCGATTCGATTTACAATTTATGGAATATCATTTCAAAATATTATTCTTAATAATTATATTCGTGTGAATCGTCACCCACGCGAATACATTAATAAGTTAATATTTCAGAATTAATATTCACGTTTAAATTATGTTCGTAACCTCACCATCGCGTAATTATTTCCAATATCATTTTCATTATTTAATTACTTAAAAATTATAAATCCCAATCCAAAACCCACTAAACCATATCACTGACACATCCGTGATATGCTGAAATATGCATATGTATAGGGCATATGTAGGGGTCAGTCGCATCTGCCCCAGCCATCGTCCCATCGCTATTTCGATAAACCATGACCATGTGTCCTTGACTATGTTTAGTAACCAAACAATAACAACTCCTAATTTCTTTCCATTCCAAACCAATAATCCGTCATATGTTCAACTGCAATAACTCCCTGGTTCTGTTTAGCTGTATTTCAACCAAACTTCCCATGATTTATGCATATAATAATATGTTCTCAATATGTATACCAATGTCAGTAATAATATCTAAAAAAATCATTATCATTAATAATTTTCATATCAGGTCGTAACAGTACAATGGTACATGTACGGACAACATAAAATACAGTGATGTTACACTAACCTAAGCAGCTGAACCAAGGAAGCCGCAAACTTTGGGCGACCGAAGCTTTACCATGGCTGAACCATGTGATGCGAATCTTCCTTCGATGCGAACCTCATGCTGAAAGAACCTCATAACAGCCGGACCTTATGGGTCATGAACCTTGGCATGCAGCAAACGAGTGCATGGCCGAACCTATGGTGGCCGAACCACTCACTTCAGCAAACCCTAAAGGTGGCGAACCTACCTTCATCCGAACCTTGGACTTGCGAACCATGCACAACTGAATCAAGTGGCTGCAAACCTTTATCTTGGCCGAACCATGGGCCTGCGAACCTAATTGGACCGAACCCTTCCAGCGAACCAAAAGCCATGAACCATGATGACCGAACCTAGGGTGCTATGAACCCCAAGGTTCGCTGAACCTAGACCATGGCTGAACTATGGGCAGCGAACCTAAGGTCCTAGGGAAACCTGTTGAACTCAAGCCTTTTATAACTAAGGGAAATGGGTACAAGAATACATATAACTATGGATAAACAAAAGAACATGAAGGGTGTGTATACCATGCATGCATGAATGTTTCAAGAACCATCACCTTTTTTCTAATATACTTATGTTTTAACCTAAGAACTTATGTAATTTGAATATTTTATACGACTAACCTAAGTATGAATTCTTAAACTTAAAGTATATTTTAATAACTTAGATTATGGAGTCGATTTAATTAATCGTGCATGTATGTATAGATGTGTGTATGATTAAGGTTATCACCTTTTAGCATACATATCTATGGGGGTGCACACAAGATTTCACTTTTAGTTTATCATCACTAAATAATTTAAAACCAACAAGTTTAAATTATATTTTGATGATAATGACTTCCGTAGCAACAAGTATCATTCTAACTTAGGTAAAATAAAATAAGTTAAAGAAATACTTATGAATTTAAGATAAACACGTATAGACACTTAATAATGATCAAACTTATGTCCTTTTGAACACGAATACGCGATAAATACAGGTCGTTGAAGTATCTTTGATTTTACATACGTGAGCGCGTATTCTACAAACACTGAATCTAAGGAACTCTGGTGAGTTCTCATAACCTCCTATTAAATCATTTTGCTTTTAAACTCGGAGGTGGAACATGTATACCAGACTTAAATATTATTTTATAACACATGGTTGACACCTGGATTATCAATATGATATTCATATTATTGAATTATTATTGATTGTGGATTGATATGGATTATTACAACTCCGTGAGTCATTGTTGGTTGACATGACTTCGGTCCTCCGCAATGATTGAGTTATTGTTGGTGAGTTGACTTCGGTCCTCCTTAGTGATTCCACTGTTGGTTGGGTTTACTACGGTCATCCGCAGTGCATGTATTGACACTTATATTATTAGGGATGTCGTTGGTTGAGTTGACTGAGGTCCTCCGCGATAATTCCGCCGTTGATTGAGTTGACTGAGGTCCTCCGCGGTAACTTATATTGAGATGATTATGGTGAATGTTGATTATTTATTTGAATGTGTTTGGTTGAGATTGGTTGAATATACGTGGATGATTATTTGTGATTATTTGAGTTATATGATTGTTGTGTTTGTGTTTGTGTGTTGACGAAATTGGATTATCTCACAGGTGCACATGTGGATTTTTCTTGAAAACTATAAACCTTATTAAACATTTGTAAACATTTTTGAAACATAAAAACTTATGATTACTCACCAACTACTTTGTAGTTGACACCTGATTTTCTACATGTTTAAGGGAATGAAGAGAAGCGGGTTGAGAAGGATGGTCTCTCTTTTGGACATCATCACTTAGGATCTTGGACTTTGCTAAAATTAACTGGATTACTGAAGACTAGTCTTTAGTTAATTTAGCTAATCTTTTGTGTAAATTGATGTAACTATATCATGATGAACATTATTTTTGTGTAACTACTTTGGTTGATTAAATTGTTATGTGATGATTTATTTAGATGCCCATGAGCTTATGAACAATCTACACATCCCTCGTGGCATCCCGACATTTTCGCCATCGGTCGTGGTGTTACAATAACCATACCCTAATAGCATAGGACCTCATCATAACATAGCTTTATATAACCATCATCATAGGAATCAACATCATAGCATATCATCATGCATTCATCATAATAACATATCGTCATGCTTTCATTATCATTACACATCATCATGCATTATACTTTTAACACATCATCATGCGCTCATCATCAATGCATATTGTCATAGCACCTTATCACAACATCATATATCATCATTTAGCAATATTGTAGCATGTATGTCAGCCCAAAACATATTCATACATATCATGTTTAAAATAGGGCATCTAGAACTCACCTGAAAATGAAGTAGCTCTTATCTTCCCGAATCGAATTTCCTGGGCTAAGACTTAAGAACCTACATCATTACTTTCTATTCATTAGACTTAGAATTTATTCTAAGTCCCATTGACTCACTCAACTAGCGTTAGTATCCGAAAACCTTTAAGTTCACGAAATCATAGTATTCGAAGACCTAGAGTTCACGAACTCTTACTGGACACGAAATGCATGAATTTCATGAAGTACCATGGTACGCGAAACCCATGAAGTTCCCGAAGTACCAAAGTACATGAAACCCATGAACATGAAGTTCACGAAATAAACTTCGCATACATCTTGTTAGTGAACTTGCTAGTTTCCGACATGTACATTTCGATTACTACATTTTTCTTCATAAAACATCTTAGAAAACTATTCAAGACCCATGGAGCTAGTTCTAGGTGCATATTGGTCTTACCAACACTTAGGAATTGTAAAGGAACGAGCTTTATGCATAAAGGTGTGATCTTTAAGCATAAATTCCCTTTTTGCCTAAAAATCATGACTTTTAGGAATCAGATTCTTACATGATGTTATTAGCTTCTCGTGCGTTCTAGTCTCCTGTTGATCGAGTTACCGTCGTTTTCGTCTTCTCAGAACTTGCCAACTTCGAGTACTTCGTGAGAGGGTGATTCCAGCCAAAAGTGATCAAGTTTCCCAATGCACTAGTATATATAGGCCAGGTTCATGAAGCTGGTACTCGAAATGGAGTTCATGAAGTACGGTTCACGATGTACTAAAGTTCATGAAATACGAGTTCAGGTACTCCTTTTCTTGATCTTATATTCAGTTTATTTTTCATCTCTTTTCTGCAAGTTAATTATTGGTTACCCATTTGTAAGTTCAAATAACTGGCATAGAAATTTGGGGTATTACAATGGCCACACCTATATCTCTCCGGTGGTGTCGAGAAAAAGGGAGAATGCATCACCTCGAGGAAGGGTCACCATGAGTTGTTAAGGCTCACTGGTGGATTGTCGTGGGTAGACCAAGGTTGTTGGTCGGAGAAAGGGGTGCGTCGGAGATGTAACTTGTCTAATGAATTAGTTCACTTAGATCTACTTTCTTGGAAAGCGTGCAACTGTTAGACTAGTATCGCGCGTTTGTGAATTGGGATTTCACAAGGTACTCCTTCAGTTTCATAACTGCATAATTCTTGATCAAGTTTAAGAGTTCCATCATCTTGATCATTAAATGGTTCTTGTGTTAATCTTATTGCAACTAGTAAGTTGCTTCTGTTAATGAGTGAAATTGGTAAGCAGTTTGGTGGTCTTTATTAAATCAAACGTGTCCAATTTGAATAGTTGACTGGTTTATTTTCGCTAAACATGCTTAAACATGATATTGCTAGCCTTCAAAGTGAATATGTTTTGCCATTTATGCAGTCCTCTTGTCAACAACAGAATGCTCTTGATCACGCATGTCGTTATCATTAACCGTCATATGAGTAGATTACGAAGGATTTAAGGAATAAATTCTCTTTAGTCCCTATTAAGTGTTTTTTTCGATCTTGCAATTCCTTCTTAGTAGCCTCATGTTTGTTAAAATAGTTTATATTTCTGTTTGGATAATATGTTTGATCGACTATTTAAAATTTGAACTCCTACGAGTTAAGTAGTTTACTAACCACTTTTGCTTTGAATAGCTTTTAACTAGTTAAAAATCCTGTAGATCATGTTATTCCCTTGTCGATTGGTTAAGAAATTCTTTCAACATTCCTTAAAATAACATCTCTATTCAAGTTGAGGGATACTAGGCATCTTGTTCAAAAGCACAAGTCAAGTTAAAGATAACTCAGCTTGTTTAATTGCATATGAAGAATAACATCTCTATTTGATTAGCATGTTTTCGTCTTCTGAATTACTGCAAACCTTTTTGGCAGTTTCGTCCTATCAGTTAACTGTGTTCTAAAAAGCCATCATATTGCTTTATACCCTGTCAATTCTTGAGAGAGAAAAGCCATCCCGGCTTTATATACATCTGTGGGGATCATCAATTGTTGAGAATACAACTTGTAGGCAGACAATTCATAATCAACCCAAACTCCTCAAACTGAGATAAGTTGATCCTTCATTACAATATGAGTGTCGTGTAAACCAAAGTCTGGATACTCGTGGCACTTCCCGATCTTAAACCAATTTATCTCCCTAATTGCTCTCCTAATATAATTAGAAATAAGTTATTCTAAGTCATCACAAAATCTCTTTTGAATTTCTCTCAACAACTCATGAAATTCTCTAAGGATCGTTAAATCCTTTGTATATGTCTCAATTTCTTCGCTACAATAATTCGCGAATTCATCAACACTCACTACATGGTTGCATGATTGTAAAATAAATTAGCTTCTTTTATGTTTTCCCACTAATGAGAGTTTGGTTATACTATCTTCCTTTGGGATTCAGAGAATTGTATATAATTTTTTTTATTCAACTTATGATTGTGAACCGTTAATTCGGGATTAATTATTCAACTTTCTAGGGTAGAAAGTCTTAAGAGATTAAAGGATGTTGGTGACAATTGTTGCCATACATCTTTAATCTTGAAAGTAGATTGATATCAGGTTTAATGAGGAAGGTATAAATTACGAGAGGTTTCTATTTTCCATCATGAAATTGGTAAGTTTGTTCCTACATAGAACTTGCCTTGTGATTCATGTCCTAGTTTCAAACAACTGGGAATGAATGACATGAATATAACATTTGCTAAATTTGGCTCCTAAATGTACGTCATTTAGAATATGTTAATTCAAATGTTGAAGTCTTTCAAACATACATGATCAATGTTTGAATTAAGTGTTTGTGAATCATTAGGGTATGATTGATGAACAACTATTCTTCTATCAAAGAGAAGAAAAACACCAAAATGAGGATGTTAGCTAGAACATGAGATGAAGAGAACTTTTGAATGGATACGTCATCCTTGGTTTGATTAGAGTTTGACAATTATCTCATTTTTTATTTTGAGGTCGTATATATTAAATAAAATATAATTTCTTCAACTGTTTAAAATATACAAGGTAGTTATTACATCTAACCATATGAGAAATTGGATAGTCAAGTCACTCGTTTGACTCAACTTGAGTTGTCATATACCAAATACTATCACCTGAATTATGGTTACAGTACTACTCTTTGTATAATAACCAGGAAAGTGTGTAGTACTCATAGTCACTTTGAATCGAATAGTATACTTGCGAAATTTGGTAATGACTATGAAAGAAGAAAATATTAGAGTTAATATGATTATTTCTTGCTGTCATTGTATTGTAATCAGTATCAATTACACCACTTGTATTTTCATGTGGTTCACTGATCGATGTCATTTTCAAGGATTACATGAAAATTTCATTAGCATTCTTATCGATTGGAGGATACTCTTGGAGGGTTTACAAGTTTGTTCAAAGATTGAAACTTTGTATAATTATTTTCCTGTTAGGGCGATCGGTATATGTCTGGCAATAAAGACAACATGTTTAAGGTGGGGAAATGTATTATGCTAAGGTATTCTTATCATTAGCATTTCCATAATCCAAATGTGCTTTAATCATTACCATTATCATGGGTTAAGGTGACTAAACCTTAAACAATTTTTTTTAATCAAGTCATTGTATTGAAAGTCTGGTATAGTGTTTCAAATGTGCAGTGAGCACTAGACAACAATCTAGGTATGACGCCACACTATTGATATCTAGCTTTCTCCAAGGACAAAATAATGTTTGCATAGTTTTAAATTCATTAGTTCATCCACATTAAAGGATATTAAGTGATGTGTATATTTTTTTGAGGTGACATTTTCAAACCGAATTGAGTTTAATGATGTGTTGTATTCTCGAGTCCAAGGTTTCATTTCTACCACATTAGGACACGCCTTAAACGATTTTTAAATAAAATCATTTTTATTAAATATTTTGTATTTTAAAGATAATCTACATAAAACAAAACAAATAAAACCGTTAACGCGTAAATGAAAGGAGCCGGACGTGCGTATTTAACCCGGACTATAAAGCTCCATCTTTCATCTCCTTCCTCATTTTCTCAAGGCACACTCTTTCTTTAAAACCAAAATTCCGGAACTTTCTCTCTCTACAACTTCTCTCTAAGATATCTCTTTCAATTCTCAACCATTTTCATTGATTCTTGTTGCAAATCGTTCCTCCATTCGTATAGATCAAGAACCCATGAAGATTTCAAGCTTTTAACTGTGATTTGAAGGTAGATCGTGAGTTTACTTTTTGAATTTTGTGTGAAATGAAAACCGGTTATAGATATCACCTTTTAAATGAATTCCAACACTTGGAAACCCTAAGACGAATATATATGAAAGATTTGAAACCATTGGAATGGACCTGCAACATGTTGTTCAATCATGGATGAGTAAGGAAGAAGACCCCATCGATACTGAGAATATCGATGGGGGGACCTTTGAACTTGACCAGCCCGTCGAGATTAGCTTTCCCCGATCCAATGTGTTGATAATGATAATATCGACATGAGAGATCCTTCGAAGCTGGTCAAAGTTCATTGATATTGTCTCCATCGAAGATGATAGTATCGACATCTTCATCATCATCAAGGCTATTAGTCTCAACAGTGCTTTGTTGAACCTAATACTTTCGATGACACCATCATCGAACTTAGCAATTTGGCCATAGATCTGTCGATACTATGCAGAAGCCATTGATCGATACTGTTAACCATCATACTTGGTAGTTTCGGTGATCATACGGTATGTTGAATCTATTAATATCAGCACATACATAAACGGAATGTTTAATAACAATGTTATTAGTACAAACAAACTTTAAAACATTATAAACTCAACCTAAAAATGTACATGCATGGACCCATGCATGATGTACGTGTATATAATATATAAATAGGTCACCACCTTTTTCAATATGTATAAGATTAACATAATAAGGTCTTGATTTAAAGTCATTATTATCATGATTTAATTAAAACTTAAAAAAGGTTTTAAAACCCTAAATCATTGTGGGTACAATTTATGTAAACACAAATAATTATTATGACTTAGATAAACGCATACGAATAATAACAAGAGACCTAGATTTCAAACTAAACACAATAAATAATACAAGTTGTTAAAGACACATATATTTATGAATACGAAACACAGGTTGTTGAGTCATTATCGATTCCACAGTAGTGAACACGCATTTTACAAACACGAAATATAAACATCATTGTGAGTTCTCATAACCCCCTTTTTAAATCCTTTTGTTTTTAAACTCGGGGCTGGAACTTGTATACCTAAACTCTTATGCTTTGATATAACACTTGTGAAACTTGGATAATCATAAATTTATTGTCACGATAGTCTTGATGAGGTATTATCACTACACTCTTGTTGATTTGAATCATTATTGAATGAGTTGTCTTCGGTCCTCCACAGTGATTACACTGTTGATTGAGTTGACTTCATTCCTCCGCAGTACACATGATAGACTCTTATGCATATAGAACCATCATTGATTGAGTTAACTACGGTTCTCCGAGATGATTTCTCATACTGCTGATTGAGTTGACACGGTCCTCCGCAGTACATTAAGTTAAACTCTTGGTTGTGGGTATTTGTTAATGATTGAGTTATTTGAATGTTGACTGAACTTACTTGGATTGTTTGTTGATTGATATACTTGTTAGTGAATATACAAGATATGATCATCTTTACATGTCAACATGTGTTTACTTAAAATTCTTATAAATATTTTTGGCGTGTGTTAACTTATGATTACTCACCAACTACATATGTAGTTGACACTTGATTTTCTACATGTTTCAGGTAATGAGGAGAAATAGGTAGAGAAGGATAGCTCTACATCTTTTGGATATCATCACTTAGGGTCTTGGACTTAGCTAAATTAACTGGATCATTGAAGATTAGGATTTAGTTAATTTAGCTATATCTTTTGTGCATTGTTGTAATTGAATTCATGACGAACATGATTTTTGTGTAATAACTTTAGTTGAATTAAATGATATGTGATGATACATTTTGATGCCCACAAGCTTACGAACAATCTACACATTCCTATAGAGCCCAATTAAAGACGAAGACTGACAAAGTCAACCCGTGACGAGCTGAAGACCTCATTTTGACCATTTTTGTGTACTGATGATTTCAGGTACTTACATTTTCGAGTACTCAAACCAATTTTCGTTTACAGGGTTCGAGTACTCCTAGAATAGTATATATAGACGTATTTTGTACTGTTCTAGGTTGGATTCCCGAGGCAATCGCTCTCTAGACGTACTGAGGCGTTGTTCTTGTGAACTTCACGAAATATACAAAGAAAACATTTTTATATCTCTTTTTGTGATGCAAATATGGATTCCGCACACTTTAGAGTCATTTAATGTTTATTGAAGCCAAAAAGCTCGTGTCTTGATCAGATCTGGACCTACAAGTGGTATCAGAGCCTTTGAGCTCTTTTCTACATCAAGGTGAAAGCTTTTTCGTGCAAGTTTGACACTTTCTTGATCTTCTCTTCATCATCCAGCTGCTGTTAAAATTTGGGACTTTGAATCTTGAAGAATTTTTCTGTGGAAAATTTTCAAGTATTTTCGAGTTCAAAATTTTGAGATATTTTTCTTGAATACAGTTTTTTGAGAACATATTTTCGAGTACAGTTTTTCGAGATCTGATTTTTGAGTACTCCTATTTGAGTTCAACAGCCTTAGAAGAATTGTTTATGAGTTTTTGGATTTCGAGTACACACTTCGAGAACAGGTTTTCGAACTATTTGAGTTCAACAGCCTTAGAAGAATTGTTTCTGAGTTTTTGGATTTCGAGTACACACTTCGAGAACAGGTTTTCGAGAACAAAATTTCGAGAACTTTGTTTTCGAGAACATAATTTCGAGCACTTGGTTTTCGAGAACAGTTTTTCGAATACTTGATCTTCGGGTACTGTATTTCGAGTAGTATTGGACCTTCAAGTACAGCTAGGACTTTGTGCATTGCCTGGGATTTCGAACACTTGAGGATTTCAAGAACTTAGACTTAGAAAAATTTTCAGTTCTTCATGGCATCCAAAAATCTTACCAACTTATCCAAACTGCTGAACTTGGATAATGAGATTGGCACCGGAACTAAGCCACCAAGGCTGGTTTCAGAAAACAACTTCCAAGACTGGAAATGCAGATTCCAGTCTTTCATTAAGTATACAGACCTGAAGCTGTGGAGATCGATTGAGGAGGGGCCTTATGTGCCTATGTACCAGAGTGAGTTAAATGGGCTGATTCCCAAAGATCCGAAGATGTACACTGAAAACGACATTCTATTGTAAGAGAAGGATGACAAGGCATATGCCTCAATCACTATGGCACTGTCAACTGATGTGGCTCATGGATTCAAGGAGCACCAGACCGACAAACAACTCTGGGATGCGTTAGTGGAACCATTGAAGGAAATGAGGATATGCGAGAAATTCGCAATGACATGTTGAGGAAACGGTTCAACATGTTTAATCCTTTAAAAGGAGAGTCCCTTGAAGCCCAACTCAACCATTTTACTCATCTGATGACAGAGATGACTAGTGCTGGGATTGAAATGTCAAAAGGAGAAGTTAACAAGAAACTCTTGAATTCACTGCCATACAACTGGAACTCCAACTGCACTATTATCAAGAGGACAAAGGATATGTACAAGACTTCTCTCAGTGAGTTGATCTCAATCATCAACTCATATGACATGGATGACAAACAAAGAGCACTTAATCATGCCAGTTCTATGGGCATTACTCCTGCATATGAGAATGCTGCTCTCTTGTTTGCCATCAATTTTCAAGCCTTTGGATCTCAGCATTATCAGGCCCCTTCATCTCAGTCTATTCCGTTTGAGACTGCTTTCATTTCTTCTGGGCAAGTTAGTTTAATGCCCAAAATCAGCCCAGAAAGTGAGGATAATTTGCTGGTGTTCAAAGGATTCATGAACAATTACAATGTATTCATTACTGGAGAATTGGCACCAACCAATCTAACTCAAGACAATCTAGAGCAGATCAATCCAGCTGATGTGGAAGAAATGGGTATCTCATGGCAGATGGCCATGGCAGTTTTTCGTGCAAAGAAGTTCATCAAAAAGTATGGTAGGAACAGCTTTGGTAACAACCCAGGGAAGAAGCGGGGATTTGAAAAGTCAAAGCTGAGGTGCTACAGTTGTGATCAGCCGGGTCACTTTGCTCGGGAATATAAGTTGCCCAAGGTGGTGAAGGAGGTAGAGAAGAAGCCTGATGAGAAGGCTGCAGCTGGGGGAGGAGCAAGTACATCCAAGGCACTACTTACTCAGTAAACTGACTCTTATGATTGGAGTGATCAAGTGTGTGACACCTCGCAATTTACAGGTCAGCATTAACTTTATATTAATAATAACGTGTATTATTATTTCATAAGTGGCACTAAGTGTATCTAAGATCTAATCTATCTTAGTTACCCCTTTAAAAATCCCCAACTCCCATGGTTTATCTTAATAATTTACTTTCATATTTTTAGAAATTTCGGCAGAGTTTCCTTTGTTTTCTGTTTAAATCCAAACAATTATATTGTCTATTTTTCAACAAGTTTCCAAATCAACCAATTCAAATAAATATTTAAACCAAAGCATTACAATTAAATTCCATTTTCATTCAATACCAAATCAAAACCATTTAATGAAATCTAACAATTTATTAATAAAATTCCTTTATAAAAATCTCCTTACCAGAGTTTAAGTGACATCATATGAGTGATGGACTCAACTAAGTCCCATTGGGCCCATCTAGACCCAATTGAATATCCTTGATACCCAATTGATCGTCATTCAAGCCCGTGAATGATCCCATGTCATCCCCATGCACTCACATGGTGTATTCCATGTGTGCATGTTCCTTATTCATGCACACACATATTTATCTCATGCATGTTTACATACTTTCATGCATGATTGTATATGGTTGCATAGTACCCTATAGTTACATTTTCCACGTTAAAAACCCTCGGTTATTCCCATTTTATTTCATGTATCAATAAAACCAATAGTAAGGTTCCTAGGTTCGTTGTATACTCAAGGCTTCATGAGAGTTTGGGTTTGGTTTGATTCTGCATCGAGTGATGGCAGCGAACCTATTTATTTTGGCCAAGGGTTCGGCTATCTTTAATGCAAGGGTTCGACTACTTCAACTCTAACGAACCCTTAGGGTTCGGCTGCATGCCTATCACTGGTTACAGGTTCGTCACCCCCATATGGTTCGGTTAATATAAATGGGGTTCGGCTGACCAAAGGTTCAGCTTGTTAACAAAGGTTCGCAGGTAACAGGTTCAGTTAATCAGAAGGGGCAGGGTTCGTGAGCTAGGGACGCAGGTTCGTTGCAGGTTGTTAGCAGGGTTCGTTGCAGGTAGTTAGCAGGGTTCGTTGCAGGGTGGTTCGAGTGTCATAGGTTCGCGAGGTGCCAACAGGTTCGGCTCCAGTGTTCGTGGCATCTTGGAAAGGGTTCGGCCGACCACCATTACTCACGTACCTGCAATCAACTCCAAATTCTTCGTTTATTTCGAATCCTAACCTGTTGCAATTCATCCCTAACAGTTCCTAAACACATATGGCATCTTTATCTAAGTATTTTAAGTGCTTAATATCGATGATAATAGCAAAGACCATGACACTCGTGAAAACCCTATAATAACCGAAAATGAAATGGATATTTACCTTAGATTTCGTGGATGAAATTTCACAATGCTTGTACTTCTGAAATCTACACGATGAGAGGATCGTAATGACGCCTAGAACACTTGAATCCAACGATATTTGAGCTTCCAAAACTTAGAAAGAAGATGATTTTCTTGTGAAGAACTAGAGAGAGAGTGGGAAAAACGAGTTTGAGAGAGAGAGGAGAGTGAATGGTGGTGGTTGTGCCATTTATTACCCACATTAAATGTGGGGAAAATACCCGATCGTTCGGTCTCGTTTGGTTTCGCGTAAAATGCCGTCTCGTGTAGTTTTCGCGACGAAACGACCCGATTTTTAAAATAGAATTCATTTAATTAATCAAGGTTGTGATTCCTAATAAATTAACTAATATCTACTCTTATTTTAATTTAAAATATTAATTAACTGTTTAAATCGAAACGTACGGTCGTCGCGCGTATTCGTTCGAATCGTCACTCGTACGAACACGGCGATAACTATACTTTTCAATCTTTTTTTCCAATTATAGAATATCATTCAGAACGTTAAACTTTCAGATATATTCGTATAGATCGTCACCTATACGAATAACCCGTCGATTTAGCATTCACATAACAATATTCCTGTGTTTTGTTCTTTAAAGCCTCACATACGTTTATACATAATAATCCCAAACAAATAATCACATGATGGTTCTGTATTGTCAAATATTTATCTGACTCTAGAATCGTTGTCCTGAACTGTGTTTCCGTTAAATGTTTTTGAATTTGTTCTATGACAACACAAAATGATAATGATAAATGATATGAATGTGAAACGTACTGAAATGTATATGGTTCATACCTGTTTTACTGTTCATGTACTGTAGAGATCACTGTTCCGGTGACGGTTCCGGCACTGATGTTACAGTCTCCCCCTGTTAGAGAAATTTCGTCCCGAAATCTAAGAGTTGTCATCGGGTACAGCTTCCTCTTCAAACAGTTGGGGATACTTTGACTTCATGTGATCTTCACGTTCCCAAGTAAACTCGGGCCCGCGTCTTGAGTTCCATCGAACCTTTACAATGGGAATACGGCTTAGCCTCAGTTGCTTAACCTTGCGATCCATAATCTCCAAAGGTTCCTCGATAAAATGTAACTGTTCATCGATTTGAATTTCTTCAATTGGAATGACGAGAGACTCGTCAGCAAGGCATATCTTTAGGTTTGAGACGTGAAACACGTCATGCACACCACTGAGTTCATCAGGTAATCTCAGTCTATACGCCACAGGACCAATACGCTCGATGATCTCGAACGGTCCCACGTATCGTGGTGCTAGTTTGCCTTTCGTTCCAAAGCGTACAACGCCTTTCCATGGGGATACCTTCAACATTACCCGGTCTCCCACTTGTAATTCCAACGGCTTGCGTCGTTTGTCGGCGTAGCTCTTTTGGCTGCTCCTGGTAGCTTGTAGTCTTCTTTGAATCTGAGCTATCTTGTCAGTAGTTTCCTGAATAAGTTCTGGCCCAGTTATTCGATTGTCTCCAATTTCAGTCCAACAGATCGGTGATCGACATTTCCGACCATAAAGAGCCTCGAATGGTGCACATCCGATACTGCTGTGATAACCGTTATTGTAGGAGTACTCGATCAGTGGCAAATGGGAGTCCCAGTTCCCACCGAAGTTTTGTACACAGGTTCTTAACATGTCCTCTAGGGTCTGGATAGTACGTTCGCTTTGACCATCCGTTTGTGGGTGGTAAGCTGTACTCAGATTTAACTGTGTCCCTAGAGATTTCTGCAGTGATTGCCAGAACCTTGATGTGAATTTGCTATCTCTATCGGAAATAATAGACAATGGCACACCGTGGCGTACCACTATCTCGTTGATGTACAATCTTGCCAGTTTATCCATGGTGAAGTTCTCACGCATGGCCAAGAAATGAGCAGATTTTGTTAAATGATCAATGACCACCCAAATTGTATCATGACCACTGGAAGTGCGGGGTAGCTTGGTAATGAAATCCATAGCTATTTGTTCCCACTTCCAGAGCAGAATCTCAGGCTGTTCCAGTAGATCTGACGGTCTCTGGTGTTCCGCCTTTACCTTCGCACAAGTTAGACATTGACCGACGTATTCGGCTATGTCTTTCTTCATTCCAGGCCACCAATAAAATCCACGCAAATCTTGGTACATTTTATCAGCGCCTGGATGAACAGAGTATTTAGTCTTGTGTGCCTCATTGAAGATAAGTTTTCTCAGTTCATCTACCACACGAATCCATACACGTTCCCGATAATAGATCATTCCATCAGGCTTCGTGTCAAACTGTTTTTCTGCTCCGCAATCAAGTTCCTTTTTCAGATTACCTCGGTCAAGTGCTTCTTGTTGTGCTTGAATAATCTTGTCACTTAAATTGGTCTGCACAGTTATCCCCATTGCTCTAACACGTAGGGGTTTGACTCGTTTCTTCCGGCTCAAGGCATCAGCTACAACGTTCGCCTTTCCCGGATGGTATTTGATCACACAATCATAATCATTCAAAAGTTCAACCCAACGGCGCTGTCGCATGTTGAGTTCCTTCTGATCGAAGATGTGTTGCAGACTTTTGTGATCAGTGAATATGGTACACTTGGTGCCATATAAGTAATGTCTCCAAATCTTCAGTGCGAAGATTACAGCCCCAGTTCAAGATCATGAGTAGTGTAGTTCTTCTCATGAATCTTTAACTGTCTTGATGCATAGGCTATGTGTAACAACCGGTTTTTAATATTGAAGTGTATTGTGAATAATCGTTAATTAAACAATTGTGGTTGTTGTGATTTAAAAATATGTAAGAATTACGTCAATAATGGCAAGAGCACATGTGATCGTTCTAGAGATCCATGATGATTTATCAATTTTGGTTATTAGAGGTTGATAGTATGCGAGAAATGATGAACGTGGGCGAAAACCGTGCGCGAAACGGAGTTACGGATTGTCCGGAATCGCGAAACGAAGTTAAAAATCAAAATATTGGAAAAATACCCTGGTTATTTTTGAACAGCCATGACTTAAGTCGGCAAAAAATGTTTTAAAAGATCATATCACATCGGAAACATAATTTTTTTCAATATCTTCGACCTTTTTTAACTTCCAGACGATCCACGGTTATTTTTGAACAGCCAAACTCCAATTTAAAGGCTTCTAATCATCCAGATCGCGCATAGGATTGTGTTTTCATGTCCCGATCGTTGTTTTAACCGTAGAAATCCGTCAGATCAGGTAACGGTTTGTTTTATCCTACTAGTTTAATATTATGTGAATTAAATCTAGTTTTGATTGTAATACTATGATTATGGGTATTGATTATTGCCTAGTTGATAACTAGGGGTTGTTAGAAACGAAGAACTTGATATTTTGACGGTGAAATCTTCGTTTTGAAGCCGGGATAATGTCCGGTTGTTATGAAACCCATATCATGGTGTGATAACTAGTAGGATGGGTAAATGGTGGTTTTGAAATATATATGGATTATGATCCATGGATTAAACGATGATTATGATGAATTGATGTTAAGATTATTAACAAGTTATGATCTTAAATAAAAATTGAATAATAAAAATAGTTAAAGATCGTAACTAATATAATGGACATCAATTATTTGATGAAATGCCTGGGGAGGCATGAAATATGATTAATTGTAATAATTGACTAAAACTTACTAAAAATAGTAAGATAGAGTCAATTATGTGATAAATGGACTTTGAGGAAGTCAAACCAGTCAAGTGCATTGAACTTGATTGTATGTGTTATACATATTGAATATAGTTGTATATGTGTGAATATGCAACTAGGTGTTGGTGGTGAAGCAAAAGTGGAAAAGAGGTTGTAGGAAGTGAACAACCGCTAGATCCAGGTAAGTTACCCAACTTACTGTAACATTACATATAAGTAGTAGAAAGAGTCTACTTGATTGTGATGTATTGTCGCACCCCGAGAATTCCCGTCCCTTCCGGGGCGCGAGCGGCGGCAGATTGTCAGGATCGCAGTCTCCGGTCACACAACATGCGAGACCTATATGTCTGATTTCGTACGTACATCCAGTAATTTGGATAAAACAGTTTAGTAATATCAGAGTTGCGGAAATAAAGTACAAGTTAACAAAACAGCTTAATCATTCATAGTTTGCGGAAGCGTTAAATCAAAATGGTTTTCAAAACGATACGTGACAATAGTTGCGGTAGCGATTAAAGCTGATTAACATTACATAACAACCAAATGATAATAAATGTTTGATAAACTAAGACACTTATACAGATGCATGCGACTCCGGCCTAGCATCCTATTTCTGGTGCGTGTGCCTTAGTTACCTGAGAAAACATGCGAGTAAAAGGTCAACACAATGGTTGGTGATAGCACAGGTTTGTAATCAGCAGTAAACATCAAAATGTTTAAAGTAAATGTATGCAGGTCTATTTTTCAATACAATGCAATATCAATTGATAGCTAGTCAATATGTGTTATATCATATGCGGGTTCGCAACCGAAGCTAACATGCTGCCTCCCGCCATATCCATCCAAGATATGGCAAATGTTGTTTGGTCAATTATGCACTGTTCCGACCTCCAGTCGGGGTGGCCATACGGCTCGCAACAGTGGGGCTTGTCAGGCCCAAATAGTACTATTCAGAATTACCACGCTGAGCGCAACGCGCTATTAACGGTTCGAGGTGTGTTTAATGAGGACTTATCAGTTTGTGGATGAATGCCACACATATGTATATACGATATTAGCATGTACAAAAATAACCAAAAGTGTGTAAGTTGTTCAAAAACAGTTGTATGCAATGTTTTCTCCCCCAAAGGTAGAAAATGTAAAAAGGGGCCGTGAACTCACCTTAGCGAAGTAAACAACGTAAGCGTAAGCTCCTGTGTAGTCAGGTAGTCAGTCACCGGCTACCTATATCGTATACTATACGTGAGTTCGTGTAAGTGATCGTGTTACGTGATCGATAACTCTCGGTCGATCATGTATGTCCGTGTCGGTCTACATTGACCGTGTTTGACCGTGTGTGTCAACGACCCGTTGGTGAACCTTGTGTTGTTTGTGTATTGTGAAACATTCGTGTTAGTGCTCGTTGTGTGCAAAACACGTAAGTCGCGTCTATGGACAACTTACCATTTATGGTAAGTTTCCATTTATAGCAAGTTCACAAGCATATTGATTTTAGAGTTCTAGCATGCTCATTGGTCCTACGTGATCATGTTAACACATAGCACATCATCATACAAAGTTACATAAGTCGTTTACAACATGTCTGCACATAAAAGTTTCCTAAAATGGAAAGTTTCCATTTGTAGCATTGGTGACATCGGAATCCATCTAACTTAGTATCTAATCATCACACTACATCATAATCAGTCATTTAGCATGCTCGAATCACACATCATGTTTACAAATCGGTTTTTGTAAAAATAAAGTTACTAAAAATAGTAACTTTGTGGTCTTTGCATAAAATGACCATCTTAATATTTCTAAACCAATTTTCATGTCACCAATCATCATTTTAAGTCACCGAGCATCATTTAAACATGCATACATGGTCCATAACATCATCTAGCAATATTTTGACCCGAAAAGTTACTAAATATAGTAACTATGTCAAAATGACCATAAACATTGTCAAAATCACATTCTAAGTGTTCAAATCATCATCTTAACATCCTAATAGCAATTCCATATACATGCATGTTCATCACTCTCACTAAATCATCATCTTGTAACTCAAAAGTTACTAAAAATAGAAATAATCATAAATTAACCATTTTAACATCATCTATTCATGAAATCATCATCCAATATCATCAAGAAACATATCTATATACTCAAAATCATTCTAACCATCATGGATCATACATGCATGGCATTATAATGTCATAAATCATCACTTCAAGCATATAGGTTCATACTCATCACTTTAGATCATCATAAAACTCAATCTAAACATCATAGATCATCAAGAAACATATTTATATCAACAAACCCAGATTCAAACACCACAAAATTCGTGCATGTGAGCGGATCGGAGTTGCATGTGAGTGGATCTTCATGCATGTGGGTTTTTACCCATTGCATGTTCGATCTAACTATTGATAAGTAAGTAAAACTACCTTAGGTGCTCTAGATCGCTGGGAGATGGTTGTAAAAACTCTAGTTGCCTCTGGACAGCAATGGTTTGCAGAAAACAAGATGATGGTGATGATATTCGAGCCCACCAATCTTCCTCTTCAACCTTCTTGCAAGTTCCTAGCTTCAATCTTCAAGTATGGGAGCTTCAATGGCTTCCCATGGGTGGAAAGGGGCTGTAACAGGAGGTAGGGAAGAGAAATGGCCGGTTGGTTGCGTGTGGTTTCGAGTATGATAGAATAGAAATTATTTTTGTGGCTTTTAAGAGATTTTTCAGCGATTTCCCTGTCAGGCGTAACGCCTAACGAAGGACACCGATTCCAGGCGTACCGCGCGGATGGTTTTCATCCGGCGGCCTCCTTTCTTTCTCGCGCGCATCGCCTACCTCCGGGTTTCCGGGTCAGGCGTAGCGCCTGGCCCAAAAGTTAGGCCCACTAAGCCTATGTTGTTGTTCTGGGCTCGTTCTTGCCCGTTTCTCGACTGTAGAACATCGTTCGAGTGTCGTTTGGACTCTAATCGTCAATTATTAGCCATAATTGACTTGTGAAGTGTTTCAGTGCTTAATTGTTGTGATGTTCACTGACGTTCGTGAGACTCGTGTGTGTTTCGGTAATTCCTCGAATTATCGATGCTTGTTTGTGTTCGTGTCTAACGAAGTGTTTGCACGCTTGATTAATCCTAATCAACGTGTTATGCACAATCCAATAATTCCCCGAATTATCGTTTTGCGTTAGTGTTATGTTTGCCACACTTGGTTTCCAAAACCAATGTGCAATGTACGATTCGATAGCTCCACGAACTATCGTTTCGCAGTAGCTTATGTTCAACTCATCTAATCAATCATAATTAACTGAAATGCAACAAGTATGAGTGTGAAATGTAAAGAATATAAGAGTTGTAATTTACCTGAAATTGCCGGGTGTCACATCATCCCCTTGTTGAAAGAAATTTCGTCCCGAAATTTGGTTGTTGTTGGTAGTGTTTGAGAAGTAATAGTGTTTGAGAAACAAAAAATTTTTTCTGGTTGTCACAGCATCCCCTTGTTGAAAGGAATTTCGTCCCGAAATTTATTCGTTGTTGCCGACGTTCGACGTTGTTTGCTTGAAGAGGTGGGGATATTTGCGCATCATCTGATCTTCACATTCCCACGTGAATTCAGGTCCGCGTTTCGAGTTCCATCGGACTTTGACAATAGGGATCTTACTTTGCTTGAGTTGTTTGACCTCACGGTCCATGATTTCTACCGGCTCTTCCACGAACCGTAGTTGTTCATCCACCTGGATCTCATCCAGTGGAACAATAAGTGTTTCATCCGATAAACACTTCTTTAGGTTTGAGACATGAAATACGTTGTGAATTCCGTCGAGTTCGGTTGGTAAGTTGAGTTGGTATGCCACTGGACCAATCCTTTTCAGGATCTCGAAAGGTCCAATATACCGTGGGTTCAATTTGCCTCGTTTTCCAAAACGAATGACGCCTTTCCATGGTGAGACTTTCAGAAGGACTTTATCTCCTACCTGAAATTCCAAAGGCTTTCGGCATTTGTCGGCATAGCTCTTTTGACGATCACGAGCTGCTGCCATGCGGTTTCTGATTTGCACGATTTTCTCGGTTGTTTCATGCACAAGTTCCGGGCCAGTGAGCTGACTGTCGCCCACTTCCGCCCAACAGATAGGTGATCGGCATTTCCTGCGATAGAGTGCCTCAAAAGGCGCTGCTTTGATGCTTGTGTGGTAGCTGTTGTTGTAGGAAAACTCCACCAATGGTACGTGAGTTTCCCAACTATTACCAAAGTCTACTACGCATGCTCGTAGCATATCTTCGAGGGTTTGTATTGTGCGTTCGCTCTGGCCATCAGTTTGTGGGTGGTATGCTGTACTCATATCCAACCGCGTGCCAAGCGACTTTTGTAATGATTTCCAGAAGTTAGAAGTGAATCTGGCGTCCCGATCCGAAATGATGGAGATTGGCACTCCATGTCGTGAGACCACTTCTTTGACATAGATTCTGGCTAGTTTTTCCATCTTGTCATTTTCCTTGATCGCAAGGAAATGTGCTGATTTAGTCAGTCGGTCCACAATTACCCAGATAGTGTCACATCCACTTGGGGTATGGGGTAATTTGGTGATGAAATCCATGGAGATTTGTTCCCATTTCCACATGGGGATCTCAGGTTGTGTGAGTAATCCAGATGGTTTCTGGTACTCGATCTTGACTTTCGCACAAGTCAAGCATTTGCCTACGTAGGTAGCGATGTCGGCTTTCATATGTGGCCACCAGTAAAGTATCTTCAGATCATGATACATCTTATCAGATCCAGGGTGAATGGAATATCGGGATTTGTGAGCCTCGTCCATCACAAGGTCTCTTAAGTTCCCATGACGCGGAACCCAGATGCGTTCCATGAAGTAGTGTAAGCCATCGGATTTTACTTTAAGGTGTTGCTCCATTCCCCTTAGTGATTCTACCGCTAGGTTTTCAGGCTTAAGTGCCTCCACCTGGGCATTACGTATCTGCTCAGGGAGGTTGGGAAGAATGGTGAGTTGTAAAGCTCTTACCCTCTTGGGTTTCGGTGTATTCTTCCGACTTAGGGCATCGGCCACTACATTGGCCTTCCCCGGGTGATACTTGATGGCACACTCATAGTCGTTTAGGAGTTCGAGCCAGCGACGCTGTCGCATGTTCAGTTCCTTCTGCTCGAATATGTGTTGGAGACTCTTGTGATCAGTATATATCGTACACTTGGTACCATACAGGTAGTGTCTCCAGATCTTAAGTGCAAATACCACGGCTCCAAGTTCTAAGTCGTGGGTGGTGTAGTTCTTCTCGTGTACCTTCAGTTGTCGAGAAGCATATGCGATCACCTTCTCTCGCTGCATCAGCACGCATCCGAGCCCTTGTATCGAGGCATCGCAATATACTACAAAGTCTTCCGTCCCATCGGGAAGGGATAGGATAGGTGCACTACAGAGCTTCTGCTTGAGAAGTTGGAATGCAGCTTCTTGTCTTTCAGTCCAGAGGTATTTCTTGTCCTTGTGGGTTAAGGCTGTGAGTGGTTGGGCTATCTTTGAAAATCCTTCGATAAATCGCCGATAATAGCCTGCCAAGCCTAGGAATTGTCGCACCTCAGTTGGGGTCTTTGGTGCTTCCCAGTTCTTGATTGCCTCTATCTTAGACTTATCCACATAAATCCTTTGTTCATTAACAACATGTCCCAAGAATTGGACTTCTCGGATCCAGAAGTCGCATTTTGAGAGTTTAGCGTACAGCTTCTCTTTTCGTAGCAGTTCAAGAGTCAGTTGAAGATGCTCTTTGTGTTCCTCCTGGGTTTTGGAATAAATGAGAATATCATCTATGAAGACAATGACGAACTTGTCGAGGTATGGTTTGCACACTCTATTCATGAGGTCCATGAATACTGCAGGTGCATTGGTTAGCCCAAACGGCATGACCAAAAACTCGTAATGGCCATAGCGAGTGCGAAATGATGTTTTGGGAATATCCGCCTCTTGTATCCTCAGTTGATGGTACCCAGATCGCAGATCGATCTTGGAGTATTAACTCGATCCTTGCAGTTGATCGAATAGATCGTCGATACGAGGTAAGGGATAACGGTTCTTGATTGTCACTTTGTTTAACTCCCGGTAGTCGATGCACATACGAAACGTGCCATCCTTCTTCTTTACGAATAAGACCGGAGCTCCCCAAGGTGTGAAGCTTGGTCTAATGAAACCCTTGTCCAACAGCTCTTGCAGTTGGTTGGACAGTTCCTGCATCTCCGAAGGTGCAAGTCGATATGGTGCTCGTGCAATAGGTGCTGCTCCCGGCACAAGGTCTACGCGGAACTCCACTTGTCGAGGTGGTGGAAGTCCTGGTAGATCCTCCAGGAATACGTCGGGATAGTCGCATACGACTGGGAGGTCCTCGATTCTCTTCTCCTCTTCAGTCTTGTCAGTGATTAGTGCCAAGATGGATGTGTATCCCTTTTGTAAGCATTTGTGAGCTTTCATGCACGAGATGATGTTCAGAGAAGTGTCACTCCTTTCGCCCTTGATGTCTAGAGTTTCTCTGCTAGGGAGGGGTATGCGCACGACCTTGTCGTGGCAAATGATTTCAGCCTGGTTTTCAGACAACCAATCCATGCCCACTACGACATCAAAACTGCCTAGTGTAACTGGCATGAGATCAATCTTAAATTTGTGGTTAGCTAGCTCTAGTGTGCATTCTCTCAGAATGTGCTTAGTTACAATCAATTTACCATCAGCTAGCTCTACTGTGTATTCAATATCTAAGGGTGTTGGGGTAATGGCAAGTATCTCGCTAAATTCCTTAGATATAAAGCTTTTCTCAGCTCCAGTATCAAACAATACAGAAGCATAATTATCGTTCAAGGGATACGTACCGGTTGCAAGGTTAGGGTCCCTTCTGGCCTCCTTGGCCCCAATCACGAAGGCTCGTCCCCTCATGCCATTGTTCCCATTGTTGTTCTGTTGGTTGTTGTGGTTGCTGTTGTTGTTGTTTTTCAGGTGCGGGCAGTCCTTCTTGAAATGCCCTGGTTTGCCACATTCGAAGCAACCCTTTGGTGCTTTAAGTTGTTGCTGTTGTTGTGGCTGTTGCGGGGTTTTTGTCATTAGTTCACCCCTGCAGTCTTTGGCTGCATGTCCCCCTTTTCCGCAGCGCTGGCATTGAAAACGACCACATTGACCCGGTGCATGATGGAAGTTGCACTTGTGGCATTTGGGGTGTTTTCCAGCATAACCTCCTTGATTCTGGGTGGTTGGAATGGGTGGGGCATAAGCTAGGGTTGATCCACACTTACGTTGCTGTGGTGGTGGTTGAAGAGTGGTTGGTTTGTTCTGGGTGTCATCCCATTTCCGTTTGCCCTTGTCGTTGGTTGTGGTCACAGCACCGCGGGGTGGCAAGAGTCCTTGTGCAACTGCCGAATCAGTGAGCTTGTGAGTCAGTCGCACAGCTTGTTGCATGGTGATGGGGTCAGCAGAGAGCACCATGCCCTGAATTTGAGGTGGCAGTCCATCAATGTACTTCTCTATATGTTTGAAGGGTGGGGTTGCCATTTCCGGGCACAGATTTGCTAACTCATAAGATCGAGCGGTGTAAGCCTCGACCTCGGAACCAATCATCTTATGGTTCCAGAACTCCGTTTCCAGTTTCTACACTTCACCGCGAGGACAGTACTCACGGTTCAACATTTGTTTAAAGTTATCCCAAGGCAGAGCGTTGGCTGCATCAAGCCCTAGGTTCTGGACGTTGGCATTCCACCAAGTGAGGGCAGCTCCCTCGAACGTCCCTGCAGCGAACTTGACCCTGTCCTCGTTCCTGCAGTTGCTCATGGCGAAGGCTGATTCCGCCTTCTCAATCCAGCGTAATATTCCAACGGCTCCCTCAGTGCCGCTGAATGAATGGGGTTTGCAATCCAGGAACATCTTGAACGTGCAGAGAGGTGGGTTAGGGTTTGCTCCTGAGATACGCAAGGAACAAGGTTGAGTTAAGTATCGAATAAACATGTTGAATTGGAAACAAGTGTTTGTAGTGCAAGGTGAATATGAACAGGTTCATCACCTTGGTTCAGTAGATTTTGGTTACGGGCAGCTTCCCGTGCAGCAAGTACCTCCTCAACCCGTTCGTTGATGAGGGCGTTCAACTCAGCTTGAGTCAGGTTGGTGTTTCCGCGTCCGCCTGCATTCCTGCGTCCTCCACGTCTTCCAGCCATGATCTTCATAGCGAGAATAAGTGTTAGTGTTTGTCTAATGACTAATGTAGTGTGTGCAGTAGGTACTGTAAAGTACATGTAGAGCTATCGGCTCTCCCCATCACGGGTAGTCACGTGCTGTGATGAACGTAATGCATAAAAGATGTGGCATGTGTGCAAGCATCATAATACTAAGCACTAAGTGTTGTGTGGAGACTAGTGGTTATAGACTAAGTTCACTAAATGCAAACCTAATTCACAATAACCTGGCTCTGATACCATTCTGTCGCACCCCGAGAATTCCCGTCCCTTCCGGGGCGCGAGCGGCGGCAGATTGTCAGGATCGCAGTCTCCAGTCACACAACATGCGAGACCTATATGTCTGATTTCGTACGTACATCCAGTAATTTGGATAAAACAGTTTAGTAATATCAGAGTTGCAGAAATAAAGTACAAGTTAACAAAACAGCTTAATCATTCATAGTTTGCGGAAGCGTTAAATCAAAATGGTTTTCAAAACGATACGTGACAATAGTTGCGGAAGCGATTAAAGCTGATTAACATTACATAACAACCAAATGATAATAAATGTTTGATAAACTAAGACACTTATACAGATGCATGCGACTCCGGCCTAGCATCCTATTTCTGGTGCGTGTGCCTTAGTTACCTGAGAAAACATGCGAGTAAAAGGTCAACACAATAGTTGGTGAGAGCACAGGTTTGTAATCAGCAGTAAACATCAAAATGTTTAAAGTAAATGTATGCAGGTCTATTTTTCAATACAATGCAATATCAATTGATAGCTAGTCAATATGTGTTATATCATATGCGAGTTCGCAACCGAAGCTAACATGCTGCCTCCCGCCATATCCATCCAAGATATGGCAAATGTTGTTTGGTCAATTATGCACTGTTCCGACCTCCAGTCGGGGTGGCCATACGGCTCGCAACAGTGGGGTTTGTCAGGCCCAAATAGTACTATTCAGAATTACCACGCTGAGCGCAACGCGCTATTAACGGTTCGAGGTGTGTTTAATGAGGACTTATCAGTTTGTGGATGAATGCCACACATATGTATATACGATATTAGCATGTACAAAAATAACCAAAAGTGTGTAAGTTGTTCAAAAACAGTTGTATGCAATGTTTTCTCCCCCAAAGGTAGAAAATGTAAAAAGGGGCCGTGAACTCACCTTAGCGAAGTAAACAACGTAAGCGTAAGCTCCTGTGTAGTCAGGTAGTCAGTCACCGGCTACCTATATCGTATACTATACGTGAGTTCGTGTAAGTGATCGTGTTACGTGATCGATAACTCTCGGTCGATCATGTCTGTCCGTGTCGGTCTACATTGACCGTGTTTGACCGTGTGTGTCAACGACCCGTTGGTGAACCTTGTGTTGTTTGTGTATTGTGAAACATTAGTGTTAGTGCTCGTTGTGTGCAAAACACGTAAGTCGCGTCTATGGACAACTTACCATTTATAGTAAGTTTCCATTTATAGCAAGTTCACAAGCATATTGACTTTAGAGTTCTAGCATGCTCATTGGTCCTACGTGATCATGTTAACACATAGCACATCATCATACAAAGTTACATAAGTCGTTTACAACATGTCTGCACATAAAAGTTTCCTAAAATGGAAAGTTTCCATTTGTAGCATTGGTGACATCGGAATCCATCTAACTTAGTATCTAATCATCACACTACATCATAATCAGTCATTTAGCATGCTCGAATCACACATCATGTTTACAAATCGGTTTTTGTAAAAATAAAGTTACTAAAAATAGTAACTTTGTGGTCTTTGCATAAAATGACCATCTTAATATTTCTAAACCAATTTTCATGTCACCAATCATCATTTTAAGTCACCTAGCATCATTTAAACATGCATACATGGTCCATAACATCATCTAGCAATATTTTGACCCGAAAAGTTACTAAATATAGTAACTATGTCAAAATGACCATAAACATTGTCAAAATCACATTCTAAGTGTTCAAATCATCATCTTAACATCCTAATAGCAATTCCATATACATGCATGTTCATCACTCTCACTAAATCATCATCTTGTAACTCAAAAGTTACTAAAAATAGAAATAATCATAAATAAACCATTTTAACATCATCTATTCATGAAATCATCATCCAATATCATCAAGAAACATATCTATATACTCAAAATCATTCTAACCATCATGGATCATACATGCATGGCATTATAATGTCATAAATCATCACTTCAAGCATATAGGTTCATACTCATCACTTTAGATCATCATAAAACTCAATCTAAACATCATAGATCATCAAGAAACATATTTATATCAACAAACCCAGATTCAAACACCACAAAATTCGTGCGTGTGAGCGGATCGGAGTTGCATGTGAGTGGATCTTCATGCATGTGGGTTTTTATCCATTGCATGTTCGATCTAACTATTGATAAGTAAGTAAAACTACCTTAGGTGCTCTAGATCGCTGGGAGATGGTTGTAGAAACTCTAGTTGCCTCTGGACAGCAATGGTTTGCAGAAAACAAGATGATGGTGATGATATTCGAGCCCACCAATCTTCCTCTTCAACCTTCTTGCAAGTTCCTAGCTTCAATCTTCAAGTATGGGAGCTTCAATGGCTTCCCATGGGTGGAAAGGGGCTGTAACAGGAGGTAGGGAAGAGAAATGGCCGGTTGGTTGCGTGTGGTTTCGAGTATGATAGAATAGAAATGATTTTTGTGGCTTTTAAGAGATTTTTCAGCGATTTCCCTGTCAGGCGTAACGCCTAACGAAGGACACCGATTCCAGGCGTACCGCGCGGATGGTTTTCATCCGGCGGCCTCCTTTCTTTCTCGCGCGCATCGCCTACCTCCGGGTTTCCGGGTCAGGCGTAGCGCCTGGCCCAAAAGTTAGGCCCACTAAGCCTATGTTGTTGTTCTGGGCTCGTTCTTGCCCGTTTCTCGACTGTAGAACATCGTTCGAGTGTCGTTTGGACTCTAATCGTCAATTATTAGCCATAATTGACTTGTGAAGTGTTTCAGTGCTTAATTGTTGTGATGTTCACTGACGTTCGTGAGACTCGTGTGTGTTTCGGTAATTCCTCGAATTATCGATGCTTGTTTGTGTTCGTGTCTAACGAAGTGTTTGCACGCTTGATTAATCCTAATCAACGTGTTATGCACAATCCAATAATTCCCCGAATTATCGTTTTGCGTTAGTGTTATGTTTGCCACACTTGGTTTCCAAAACCAATGTGCAATGTACGATTCGATAGCTCCACGAACTATCGTTTCGCAGTAGTTTATGTTCAACTCATCTAATCAATCATAATTAACTGAAATGCAACAAGTATGAGTGTGAAATGTAAAGAATATAAGAGTTGCAATTTACCTGAAATTGCCGGGTGTCACATGTATATATATATTGGTTGATTTGAATGAATGTGCATAACTAAATTGGAACTAATTGAGTTAATAAACTCTATTGTATACATGTTAAGTTCCAATGTGTTTATGTTACGGTTGAATTAAGTATGCAACACAGATTGCATGATAATAGCCGGATGAGCCGGTGTTTGAGTATGATATCACAAATGTGTAAATAGTCAGAGGTGCTGGCAAATAGCTATGGTGGAAGTACAGGAATGTGAACACCATAGTGTAATTTTGATTAAACTATTATGATTAATAGTTGATGATTGGTAATATGATATTATTACATTATGAGAGTCAATTCGAATAGAAATGACTCAGCTTGAATTTTGATTGTGAAAATGTATTTTTACATTTTGTTGTTATGCCTCCACATTGGTGGATAGCCAGAGGTGCTGGCAATTGTCTTGATGGAAGTACCGGTGGGTGAACATCTTAGACTTGATATATTTATTACTCCACATTGGTGGATAGCCAGAGGTGCTGGCAATTGTCTAGATGGAAGTACCGGTGGGTGAACATCTTAGACTTGATATATTATGACTCTACATTGGTGGAAAGCCAGAGGTGCTGGAAATTGTCTTGTAACACCCCGACCGATGGCGGAAACATCGGGATGCCACGAGGGATGTGTAGATTGTTCAAAAGCTCGTGGGCATCTAATTTAATCATCATATATCATTTAAGCAAACAACATAATTACACAAAAATCATGTTCGTCATGAATCAATTACATCAATTACACAAAAGAATTAGTTAAACTAACTAAACTCTAATCGCTAGAAATTTAGTTAATTAACTAAGTCCAAGAATCCTATATGATGATGCTGTCCAAAATAGAAGAGATCATCCTCTTCATCCTACGTGTCTTCATCACCTGAAACATGTGAGAAATCAAGTGTCAACTACAAAAGTAGTTGGTGAGTAATCATAAGCTTTTATACTTAAAAATGTTTTAGTAAAATGAGTTTAAAAGTTTGTGTTTTAAAAATAGTTTTGTAAAATGCTTTGTTTGAAACAAGTATAAGACTTATGATCTTCTTGGGAAAATCCATATGAATACCTGTATGAGATAATCCAACACACATCCATCCATTCAACAACCAAACACATACACAATCACATAATCACATAATCAATCCGTCATAGTCATTCCCACATAATCATAATCAAACATAGAAAATCAATCCATAAACAAATCAACCAATCTCATCATTTATATTCTCAAATAATGTTCGTGACTATACATGATCATTATGTAATTAACATAAGTTAAATACATGATTCATGGAGTGGTCGCTAACCACGTGACAATACATGAAGTCAAAGTAATTAACCGAAGTTAAAACAATGATTCACAGATGTGGAATCCTCCACGTGACAATACATGATTTCAAAGCGGTTAACCGAAGTCAAAAGCAATGATTCATGGAGTTTGTGACAATACTTGTAATCTTTGTTATTGACCAAGGTCAATAACAATGTTTACATGGATATAAGATAATAAGAGATAATCCATTAATAATGATATTTTCAAACGTGAATATCATATTGATAAACAGGTATTAACCTTGAGTTATCAAAATAATATTTGAATTTGGCATACATGCTTCACCTCCGAGTTTTTAAAACAGAACACTTTAAAGAAAGGGAGGTTATGAGAACTCACATGTAGTCCTTAGAACATCGTTCTCTTATAATGCGCGCTCGCGTATATAACTCAAGTCAACTCAGAAATCTGTAATTATTGTGATTTCCACTTTCATAAGCATAAATGTTCCATACACTATTAATGTCTATATTAATTTACTTTGATCCGTTTGCATTGTATTAACTTAGTGTGTTTAATCCACGTCATGATATCACCCTTAATTCTTACTAGTTAATCATCATAATAGGTTTTTGACTTAGTGGTTTAACTAATCAAATGAAAGTATCTAATTAGAAACTATCGTTTATACGCAACTTGATTATCTAATATTCAATAATTCCTTAAAATAGTATATTAATGTTATATATAAGTTGTAAAAACTTCATCCTTTCAAGCTTCTATGGTTATGTTTATAATTGCATGCGCATATTATAGTTTATCACCACCTCTATTTAAGTTAGAAAATCTTAAGCTGAAATTTAAAGAAGTTGTAAATATATTTTTTAACTCATTCTCATCAACATTTAACTTAACTAAACTTTCCAAATCTTAACTTATATTTGTAATAAACAAAAGGTGGTGATCCTATAATCTCACATGCTTGCGTGAACGTATATCGATTCTTCTTTCATTAATTTACCCTTGGCCCTAACCTAGAACCAGCGAACCCTCGGTAGATCCCCCCTAGGTTCGGCTTCATATGGTGCAAGGTTCGGCTGAGCCAAGAGAAAGGTTCGGTCGATCCTAGGGCTTCGGCTGGCCAAGGTTCGGCCAGCCCCTTGGTTCGCCTATGATGTCATGGTTCGCCGGTGACTGAACTGTTCCAGATTCGTAGCTGGTTGGTGAGCCTTGCAAGATGGTTCGTGACTCCCATGAATTCAGCCAAGGGTTCGTCACAGGTTGGAAGGTTCGCTGCCAAGGTAGCTCGGGTGTGATGGCTGTGCAAGGTTCGGCTGGCCACCATAAGGGTTCGCTATATTAGGGTTCGTTGCAGGCTGGGAGAAGGAAGGCTTGGCTGAAACAAGGGTTCGCCACCCTGGTTCCCGCCCAACAGAAGGTTCGGCTAGCTCAAGCCACGAACCCTGTACATTCATGGCTGCCCAACGGCACCATCAACAAATCTCCCCACCTACAAGTCTTCCCATAACATACTTACTCTCCTAGTATCTCATTTTAGGGTTTTAAGCATGATTAAACCGATTTTAACTACAACAAATTTGAGAATCACGATCAAGCAACAAAAAACCGAATTTAAACCTCTAGATTTACCTCGATCCTCTGGTCAAATTCGAGATTTCCTCGTATCCACTTGTAGCTCTCGTTCACACGAACGCGTGGGCGCCAAGATCTCGTGAATCCGTCGAGAAACGAGCGAGATATCGTAGAGAGAAGTTGTAGAGAGAGAAAGTTGCGTGAATGGGTGTTTAGAGAGAGAATGAGATGAAAAGAAATGAGGAAGAAGAGGCTACTCTTCTTTCTTATATCGCGTCCCGTCCCCACGTGTTCGGTCTCGTTTTTATCGCGATAATCATAATAAATACTATGCTCGGTTTTTAAACGTAAAATATTTTAAAACATCATAGCATTTTAAATAAAATTGGTTTTGTTTTAAATAAGATGATTTTAAATAAATTATTTCGTAAGTCGATTCTTTTTCATTATCGTTAACTAATTATTTATTAAATCACTTTATTCTAAATCATTTTAGGTTGTGATTCCTAATAAACATTTTAAGTTTTCGTTTATTAATTTAAACATCGTTAGATAATATTTAATTATCTCGTCGAAACGCATTACTCGCGTACGTATTCGTAAAGATCGTCACCTTTCCGAATCCGACGCTCGTATCGTATTTCGATTTGATTTACGATTTATGGAATATCGTTTCAGAATGTTATTCTTAATAATTATATTCGTGTGAATCGTCACCCACGCGAATACATTTATTAAGTTAATATTTCTGAATTAATATTCGCGTTTAGATAATGTCCATAACCTCACCATCGCGTAAATAATTCCCATTATTTAATAACTTTAATATTACCATTTCCCAAACCAAAACCCACTAAACCCTAGTCACTGACACATCCATGATAGACCGAAATATGCATATATATATAGGGCATATGTAAGGGTCAGTCGCAACTGCCCTAGCCACCGTCCCACCGCTATTTCGATAAACCATGTCCATGGGTCCTTGACTATGTTTAGTAACCAGACTCAAACAACTCCCAGTTCTATCCCCAATTCCATTCTCAACCAAAAATCCTTCATCATCAGTAATAAGTAATTGCGATAAACACTACGGGTCTGTTTAGTTGAGTTACAACTAAACTTCCCGTGGTTTACGCGTATAATAAATGTGCTATAACATGCATACCAGTATAATGATAATATCAATAATGTAAATCAATAATTCCATAATCATTAATAATTATAAATCTCCGGTCGTAACAGTACATTCGTACGGATGTACGGACGTACGAACAACCGAAAGTACAGTGATGTTACAGTCTCCCCTAGTTAAAGGAATTTCGTCCCGAAATTCAACTTGGAGTGACCGTAGTAAATAAATGTGGGTACTTATGCTTCATCTGATCTTCCCGCTCCCATGTGAATTCTGGTCCCCGCTTCGATTCCCAACGTATTTTGACAATTGGAATTCTACTGCGTTTGAGCTGTTTAACCTCACGATCCATTATCTCCCCTGGTTTTTCAACAAAGTGCATGGTATCATCGATGCGAATGTCATCGAGTGGTACCTGAAGATCCTGATCAGCTAAGCACTTTCTTAGATTGGACACGTGAAACGTCGGATGCACATTACTAAGTTCAGGAGGAAGTTCCAATTTGTAAGCAACCTTCCCAATCCGTTCAAGGATCTTAAAAGGGCCAACATATCGTGGAGCAAGCTTCCCCTTTTTCCCAAATCGTACAACGCCCTTCCAAGGTGACACTTTAAGTAATACCATATCTCCCACTTCAAACTCTAAAGGTTTTCTTCGTTTATCCGCGTAGCTCTTCTGTCGACTGCGAGCAGCTAACAGATTGTCGCGGATCTGGCGGATCTTGTCAGTTGTTTCTTGAATAATCTCAGGACCAGTAATCTGCGATTCGCCGATTTCGGTCCAACAAATAGGTGACCGACATTTCCTGCCATACAAAGCTTCAAACGGTGCCATACCGATGCTCGCGTGATAACTGTTGTTATACGAGAACTCAACCAATGGTAAATGGCTATCCCAATTGCCACCAAAATCGATGACACAAGCTCTTAACATGTCTTCCAGTGTCTGAATCGTTCGCTCCGTTTGACCATCCGTTTGAGGATGATAAGCGGTGCTAAGATCCAATCTTGTTCCAAAAGCTTCACGAAGTGATTCCCAAAATCGTGCCGTGAAACGAGCATCACGATCCGATATTATGCTTAAGGGAATACCATGTTGGCTAATGATTTCATCAATGTAGATACGAGCTAACTTCCGCACAGGGTAAGTTTCGCGTATCGGTAAGAAATGAGTCGACTTAGTCAATCTATCAACAATAACCCAAATGCTATCTTTACCGTTTGCAGTTCGTGGGAGTTTAGTAATGAAATCCATGGAGATATTCTCCCACTTCCACATCGGTATCTCTGGTTGTAATAACAATCCTGAAGGTCGCTGGTGTTCTGCCTTGACTTTAGCGCAGTTAAGGCACTTAGACACATATTCAGCAATATCCTTCTTCATTCCAGGCCACCAGTACAAGCCCCTAAGGTCTTGATACATCTTATCCGAGCCCGGATGGATTGAGTAACGGGACTTGTGAGCTTCATTCATAATCACCATCTTGAGATCACCTCTGTTCGGTATCCACAACCGATTCAAATAATACATCAAACCATCATCCTTAATTTCCAATAAAATTTCAGCCCCACAAGACATCTCATTTTTCAAGTCATCTTGAGCTAATGAGTGTTGTTGGGCTGTGAGAACATCATTTCGGAGACTATTGTGCACTCGGACACTACGTATCTGAACTTGACTTTTGCGACTAAGCGCATCTGCTACTACATTCGCTTTACCAGGATGATAGCGAATTTCACAGTCATAATCATTTAACAGTTCAACCCATCTCCGTTGTCTCATATGGAGCTCCTTTTGATTGAGAATATGTTGCAAACTCTTATGGTCAGTGAACACTACATACTTAGTGCCATAAAGATAATGTCTCCATATCTTCAAGGCGAACACGACGGCACCAAGTTCCAAGTCGTGTGTGGTGTAGTTCTTCTCGTGAATCTTTAGTTGCCTTGATGCATAAGCCACAACCTTTCCCCGTTGCATGAGAACACAACCGAGACCTAGGTTGGATGCATCACAATAAACTACAAAATCATCATTTCCATCAGGCAACGTTAAGACAGGAGCATCACAAAGTTTCTGCTTCAAAGTCTGGAATGCCTCTTCTTGCTTTGGTCCCCACTCATAAGGTTTATTCTTTTGAGTCAAAGAAGTGAGAGGGACAGCAATCCTGGAGAAATTTGATATAAACCTCCGATAGTAACCGGCAAGTCCGATAAACGATCGAATCTCCGTCGGTGTCTTCGGTGTACTCCAATTCTTCACCGCATCAATCTTTGCAGGATCCACGTGAACACCGTATTCGTTGACTATGTGACCCAGAAATTGAACTTCCTTAAGCCAAAATTCACATTTGGAGAATTTGGCATACAGTCGCTCCTCTCTTAGGATCTCCAAAACCAACTTAAGGTGTTTCTCGTGTTCTTCCTTGGTCTTTGAGTAAATCAAAATATCATCAATGAATACTATTACAAATTTATCCAAGTATGGCCTGCAAACACGGTTCATGAGATCCATGAAAACCGCAGGTGCATTGGTAAGGCCGAAGGGCATTACCAGAAATTTATAATGGCCATATCTTGTTCTGAATGCAGTCTTGGGAATATCATCATCATGTACGCGAAGCTGATGATACCCAGACCTATCGATCTTTGAAAACCATGCCGAGCCTTGAAGCTGATCGAAGAGATCATCGATGCGTGGCAGTGGGTATCGATTCTTGATAGTCAACTTGTTCAATTCGCGGTAGTCGATACACATCCGGAATGACCCGTCCTTTTTCTTGACAAACAGGACCGGTGCACCCCATGGCGAATGGCTCGGGCGAATGAATCCTTTATCGGTGAGTTCTTGCAGTTGACTCGCCAATTCTTGCAACTCCGATGGCGCAAGTCTGTAAGGAGCTTTGGCGACTGGGTTCGCACCAGGTACTAAGTCGATTCGGAACTCAACTTGACGTTCTGGTGGAAGACCCGGCAAATCGTCTGGAAAGACTTCTGGGAAGTCTCTTATCACTGGAACATCTTCTATCTTCTTTCCTTTCTCTTTCTTCTCCACAACATGAGCTAAAAATGCTATACATTTCTTCCTAAGGTACTTGTGTGCTTTAGTGCAAGACATTAGCTTAAGACCTTTACTAGCAGTTTCTCCAAATATTCTCAAAGTTTCACCCGAAGGTAAGGGAATACGAATATACTTTTCATGGCATACAATCTCCGCTTTGTGGGTGGCTAACCAGTCCATGCCTATGATAACGTCAAAGCTACCAAGATGCATAGGTATGAGATCAATTGGGAAAACGTGATCATTTAAGTTCACCGTACATCCAACGATAATAGTGTCAATATCAATAGTGTTTCCGTCAGCCACTTCCACGTTAAACGGTTTATCTAAATATGTACTTGTTCTACCAAGCAAGCATTCAAAATCACATGAAACGAAACTCCTATCAGCACCATAATCAAATAAGACAGATGCATAAGAGTTGTTGATCAGAAATGTACCGTTGACGACGTCCTGGTTGGCCTGAGCAGCTGGAGCATTCAGTTGGAAAGCCCGGCCTCTTGCCACCCTCTGATTGTTCCCGGTCAACTTTGGGCATTGATTTCTGAAGTGACCCACTTCACCACACTCATAGCAGGCTCTTGCCTGCGCTTGAGGTACCTGGCGAACGGGTACAGCTGGAATAGGTTGTGCATGCGGAGCTGGCAGTGCAAGCGGTGCCTGTTGCATCCTTTGTGCTTGCGGTGCACTCCGACAAACATTATCAAAATGACCAAACTTGCCGCAGTTGTTGCAGACGCGACATGGCAGATTTGGTGCGTGATGATATCGGCAGGTATTACACTGAGGAGTGTTCCCAGTAAAATTCCTGGCAGTTGAATTGTTTGATGATTGCTGCGCAGACTTGGTAGCAGGAGTCGCGACCATGAAGTTTCTTGTCTTTCTCTTCTTGTTGCTGCTTTTGGATGAGCTAGCAGCTTCAGACTTGACTTCAGTTTTGACTTCCTTTACAGCAGTCTTGGTGTCAGTCTTCTTGTATCCTTTCCTAGTGAGTGTTCCATTCCTCACATGATTGTCAGTAAGAGTTGCAGATAATCAGATTGCAGCCTCAAGTGTTTTGGGATTGCTCCCGTAGACTGTATCCTGAATCTGTACCGGCAGTCCGCCGATATATTTCTCAATCGCCCTTTCCAAGGGTGTCACCATGTGAGGTACCAGTAAGCTATACTCATGAAACTGAGTATTACAGATGACGTTCTCGCCACTATCTTGTTTGAGTTCCCAGAACTCAGTCTCCAGTTTCCTCATCTCGCTTCGAGGACATAATTCAGTAGTCATCAAGTTCATGACCTCAGTCCACGTCAGTGCAAGTGCAGCATCCACTCCCCTAGTTTGCTTTTCCCCATTCCACCAAGTCAGTGCTCTCTTTTGGAAAACACTGGTGGCATAGCGGACTTTCAGATTCTCGGGACATTCGCTGTTGATGAAGGTGTTCTCCATACTCTCGAACCACTGCAGCAGACCAGTGGCCGATTCAGCACCCGTGAATTTCAGGGGGTTGCAGGAATTGAAGTGTTTGAATGTGCAAGTTGGAGGATTTGCACCACCTCTGTTCTGGTTGATATTCTGGTTAGCCTGAGTCAATTGGCTCACCAGTCCAGAGATAAGATTAGCTAACTCTTGTATGCCGGAGTTGGCATTACTGTTGTTAGCATCCCCATTGTTTGAATCATCTCCGTTGTGACGGCGAGGCATGTTTCTGAAGAAATTAGAAACATGTTACTACCGTTTACAACATAAGGCATACAAACAATGGTCAAATGAGTTCATTTAAACAGTTAGGATTACATGTAGGAACTATATTTCTCTTCTATCTGTCATTAAACTCATAACATTTATAAATTTCCCAACATTATACTAAGTGTCCTAGTTGGTCATAACTAATATTAGCTAGCTATTCCTAAGTCCTATACATTTCCCACCCTATACCAACACTGACAACCTCCCGATGCAACGCAACAAGCTTATATATAGGGCATATGCAGAGGTAGATCGCAATCTCCCCTACACCGTCCCACCACCGTTCCGTTGCACCACGATTATGCCCTTGTTAGTGTTTAGGGTGTATCATGTATTTCACCATATTCTCACTTCACAAACCTTATCCAAGATAGGATAATTTTGAGTGAAGTGATCTTTAGTTCCCTTGGAAAATTAGGTTCGCCTAATGTCTAAGTTCACCTGACATGTAGGTTTACCTATTTCTAAGTTCACCTAATGTCTAAGTTCACCTGACATTAGAGTTCCCCTAATTGTCTAAGTTCACTAAATTCCATGCTGTTCTCAATGTCCATAATCATCAATAAGGGTCCATATCATCACTAAGTGCTCTAATTGTCACTAAGTGTTCATATCCCCCCTATGGTTCATCCTCATCAAGTGTTCATACTATCACTAGGTGTTAGTATCATCACTATGCGTTTATATTATCACCAAGTGTCTATATCATCACCCAAATCCATATTTCATCACTAATCGCTCATACCGTTCATTAATCCTATGCACCCTACGTGTCCAATCATTATGGTTCATAAGTGAATTTAATAGTGTCCATCAATGTGATCATCAAAATGTCAATCCAACACATTCTCAACCAACATATCATCACCAACCATCAATCATAACCTCGCAGGAGTTCCTAATAATATCCTAAGTTCCTGACACTGACAGACCCCCAATATACTACAAATGGTATATGTATTGGGCATATGTAGGGGTCAGTCGCAACTGCCCCAGCCACCGTCCCACCACATTTGTAGTATACCACGAGTGTGTCCTTGTCTGGAGTTTATAGATCAAACAAATAATTCCTAAAGCAGATAATTCCTAAGCATTTAATTTCCTAAGCAGGTAATTTCCCAAACGGGTAGTTCCCACATTCTTCAATACTGACATCCACCCAATGTACCGTAAATGGTATATATATAGGGCATATATAAGGGTCAGTCACAACTGCCCTAGCCAACGTCCCACCACCTTTACGATACACCACGTGCATGTCCTTATCGAATCATTAGGGCACACGTAAGCAAGAAATACATGCGAATCAGATATATAGCAGGAGTTCAGTTAACATGTAATAAACACATAAGCATGAAATCCTGAATATACTAACTAGTGTATAAAGTAACTTCATACTAGGGTATCCTACGGTTATAGACTAGGTCAACCATTTCTAGTAACCTAATTCCCTATAACCCAGGCTCTGATACCAATCTGTAACACCCCGACCGATGGCGGAAACGTCGGGATGCCACGAGGGATGTGTAGATTGTTCAAAAGCTCGTGGGCATCTAATTTAATCATCATATATCATTTAAGAAAACAACATAATTACACAAAAATCATGTTCGTCATGAATCAATTACATCAATTACACAAAAGAATTAGTTAAACTAACTAAACTCTAATCGCTAGAAATTTAGTTAATTAACTAAGTCCAAGAATCCTATATGATGATGCTGTCCAAAATAGAAGAGATCATCCTCTTCATCCTACTTGTCTTCATCACCTGAAACATGTAAGAAATCAAGTGTCAACTACAAAAGTAGTTGGTGAGTAATCATAAGTTTTTATACTTAAAAATGTTTTAGTAAAATGAGTTTAAAAGTTTGTGTTTCAAAAATAGTTTTGTAAAATGCTTTGTTTGAAACAAGTATAAGACTTATGATCTTCTTGGGAAAATCCATATGAATACCTGTATGAGATAATCCAACACACATCCATCCATTCAACAACCAAACACATACACAATCACATAATCACATAATCAATCAGTCATAGTCATTCCCACATAATCATAATCAAACATAGAAAATCAATCCATAAACAAATCAACCAATCTCATCATTTATATTCTCAAATAATGTTCGTGACTATACATGATCATTATGTAATTAACATAAGTTAAATACATGATTCATGGAGTGGTCGCTAACCACGTGACAATACATGAAGTCAAAGTAATTAACCGAAGTTAAAACAATGATTCACAGATGTGGAATCCTCCACGTGACAATACATGATTTCAAAGAGGTTAACCGAAGTCAAAAGCAATGATTCATGGAGTTTGTGACAATACTTGTAATCTTTGTTATTGACCAAGGTCAATAACAATGTTTACACGGATATAAGATAATAAGAGATAATCCATTAATAATGATATTTTCAAACGTGAATATCATATTGATAAACAGGTATTAACCTTGAGTTATCAAAATAATATTTGAATTTGGTATACATGCTTCACCTCCGAGTTTTTAAAACAGAACAGTTTAAAGAAAGGGAGGTTATGAGAACTCACCTGTAGTCCTTAGAACAACGTTCTCTTATAATGCGCGCTCGTGTATATAACTCAAGTCAACTCAGAAATATGTAATTATTGTGATTTCCACTTTCATAAGCATAAATGTTCCATACACTATTAATGTCTATATTAATTTACTTTGATCCGTTTGCATTGTATTAACTTAGTGTGTTTAATCCACGTCATGATATCACCCTTAATTCTTACTAGTTAATCATCATAAACGATAGGTTTTTGACTTAGTGGTTTAACTAATCAAATGAAAGTATCTAATTAGAAACTATCGTTTATACGCAACTTGATTATCTAATATTCAATAATTCCTTAAAATAGTATATTAATGTTATATATAAGTTGTAAAAACTTCATCCTTTCAAGCTTCTATGGTTATGTTTATAATTGCATGCGCATATTATAGTTTATCACCACCTCTATTTAAGTTAGAAAATCTTAAGCTGAAATTTAAAGAAGTTGTAAATATATATTTTAACTCATTCTCATCAACGTTTAACTTAACTAAACTTTCCAAATCTTAACTTATATTTGTAATAAACAAAAGGTGGTGATCCTATAATCTCACATGCTTGCGTGAACGTATATCGATTCTTCTTTCATTAATTTACCCTTGGCCCTAACCTAGAACCAGCGAACCCTCGGTAGATCCCCCCTAGGTTCGGCTTCATATGGTGCAAGGTTCGGCTGAGCCAAGAGAAAGGTTCGGTCGATCCTAGGGCTTCGGCTGGCCAAGGTTCGGCCAGCCCCTTGGTTCGCCTATGATGTCATGGTTCGCCGGTGACTGAACTGTTCCAGATTCGTAGCTGGTTGGTGAGCCTTGCAAGATGGTTCGTGACTCCCAGGAATTCAGCCAAGGGTTCGTCACAGGTTGGAAGGTTCGCTGCCAAGGTAGCTCGGGTGTGATGGCTGTGCAAGGTTCGGCTGGCCACCATAAGGGTTCGCTATATTAGGGTTCGTTGCAGGCTGGGAGAAGGAAGGCTTGGCTGAAACAAAGGTTCGCCACCCTGGTTCCCGCCCAACAGAAGGTTCGGCTAGCTCAAGCCACGAACCCTGTACATTCATGGCTGCCCAACGGCACCATCAACAAATCTCCCCACCTACAAGTCTTCCCATAACATACCTACTCTCCTAGTATCTCATTTTAGGGTTTTAAGCATGATTAAACCGATTTTAACTACAACAAATTTGAGAATCACGATCAAGCAACAAAAAACCGAATTTAAACCTCTAGATTTACCTCGATCCTCTGGTCAAATTCGAGATTTCCTCGTATCCACTTGTAGCTCTCGTTCACACGAACGCGTGGGCGCCAAGATCTCGTGAATCCGTCGAGAAACGAGCGAGATATCGTAGAGAGAAGTTGTAGAGAGAGAAAGTTGCGTGAATGGGTGTTTAGAGAGAGAATGAGATAAAAAGAAATGAGGAAGAAGAGGCTACTCTTCTTTCTTATATCGCGTCCCGTCCCCACGTGTTCGGTCTCGTTTTTATCGCGATAATCATAATAAATACTATGCTCGGTTTTTAAACGTAAAATATTTTAAAACATCATAGCATTTTAAATAAAATTGGTTTTGTTTTAAATAAGATGATTTTAAATAAATTATTTCGTAAGTCGATTCTGTTTCATTATAGTTAACTAATTATTTATTAAATCACTTTATTCTAAATCATTTTAGGTTGTGATTCCTAATAAACATTTTAAGTTTTCGTTTATTAATTTAAACATCGTTAGATAATATTTAATTATCTCGTCGAAACGCATTACTCGCGTACGTATTCGTAAAGATCGTCACCTTTCCGAATCCGACGCTCGTATCGTATTTCGATTTGATTTACGATTTATGGAATATCGTTTCAGAATGTTATTCTTAATAATTATATTCGTGTGAATCGTCACCCACGCGAATACATTTATTAAGTTAATATTTCTGAATTAATATTCGCGTTTAGATAATGTCCATAACCTCACCATCGCGTATATAATTCCCATTATTTAATAACTTTAATATTATCATTTCCCAAACCAAAACCCACTAAACCCTAGTCACTGACACAACCATGATAGACCGAAATATGCATATATATAGGGCATATGTAAGGGGCAGTCGCAACTGCCCTAGCCACCGTCCCACCGCTATTTCGATAAACCATGTCCATGGGTCCTTGACTATGTTTAGTAACCAGACTCAAACAACTCCCAGTTCTATCCCCAATTCCATTCTCAACCAAAAATCCTTCATCATCAGTAATAAGTAATTGCGATAAACACTACGGGTCTGTTTAGTTGAGTTTCAACTAAACTTCCCGTGGTTTACGCGTATAATAAATGTGCTATAACATGCATACCAGTATAATGATAATATCAATAATGTAAATCAATAATTCCATAATCATTAATAATTATAAATCTCCGGTCGTAACAGTACATTCGTACGAATGTACGGACGTACGGACAACCGAAAGTACAGTGATGTTACATGTCTAGATGGAAGTACCGGTGGGTGAACATCTTAGACTTGATATATTTATTACTCCACATTGGTGGATAGCCAGAGGTGCTGGCAATTGTCTAGATGGAAGTACCGGTGGGTGAACATCTTAGACTTGATATATTATGACTCCACATTTGTGGATAGCCAGAGGTGCTGGCAATTGTCTAGATGGAAGTACCGATGGGTGAACATCTTAGACTTGATATATTTATGACTCCATATTGGTGGATAGCTAGAGGTGTTGGCAATTGTCTAGATGGAAGTACCGGTGGGTGAACATCTTAGACTTAATATATTTATGACTCCACATTGGTAGATAGCCAGAGGTGCTGGCAATTGTCTAGATGGAAGTACCGGTGGGTGAACATCTTAGACTTGATATATGTATGATACCACAAATGTGTGGATAACCGGTTAAACCGGAAACTAAATTGTTAAAACCACAGGTGTGTGGGTAGTTGGTTGAGCCATAAAATATATACGTATGGTGTTTTAATTTAGCCAGAGGTTCTGGTGATAAAGTTGGATTGGATAATAAAATCATATTTGTGAAAATGTCCCATTAAGGGAAATAAATGCACAATGTGTGGTGTGCAAGTTGATGTTTGAATATGATATATATTATCTAGATATGATAAACATCCATATGATATGTATGTGGATGTGTTTTAAATTGAGTTTTGGAAACTCTGGAAAGGGTTACTTACTTAGTTTTCATATGAACTAATTGTGACCTTATATGTGATGTTACAGGTAAAAGATAGATATGCATCGGGCGATCAGATCGGGCACGTTGTGAAGCAGAACCAAACGTTATGTAAATCTTTGGTGGTAATAAACTTAAACACACTAGTTTTTATTAATCAAAAATGTAAATGATTGAAATTAAGTGTGTTTAAATAATGAAATGTTAATTTCACGCTTCCGAACATAATTTATGAAAAAGTTTAATCTGGGACCTAAAAATGGGACACGTGTAATCGTGTGAGAAGTTTGGGTGTTACAGAGTTGGTATCAGAGCAATGGTTTGAGTGAATCAAGTGCGTCATGAACACTTGATCTCAAACTCTTGTGCTCTTGATATGAAAACATAACGTTTGATTCGAAGACCCGATCATGATGCCGAATGTATGTGGTTAGCATATCTATGACCTGTATTATAATTGTTAAATGTAATGTGAATCATTACATGTTAAATGTGATTTGAGTGATTGTTTAAAACCGAAATAAATGGTTGAGTATGAAATGAAGGAAGTAAGGAATTGGGCATATAATGAGTGGACTTGTATGTCTGGCCAACTTACTAGTGGAAACATCATATGAACAAGCTCTTATGGGAATCATTTTATATTAGGCTATTGAGATTAGGTAAGGTGTTTGGAGTTTAATGTGTCTATTACTTGTGTGTAATAGTGTTACCAATTCAAGAGAAATGAATTGGAAAATTAATGTGAAAAGACCTACATGAGTGTAGGCTATAACATTTGATGTGTTGGGGAAAATTAATCCATTTGAACATGGAAAATGTTTTGGTGTGTATACATGAATTGAAAATGTGAAATTTGACCCGTTTAGGGTAAAATGGGGGAAAAAGACACATAATTATGTTTATGTGTTCATACATGTTTAAGTTTGAAATGTAATGATTTAACATGTAAGACCACTGGTGGGTGGCATTGGAATTAACATGTAAGACCACTGGGTGGTGGCATTGGATTTAACATGTAAGACCACTTGTAAGTCGCGTTTAATTTATTTGTAAAACCACTTGTAAGTGGCGTTGAATTTATTTGTAAGACCACTTGTGAGTCGTCTTGTGTTGGATGTGTAAAATCATCCTGGGATGACATTGAGTTGTCATATAACTCCTCCTTAGTGAGGTATTGGGAGAATTCACATGCGTGTGGATTGGTCAAAATGTGTTATGAGATTATGTTGGTTGAAATTACTTGTAATTGACTTGTAGTAATTGTAATAAATTGAATGGTAAATTGACCATGTGTGTCATGAAATGTTAAAAAAAAATATGAAACCACATGGTGGTGGTAGTTAATTACTTGACAAATGTCTTGTAGTATTAGAGGAATGTTATGTGTTGAATGCTTAACTTGAAAGGTGTTATTAAATGATAATTTATAGTTGACACTATAAATTGATGATAATCCACATTGTGTGGAAGTATATGAATATGAAACCACATGGGGTGGTATTCGGATTGTTGAAATTGATTAGTGTTATGATAAATTGCATAACTAATGAAAGTGTCGTTATATTTTACAATAACTGACACGGATAATTGGAGATGATTCACATTCTTGTGAAACTGATGTAAGACCACTGGTGTGTGGCATTAATATTTGTCATGTAAGTCCATAATGAAATGGCGTTGGTGTTTGTCATGTAAGTCCACATTTTGTGACATTGGGGGTAAACCATGTACATGATAGTAAGTCACCTGTTACCATTGAGTTGTTTAAACTTGTGATAATGAATCACAAGTGTTGTGATCATGTGTGTAAAACTCAATTGGTGATCAATATAGATGTAAACACAAGTGAATGTGTTCAAATGGTGTGTGAATTACCCATTTGATTGACTTGTAGTTGTAGGATTGGGTGAGTCCACACTACAAGTAATTGTGCATTTAGCATACATGTGATTTGTTGTTTTAATTGAATTTGATATAAATGGTTATGGTTGGTGTGGTTATTGTAGTTGAATGAATTACAAGGTGTGTGAACATTCAGCTAATGATAATGATTGAGTTGATTTACAAGAATGTAAACAACCATCATACTGTGGATGTGGTGATTTACAAATGTGTAGACATTAAATTGGTAATGTGCAGGCTTTGATTCACAAGGTATGTGAACATAAAACCTGCAAATCCAATGTAGTAGATTCACAAGGTGTGTGAACAAAAGATGATCTACAAGAGTGTAGACATTAAGTTTCAAGAGTCAAATTGTTGAAGTTGACTCTTGGGAAATATGATGCACAATTGGAGTTTTGTGTGCACATAAGTATTGTGTTAAATGATAATGGTTGAGCAGGAATGGTAGATAAGAATGTCTATCTATGAAACAATGAATAACGCGAATGTGAAGTCATTCGGTTATGGAATAAATGAGTAACGCGAATGTTAAGTCATTCGGTTGTGATTATGTGTAAAATACATTGTACATGATATTTGACTTTAAAAAGTCAAAGTTAAGCCTATTTGTAAAGAAATAGGATATTTATAATATGTATAAATTGTATTCATACATGTGATAGAATGAATATTTTTGTGAATATTCAAAAGAGAGGTAAGATGTATCTAGAAATACACTTGAGTGTATGATTTGGTTTGAATGAAGAAAGTCAAACCAAATAATCAATTGTAGATTGATTATGTAGAATCATGTATAATGATCATGTTTGTCTAAAGATAAATGTTCAATTATACTTGAAATATATGCTAGAGAAGTGGTGTCTAGGCATGGTGTGCCAGTGACGATTATTTCTGATCGAGACACGTGATTTACTTCTCATTTCTAGAGAAATTTTCAGGAAAAAAATTAGGATTGTTGGTAAGCACGGCGTATCATCCTCAGATTGATGGTCAAAGTGAAAGGACCATTCAAACGTTGGAGGACATGTTACAAGCGTGTATAATTAATTTTGGGGGTAGTTAGGATGATTATTTACCTTTAGCCGAGGTCTCATACGATAACAGTTATCATTCCAGTATTGGGATGCCTCCATATGAAATGTTGTATGGGAGGAAATTTCATACTCATGTGTGATGGGAAGAAATTGGGCAATGAGAATTGGCAAATAAAAAGATAGAGAAAGTAACAAATGAACGTATAGATCAGATTCTAGTTCATTTGAAGGCGACACAAGACCGTCAGAATTCCTATGTTGATAAACATAGGAGGACTATTGAGTTCCAGGTGGGAGATTTTGTATTGTTAAAGTTCTCTCCTTGAGAAGGTATTATATATTTTAGAAAGCAAGGGAAGTTAAACCGCGTTTCATTTGACCATTCAAGATTATAGCTCGAATTGGCGAGGTTGCTTATTGTCTTGAGCTACCGGAGAAATTGAATGGCATATATGACCCTTTTCATGTGTCATATCTGAGAAAATGTTTGGCAGATGAATCGGCTTATGAACCACTAGAAGACTTGGGAAATTGATGACAAGTTGAGCTATGTGGAAGAGCCGGTAGTTATATTAGATCGAAAGGTCAAACAATTGAAAAACAAGTCCTTGAACCAGGAAAGTGTTCAATGGAAAAATATAGAAGAGAATCTGACGCCACGTGGGAGTCAGAAGATGAGATGAGGAATTCTATCCTTTTCTTTTAGTGTCTGAGCGGTTTCGAGGAGGTAACCTCTGTAAGGAGGGGAGATTTGTAACAACCGGTTTTTAATAATGAAATGTATTGTGAATAATCGTTAATTAAACGATTGTGGTTGGTGTGATTTAAAAATATGTAAGAATTACGTCAATAATGGCAAGAGCACATGTGATCGTTCTAGAGATCCATGATGATTTATCAATTCTGGTTATTAGAGGTTGATAGTATGCGAGAAATGATGAACGTGGGCGAAAACCGTGCGCGAAACGGAGTTACGGATTGTCCGAAATCGCGAAACGAAGTTAAAAATCAAAATACTGGAAAAATACCCAGGGGCGGTACGCCCCACACCAAGCGTTGGGCTGGGGCAGTACGCCCCATGATTTAAGTCGGCAAAAAATGTTTTAAAAGATCAGATCGCATCGGAAACATAATTTTTTTCAATATCTTCGACCTTCTTTCACTTCCAGACGATCCATGGTTATTTTTGAACAGCCAAACTTCATTTTAAAGGCTTCTAATCATCCAGATCGCGCATAGGATCGTGTTTTCAAGTCCCGATCGTTGTTTTAACAGTAGAAATCCGTCAGATCAGGTAACGGTTTGTTTTATCCTACTAGTTTAATATTATGTGAATTAAATCTAGTTTTGATTGTAATACTAAGATTATGGGTATTGATTATTGCCTAGTTGATAACTAGGGGTTGTTAGAAACGAAGAACTTGATATTTTGACGGTGAAATCTTCGTTTTGAAGCCGGGATAATGTCCGGTTGTTATGAAACTCATATCATGGTGTGATAACTAGTAGGATGGGTAAATGGTGGTTTTGAAATATATATGGATTATGATCCATGGATTAAACGATGATTATGATGAATTGATGTTAAGATTATTAACAAGTTATGATCTTAAATAAAAATTGAATAATAAAAATAGTTAAAGATCGTAACTAATATAATGGACATCAATTATTAGATGAAATGCCTGGGGAGGCATGAAATATGATTAATTGTAATAATTGACTAAAACTTACTAAAAATAGTAAGATAGAGTCAATTATGTGATAAATGGACTTTGAGGAAGTCAAACCAGTCAAGTGCATTGAACTTGATTGTATGTGTTATACATATTGAATATAGTTGTATATGTGTGAATATGCAACTAGGTGTTGGTGGTGAAGCAAAAGTGGAAAAGAGGTTGTAGGAAGTGAACAACCGCTAGATCCAGGTAAGTTATCCAACTTACTGTAACATTACATATAAGTAGTAGAAAGAGTCTACTTGATTGTGATGTATATATATATTGGTTGATTTGAATGAATATGCATAACTAAATTGGAACTAATTGAGTTAATAGACTCTATTGTATACATGTTAAGTTCCAATGTGTTTATGTTACGGTTGAATTAAGTATGCAACACAGATTGCATAATAATAGCCGGATGAGCCGGTGTTTGAGTATGATATCACAAATGTGTAAATAGTCAGAGGTGCTGACAAATAGCTATGGTGGAAGTACAGGAATGTGAACACCATAGTGTAATTTTGATTAAACTATTATGATTAATAGTTGATGATTGGTAATATGATATTATTACATTATGAGAGTCAATTCGAATATAAATGACTCAGCTTGAATTTTGATTGTGAAAAATGTATTTTTACATTTTGTTGTTATGCCTCCACATTGGTGGATAGCCAGAGGTGCTGGCAATTGTCTAGATGGAAGTACCGGTGGGTGAACATCTTAGACTTGATATATTTATGACTCCACATTGGTGGATAGCCAGAGGTGCTGGCAATTGTCTAAATGGAAGTACCGGTGGGTGAACATCTTAGACTTGATATATTATGACTCCACATTGGTGGATAGCCAGAGGTGCTGGCAATTGTCTAGATGGAAGTACCGGTGGGTGAACATCTTAGACTTGATATATTTATGACTCCACATTGGTGGATAGCCAGAGGTGCTGGCAATTGTCTAGATGGAAGTACCGGTGGGTGAACATCTTAGACTTGATATATTTATGACTCCACATTGGTGGATAGCCAGAGGTGCTGGCAATTGTCTAGATGGAAGTACCGGTGGGTGAACATCTTAGACTTGATATATTTATGACTCCACATTGGTGGATAGCCAGAGGTGCTGGCAATTGTCTAGATGGAAGTACCGGTGGGTGAACATCTTAGACTTGATATATTTATGACTCCACATTGGTGGATAGCCAGAGGTGCTGGCAATTGTCTAGATGGAAGTACCGGTGGGTGAACATCTTAGACTTGATATATTTATGACTCCACATTGGTGGATAGCCAGAGGTGCTGGCAATTGTCTAGATGGAAGTACCGGTGGGTGAACATCTTAGACTTGATATATTTATGACTCCACATTGGTGGATAGCCAGAGGTGCTGGAAATTGTCTAGATGGAAGTACCGGTGGGTGAACATCTTAGACTTGATATATGTATGATACCACAAATGTGTGGATAACCGGTTAAACCGGAAACTAAATTGTTAAAACCACAGGTGTGTGGGTAGTTGGTTGAGCCATAAAATATATACGTATGGTGTTTTAATTTAGCGAGAGGTTCTGGTGATAAAGTTGGATTAGATAATAAAATCATATTTGTGAAAATGTCCCATTAAGGGAAATAAATGCACAATGTGTGGTGTGCAAGTTGATGTTTGAATATGATATATATTATCTAGATATGATAAACATCAATATGATATGTATGTGGATGTGTTTTAAATTGAGCTTTGGAAACTCTGGAAAGGGTTACTTACTTAGTTCATATGAACTAATTATGACCTTATATGTGATGTTACAGGTCAAAGATAGATATGCATCGAGCGATCAGATCGGGCACGTTGTGAAGCAGAACCAAACGTTATGTAAATCTTTGGTGGTAATAAACTTAAACACACTAGTTTTTATTAATCAAAAATGTAAATGATTGAAATTAAGTGTGTTTAAATAATGACATGTTAATTTCACGCTTCCGAACATAATTTATGAAAAAGTTTAATCTGGGACCTAAAAACGGGATACGTGTAATCGTGTGAGAAGTTTGGGTGTTAGACTATGACTTTGTCCCGTTGCATTAAGACACATCCAAGTCCCTGATGGGAAGCATCGCAATATACAACAAAATCATCACAGCCCTCTGGGAGAGATAGGATTGGAGCATCACATAGTTTCTGTTTCAGAGTCTGGAAAGCATCTTCTTGTTTCTGCTCCCAGACAAACGGTTCACTTTTCTAGGTTAACTTAGTGAGAGGCAGAGCTATCTTAGAAAAATTCGATATGAACCTTCTATAATAACCTGCCAATCCCAGAAAAGACCGTATTTCCGTTGGTGTCTTCGGAGTATCCCAGTTCTTTATCGCCTCGATCTTCACAGGATCTACATGAATTCCCTCGCTGTTAACTACATGACCCAGAAATTGAACTTCTCTTAGCCAGAATTCACATTTAGAGAATTTAGCATAGAGTTGTTCTTTCTTCAACAGCTCCAAGATCTTTTTAAGGTGTTGCTCATGTTCTGTTTTGGTCTTGGAATAAATCAGCATGTCATCAATAAGGACAATGACAAACTGATCCAAGTTCGGCTTGCACACTCGGTTCATGAGGTCCATGAAAATCGCTGGTGCATTTTTCAATCCGAAAGGCATCACCATGAATTCATGATGCCCGTATCTTGTTCGGAAGGCCGTTTTCGGTATGTCTTCATCTTGAACTCTCAGCTGATGATATCCATACCGCAAGTCAATATTTGAGAAGTATTGAGCTCCTTGCAGTTGGTCAAACAGATCATCAATCCTCGGTAAGGGATACCGATTCTTGATGGTCAGTTTGTTCAGCTCCCTGTAGTCTATGCACATTCTGAATGATCCGTCTTTCTTCTTCACGAACAAAACCGGAGCTCCCCAAGGTGAGTAGCTCGGTCAGATAAAACCCTTGTCAAGTAGCTCCTGTAACTGATTAGACAATTCCTGCATCTCTGAAGGTGCTAACCTGTAAGGAGATTTAGCAATTGGGGTTGCTCCAGGAATTAAATCAATACGAAACTCTACCGGTCACACAGGTGGCAGACCTGGTAGGTCTTCAGGAAACACTTCAGGATATTCTTTCACCACAGGTACATCTTGAATCCTTTTCTTGTCCTTCTCCTTTTCTACCACATGAGCCAAGAATGCAACGCACCGCTTCTGTAAACACTTACGCGCTTTTATACGTGAAATGATTTTGACATTTCGTTTCGCTTGATCCCCTTTAACTTCCAACACGCGATCACTCGGCAAGGGAATTCGAAGTAGCTTTTCAGAACAAATGACTTCCACTCGATTAGAGGAAAGCCAATCCATTCCAACAATGATATCAAAACTGCCCAACTCCATCGGTATCAAATCGATGGTGAATGTATGACCATTAAGTGTCAATGGGTAGTTCCTATAAATTGTACTAACTGTGATATGTTTCCCGTTAGCTACTTCTATACTATAAGGGGAGTTTAACTGTTCTTCTATAGAATCTAATTGGGATGCAAAATCGGCAGAGATTAAACTTTGATCCGCACCAGTGTCAAATAGAACAGATGCATAAAAGTCATGTCAGAGAAACGTACCAGTGACCACATTTGGGTCCTGGCGTGCAGCTGGTGCTCCGATGGCAAAGGCTCGTCCACGAGGAGCTTGAACTGTCTGTTGAGCCTTCTTCGGGCAGTTCTTTGCAAATGGCCTTGTTCGCCACAATTGAAGCATCCACCATTGTTCTAATTAGCTGGTGGAGGGAGAGCCAAAGCAGCATTGTTGACTGCTTGGTTAGGTGTCATCCGGCAGTACTGGACCCAATGGCCCTTTCTTCCACATCATGTGCATTGCTTGCAGGGAGTGTCAGCAGTGTGATGATACTGACACTTGGCACACAGAGGAAACGTGCCAGTGTAAGGTTTGCGGTTGGGGTTCTGTGGTGCTGCTGCTACTTGTTGAAGAGGTGTGGCCACCGTGTAGTTCTTGATGGTCTTCTGTTTCTTCTTCTGATGGTGATGGAGTTTCTTTGAAGCCTCAGCTTTGTTCTTACTGGGTTCAGCCTCCTTCTTTAGAACTCCAGAGGCTACCATGAGGTCAGTGAGTTTCCCAGACAGCCTCACTGCAGACTCGACAGTAGTAGGGTTGGCTGAAACAACCATGCCCTGAATGCAGGCGGGGAGTCCACCTACATAACGATCAATTCTCTTCTCCAAAGTTGGTACCATGTCTGGCACCAAAGCAACTAGCTCGTGGTAGCGAGTAGTATAGCCCATGTGATCAGCCCCCTTCATCACATGGTTGGATAGTTCAACCTCCAACTTCTGCAGTTCATTCTTGGGGCAGAATTATGTTCGCAGCAGTGCCTTGAAGTCTTCCCATGGCATGGCCATGGCTTCTTCTCTTCCTCGGGCATTGATCTGACCGTTCCACCAGGTCAGAGCCCGTTTGTTGAATGTTCCGGCTGAGTAACGAACCTTGTGGTGTTCGGGGCAGCTGCAGAGATCCAAGGTTGCCTCGATTTTCTCAATCCATTATCCAACAGCGCCTTCTGACCCACTAAAGCTGGGTGGTTTACATCCTACAAAGGACTTGTAGGAGTAATGAGATGGATCTCCAGTATTTCCACTGGCTTTTCCTGATGAGTTGCCAGTGTTGAGGATTTCATTACGAAGACGAAGGAACATCTCCGGTATTGCTTCTTTCATCGGATTTGTCATCTGGCTACTCAGTAACGTCACCAGGGCGACAGTAGCAGGATCCAAGGTCGGTGTTGTGCCTAAACCAGATGCTTGAGTAATCAATGGAGGAGGGGGAGGAGGAGGTGGAGGAGATGGTGGTGGTGAATCATTTGGTGATGGTGTGGAGGAGTGTGGAGCCAAGTCTTGTGGTGGTAGAGGTAACAAGGGAGGCTGTCTTCTCGGGGGCATTCTGATCATAACCAATAAGGTTATTGGTTAGTACAATGATCAAATATAGAAGACAGTATGCAAGAAAATTCCTAAGTCATGTTTCTCTATATGCAGGGTCCCTAGGTTATAGTCTAGGCCAAACCATTTAAATAAGTGACCTATATTTCTCCATAACCACGGCTCTGATACCAATCTGTCACACCCCGAGCTGGCGGGGTAGGATCGGGTTTCCCAGACGGGCAGAAGGTTCCCAGGGCGCGATATCATGAGTGATAATCGAAAGTGATCAGATTGTTTACATTGCACATGATATAAATGAGAAATGCTAAATATAATAGAATTACAAAGTTAAATTACATCAGTATTGTTTATAATTTAACAATGTAAATCTATCATCAACATCATAGATTTCTATCTTGTATTTACACAAGATACACAAAATAAATTGTATAATGATGTCTTCAAAATTATGCAGGTCCAAAAATACTAAGTCTTCTACCTGAAGTCCTAGTCCAAAAGCATAAGCTTCCTAGTTGACATGTTCGTGACCTGAAAAGTCATGCAAAATAAAATCAACACGTGGTTGGTGAGTTCATATAGTTTTAGTAATTGAAAATGATTTGAAAACCTCCTTTGGTAACGACCCTAACCTCATTAACACCACATGTAATATCCACATCGGTATGCTTATATATAGGGCATATGTAAGGGACAAGCCCTAGCCAACATCCCACCACATACTAATATACATATGACACTGCTATTAATGATAATTAAGCATTTTTACCCTTAACACAATCCCATAAGTTCTTCTGTTTGTTGTCCCTGTAATTACAATCATTTTAAATCTATGTTGATTTCGTAAGTTCATCACACAATATGATCAACCACAGTAATTGTATAAACAGTTATAAATGCTTAAGTAAATAAATAATAAACATTTAATAAAATCTAAGTCCAAATGATTGGGGCCTTGGTCAAACTCGAGTAGACTAGTCTGGCAATCTTGGTACTTAGTAGTTAGGGAATCTGTAAATATCCTCAAACATACGACCTACAAATCAAACGGTCTAGCCAGGACTTCTTGAAATGTAGGGTTTTTGTTTCGTCCGTTTTGGCATATATCATTTCTGATATTTCCCAGGCTTTCCCTTGAAAATGATTTATTGATTCGTCTGATTCTGATACAAGATGTACTTGATTCGTTGATCATAGAATACTAGATTCATTAATCAATTGTACACTTGATTCATTGTTCAACAAACACTTGATTTGTAGAACATTGAATGTTGTCTTTGCAAAGATTGTTTCGTTTGATTCGTTGAAATCCCACACTTGTTTCGTAAAAATGTTTCGTTTGATTCATTGAAATCACCCATTTGATTCGTCAAAATGTTTCGTTTGATTCCTTGAACTCACACACTTGTTTTGTCAAACTGTTTAGTTTGATTCGTTTGAAATGTTTTGATCTGTTGAAATGTTTTAGTTTAACCCGATTATTCACTTAATCTATAAGTAAATCAGTTAGTAAACCTGCATAAAATCTTCCTAAACATAGTCTAGGATAACATTTATATATGTAAACATATAAAATTAAAAGCATTTAAGTAAACAATTTAAATAAACAATTTACGCATGCTTCTCAGCCTCGCGTTTTAAAACAAAAATGTTAGAAAAGGGGCAATGAACTCACCTGTGTTGATGTCTAATGTACTATCACAGAATACGCACTCTTGTTTGTAGGCTAAGTATCTTCAGTTCCTGAGTTATTTTATAAGAATTCGAATATAATAAGTACGCGTAGTAGACGTTGTGCCTAAGGTTTGATCTTGGTGTGTGTGCAACTAAGTGTCTTAGTACTAAGTGTATCTAAGATCTAATCTATCTTAGTTACCCCTTTAAAAATGCCCAACTCCCATGGTTTATCTTAATAATTTACTTTCATATTTTTAGAAATTTCGGCAGAGTTTCCTTTGTTTTCTGTTTAAATCCAGACAATTATATTGTCTATTTTTCAACAAGTTTCCAAATCAACCAATTCAAATAAATATTTAAACCAAAGCATTACAATTAAATTCCATTTTCATTCAATACCAAATCAAAACCATTTAATGAAATCTAACAATTTATTAATAAAATTCCTTTATAAAAATCTCCTTACCAGAGTTTAAGTGACATCATATGTGTGATGGACTCAACTAAGTCCCATTGGGCCCATCTAGACCCAATTAAATATCCTTGATACCCAATTGATCGTCATTCAAGCCCGTGAATGATCCCGTGTCATCCCCATGCACTCACATGGTATATTCCATGTGTGCATGTTCCTTATTCATGCACACACATATTTATCTCATGCATGTTTACATACTTTCATGCATGATTGTATATGGTTGCATGGTACCCTATAGTTACATTTTCCACGTTAAAACCCTCGGTTATTCCCATTTTATTTCATGTATCAATAAAACCAATAGTAAGGTTCCTAGGTTCATTGTATACTCAAGGCTTCATGAGAGTTTGGGTTCGGTTTGATTCTGTATCGAGTGATGGCAGCGGACCTATTTATTTTGGCCAAGGGTTCGGCTATCTTTAATGCAAGGGTTCAACGAACCCTTAGGGTTCGGCTGCATGCCTATCACTAGTTATAGGTTCGTCACCCCCATATGGTTCGGTTAATATAAATGGGGTTCGGCTGACCAAAGGTTCGGCTTGTTAACAAAGGTTCGCAGGTAACGGGTTCGGTTAATCAGAAGGGGTAGGGTTCGTGAGCCAGGGACGCAGGTTCGTTGCAGGTTGTTAGCAGGGTTCGTTGCAGGTAGTTAGCAGGGTTCGTTGCAGGGTGGTTCGAGTGTCATAGGTTCGCGAGGTGCCAACAGGTTCGGCTCCAGTGTTCGTGGCATCTTGGAAAGGGTTCGGCCGACCACCATTACTCACGTACCTGCAATCAACTCCAAATTCTTCGTTTATTTCGAATCCTAACCTGTTGCAATTCATCCCTAACAGTTCCTAAACACATATGGCATCTTTATCTAAGTATTTTAAGTGCTTAATATCGATGATAATAGCAAAGACCATGAGACTCGTGAAAACCCTATAAAAACCGAAAATGAAATGGATATTTACCTTAGATTTCGTGGATGAAATTTCACAATGCTTGTACTTCTGAAATCTACACGATGAGAGGTTCATAATGACGCCTAGAACACTTGAATCCAACGAGATTTCAGCTTCCAAACTTAGAAAGAAGATGATTTTCTTGTGAAGAACTAGAGAGAGTGGGAAAAACAAGTTTGAGAGAGAGAGGAGAGTGAATGGTGGTGGTTGTGCCATTTATTACCCACATTAAATGTGGGGAAAATACCCGATCGTTCGGTCTTGTTTGGTTTCGCGTAAAATGCCGTCTCGTGTAGTTTTCGCGACGAAACGACCCGATTTTTAAAATAGAATTCATTTAATTAATCAAGGTTGTGATTCCTAATAAATTAACTAATATCTACTCTTATTTTAATTTAAAATATTAATTAACTGTTTAAATCGAAAAGTACAGTCGTCGCGCGTATTCGTTCGAATCGTCACTCGTACGAACACGACGATAACTATACTTTTCAATCTTGTTTTCTAATTATAGAATATCATTCAGAACGTTAAACTTTCAGATATATTCGTATAGATCGTCACCTATACGAATAACCCGTCGATTTAGCATTCACATAACAATATTCCTGTGTTTTGTTCTTTAAAGCCTCACATACGTTTATACATAATAATCCTAAACAAATAATCACATGATGGTTCTGTATTGTCAAATATTTATCTGACTCTAGAACCGTTGTCCTGAACTGTGTTTCCGTTAAATGTTTTTGAATTTGTTCTATGACAACACAAAATGATAATGATAAATGATATGAATGTGAAACGTACTGAAATGTATATGGTTCATACCTGTTTTACTGTTCATGTACTGTAGAGATCATTGTTCCGGTGACGGTTCCGGCACTGATGTTACAGCTAACATGTTCAGGAATATCTATAGGTACACTATCCAAAGCTGGGGATAAGGGAGTAGATATTTCTTGATCCTGATCTTGAGGATTTATTTATAAGAAGAGATCAAGGTAAAGAAGTGAGATGCTGAACATTCCTCAAGAGAGGATAGATCTTCAGAGGTTTGACACGACTCTGAAGAAGGAGAAGAGGAAGAGGTAGGAGAAGTATAGGTGAAGCTTTCAAGATCAAAGAGGTTAACAAGAGCTGATGGGAAAAGGAAGTTGATGCAGATTCATTGAATTTAACATCAATGGTTTCCTCAACAATTTTGGTCCTGATATTGAAAGCTCTATAAGCTTTAGAGGTTTGAGAGTATCCAACAAAATATCCAGAGTCAACTTTAGCAGCAAACTTGGACAAAGAGTCTTTTGTGTTCAAGATGAAACAAGGACACCCAAAAACTTTGAAGAAAGAAATGAGGGGCTTTATGTTATGAAGAACTTCATAAGCAGTCTTGTTATGTCTCATCACAATGTGAACCCTGTTTAAGACATAGCAAGCAGTGTTTACTACCTCAGCCCAGAAGGATAAAGGTAATCTTGAGTCTGCAAGCATAGTTTTTGCAACTTCAATAAGTGTCCTATTCTTTCTTTCCACAACTCCATTTTGAGCTGGAGATCTAGGAACACTATATTGTTTAAGGATTGCTCTAAAGATGCGGAACTTATGAAGAACATGACTCTAAATTTTGTACCATTATCACTCCTAATTGTCTTTCAAGTTGAGTGATAAGGGCAATTATTTTATCAGTAGTCTCGTCTTTGCTGAAGAGGAAGAAGGTCCAGCAAAATCTTGAGTAATCATCCACAACAACTAAGAAGTGTCGATCTCTTTCTTACCAACCTGGCTACCTTCACTTGACCAAACAGATCCATATGAAGCGGATTGAGACAATTAGTTGACTTGGATTCCTCAATAGACTTATGTGATGTTATATGTTGCTTTCCCTTTAAGCAAGATTCACACTGACCTTCAAAGTGAAATTCTTTGGAGTTCAATCCTCTTACTAAAGAAAGGGTAGAAAGCTTGTGAAGAGTTTGATGGTTAAGGTGACTGAATCTTCTGTGCCAAAGAGCAATTTCAGAAGATGATGCTTTGGCTATCAAACATGTAGGAGAACATGTTTGAGAATCAGTAGTCATGTCTACAACATAGACATTTCCACTTCTCTTAGCCGTTAGCAGAATATGCTGATCAATTAAGATCTTTATTTTTGAATTTATATCAGGAGAAAGAATTTCACAACGGTCCTTGGTGAAAAATGAACTAACTTTCTTGTCCACTAATTGAGAAACACTCAAGAGATTAAACTTGAGGTTTTCAACTAAACTTACATCTTTGAAGTGCAGTTTTCCTCTAAGGACAGAACCAGACCCTACTATCCAACCCTTTGCGTTGTTTCCTAAAGAAACAGATCCACCATTCTTTGGAATGAAGTTATTTAAGATGGATCTGCATCCTGTCATGTGCCTAGAGCCTCCACTGTCCACATACCATAGATGATTTTGGTTTGAAGAGGGTCTCTGCACATGAGGATCAAATTTAATGATATAAGGGTCGTTATATATTTTTAGACTAAAGAAGTGAACATTTTTAGAAGGTTATTTGTTTTGTTGCGTGTTATTCATCAACTTCTGTATCATTTGTATCAGTTGTTGCTGATTTTGATGCAAGATGTTGATTTGTGAATCCACGGAAGAAGGGTTCATAATAGCAGGAGAATAGGAAACAGGAGTCACCATGGGATAAGAAGGTGGTGTATTGTGACAACCAGTACCTGATCGTCCGGCAAGTCCGTACGGTACGTGTAGTTTCACTAGTTACTGTGTGTAACTACAATCTGTATGTAGTGTGTGATAACAGAACTCTGAAAAACAAACAACAGTTGTACGTGTTTAGGTAAAACCTTAAATACAATTAATACAACAAATCAAGAGAAACAACATTGTACAAAACAAATGACAAGAACATATCGGTTGCGATATGATATCCATAGGTGACAGGAATCAGATGGCCGACAACTCAGTATGGGAACAATGTGAAAACAGGAAACTTAGTTGAGTCCGTCTGTGAGGAAACACAATTCAAATAACAAATCAGTTACGTTTACGAATGACAAACTGACAGTGTGTTTGCGTGGGTGACGATTCACACAAACATATATGTGAGTTTAACATTCTGAATGGTAACTAAAAAGTAGAAAACAAAAGTCAGAAAGTAAAACCATCGTCGTGTTCGATCGGGTGATGATTTGAACGAATACGCGCGAAGTTGACACGATCTGACGAAACGAAATTAATAAACGATTTCGAAACGGTAATAAAATAAGGAAAATAAATATAAAATATTTACTAGGAATAACCACCTTCAAAATGTTAAAAATAAATCCTTTTTATTTTGAAACCCGTAAACACGCTCGTTACGTGCCGGAAACGCAACGAAGACGAAAACCGAGCAACCGAAACAAACCCGAATACACCCGGGGTATAAATACCATAAATGAGGCTTCTTCCTCATTTTTCCCACCATCTACTCTCTCTCTAAAACCCTTGAACTGGATCTCTCTCTCTCTCTCAAAAGTTTGAACTTCAAACACACATATGTCACTCAATACTCCACCAAATCACTCCATCTTTGAGCCTAAACGAAGCTCTTGATCTCCTCTACACGAAAGTACAAAGGATCTGCTCAAAAACCCACTGAAACCGTGGTAAAATGCGCTCAAAGGGTGCGGTTTTTAGGGTTTTTGTAACCCTTAGCCGAACCATATGAGAGCACCGGCCAAGAACCTTTCTACTCGAACTATACACCACTAAAACTAGCCCTAACACACACCAAAATCGAGGACCCTTGTGAATCTCAACTTAGGGTTGGGTTGGAGACACCAGACGACCTCGACATACAGCCAGCCGAAGGGGGGCCATTTGGCCGAATAGGGCTAGGGCCGCATGGCCAGCACCAGAAGTAGGGGCCAATCGAATGGCTCGGTGATCGGTTGTCATTCGGTGGAATACCCCTCATTTGGACCCACTTCATTTGTGAAACGTATGGTTCGGTTGGCCAACGTCCTTTCGCTCGAGCCATGCCCATTCGGCCTCAGGCCATGTCTTCCTTCGGTCGGACCATCTTGAGTCGGCCCAAGCACTCATTCTGCCGGCCGGCCTAGTTTGGCCACCGCATCACCATACGACCCAAGCTTCATCCCAATCGGATTAGGCCCGTTGTTCGGCCCATGTGATTGGCTTGGCCCACGTGACTGATTCGGCCCAAGTATTCCAAGATGGGAACACACACTTGAAAAAAATTCTTGACAATATGCATGGTCATGGGGATAATCCAACATTACTACAAAGGTGGTAATAGTTGGTTAAACTATTAAGTAAAAACCTAGAAATCACTCATTTCAAAGTATAAACTAAAAATTTCAATGAGACACAATGTTGAGTCAAACAACCTTCCCATTATTTTATGAGATGTTAGGGGTGACCTAAGCCCTGACTTAAAAATCTAAGCTTTATACTTGGAAACTAATTGTGTTCAATTGCTCACAACTTATCATGGGTCTATGTTAAGTTAAACATGAAACATGTAGCAAGATAGTACTAAGTAACCTAAATTGGTTAAGTGTGTGTATAACCTATCATAAGTGAATCAAGACCTAATGATAACCAAGATTTATGAGTGTTAGCCAACTTTGGGGCTAACACGTACACGCAACTAAGAATCTATAACTTATAATTATAAGTTACAAACAACATGAAATCAATACAGGATCGTGAAAACAACATCAAGAACAACAACGAGCGCGTGCATTCTTGTATATACTTAGTCAACCACATCAACTACAAGGTGAGTTCATACGCCCTGTTTTCTAACTCTCGGGGCTGATAAACATGCTAAATCTTTTATTTACTTAAAAGTTTTAGTACAACATATTGATTATACTATGATTTAGATAATACTGTTTGACTTTATTATCGCTTATCTTTGTATGTATGCTTGTCTGATCATAATATAGCTGAGATAACTAGGATGACACATGATATGTAGCTTCATTGTCACACCCCGAGCCGGCGGGGTTGGATCGGAGTCCCCGCCGGGCGGAAGGTTCCCGAGGCGTGATATCGCGGGTGATAATCGTGATGATCAGATTGTTTACATAGCATCAATGTTTAAGAATAACTAAAGCACAATCAAATGATAATTAGGATTACAAAGTTAAATTACGTTATCAATGTTCTGCAATTTAACTAGGTAAACCTATCAAAAGAATATCAGGTTTATATCTTGTAACTGTACAAGATATCAAAAGTGTATAGCTTCCATAGCAAAACATGTGCTTCTCCAAAGTCTACTAGGTCTGCTAACTGGCATCCTAGTATGCAATCCAAAAGCTTAAGCCTATTCCTGTGCGTTACCTGAGAAAGCATGTAAAAGATCAAGTCAACACAACGGTTGGTGAGTTCATAAAGTTTATAAGTTCAAAATAGTTTCACAAACCTCCTTCGGTAAAACCTTAACCTCATTAACTCCACATGTACTATCCAAGCCGGTATGCTTATATATAGGGCATATGTAAGGGAACAAGCCCTAGCCAACATCCCACCACATACTAACCCGGATATGACACTGTTGTTAATAATAATTAAGCATTTTACCTACCAATCAATTCATCCTTCATCATAGCTTTAGTTTACTGTTTTCAAAGTTTACAAGTCTATAGCATTCTTATGTAATAGCTTCAATAAGTTTAATAAGCATCATGTTTAAAAGTTTATGATGTTGACCCAAAAGCATTCATGTTTCCCCTAGGTAACCACATTAATCTCATTAACACCACCTGTATCATCCCACTCGGTATGCTTATATATAGGGCATATGTAAGGGAACAAGCCCTAGCCAACATCCCACCACATACTAAGTCGCATAGGACATTGGTATTAATGATAATTAAGCGTCTTACCTACCCTCCATTTCGTTTATAGCTTTAGCATTATGTTTAAGTTTATAGCATGAGTGGACATTGAGGAATCACTGTATGGCAAGCACTGAGAGGCCATAAGTCTACCCCTCAAGTCCCGACTATAAAGGTCACCCTATGGCAAGCACTGAGAGACCATAATAGGTGCCTTCTAGTCCTGACTGTGAAGAACACATGAAGGCAAGCACTGAGAGACCAACTATTGTTCTTCAAGTCCCGACTAGGAAGAACACATGAAGGCAAGCACTGAGAGACCAACTATTGTTCTTCCATAGTCAATAGTTTATAGCATCCAATGTTTAACAACCGGAGAGGCAAGTACTGAGAGGCCAAACCGTTGTTTTAGCTTATCAAGTTTATAGCTTTTAAGTTTAGCAACCGGAGAGGCAAGCACTGAGAGGCCAAACCGTTGCTTTTGCATAACAAGTTTATAGCTTTTAAGTTTAGCAACCGGAGAGGCAAGCACCGAGAGGCCAAACCGTTGCTTTTGCATAACAAGTTTATAGCTTTTAAGTTTAGCAACCGGAGAGGCAAGCACTGAGAGGCCAAACCGTTGCTTTTGCATAACAAGTTTATAGCTTTTAAGTTTAGCAACCGGAGAGGCAAGCACTGAGAGGCCAAACCGTTGCTTTTGCATAACAAGTTTATAGCATTAAATGTTTAAACAACCGGAGAGGCAAGCACTGAGAGGCCAAACCGTTGCTTTTGCATAATAAGTTTATAGCTTTTAAGTTTAGCAACCGGAGAGGCAAGCACTGAGAGGCCAAACCGTTGCTTTTGCATAATAAGTTTATAGCTTACAAAAGGTTTAAAGCATCCGTAGTTTTAAGCATATAGTTTATAGCATAAATGTTAAGAATATAGTTGAAGGATATATTAAACTTCTAGTTTGCAACATAAGCATCAATCACCAAGTTTAAGCATATTGTTGTAGCATAAGCATCAAGTCCCATAAGCATCCAACATATGTTTTCAAGCCTTAAGTTTAAAGTATAAGTTTTAAGTCTATTGTTTTTCAAAGTATTCTAAGTTCTAGCATAAGTTTTCAACATAAGTATCATGTTTATGTTTAAAGCATTAATTAACATTTCAAGAGTTTATGAAAGTGTTTAACATGCTTCTCAGTCCCGAAGTAAAACAAATAAATTTGAAAAGGGACAAATGAACTCACCTTATGTCCTTAGTGATTGACTATGTAGAATAAGAATGCACGCGCTCTTTGTTTGCTTTTGTTATGATGTTCAAGCTCCTGTATTGAATTCATTGTATTGTAGTTTGTAAATATAAGTTTGTAAGGATTTGTGGTGCGCGTAAGTGTTAGTCCTAAGGTTTAACCAACATACGCGAGTATTGTTCATTATCCGGCCCAATTTCATTACTTTGTGAAATGAAGTGTTGGATTTGCACCATTAATCGATTCCTCATTCATGCTTGCTAATCATATCTTGTCATTTATACACAAAGCTTTTAATCCTTTAGGTAAGTGTGTTGAAACTTGTTATTTCTTTATAACAAGCAAAATACCTATGTTATAAAGGTGTTTGTTCCTTGTTTCCATCGCTTCTAGCATTCATTCATATGTTTATCACTTGGTTATAATCCATTGGGCCGGATAACTTGTTGAACTAACTGTTATGTAATTTGGGCCTAGTGATCATAGGTGTGTGGACCAACTAGGTGCATTGGGTCGATTGAATGTGGGCCGGTTATTAATAATGGGCCAGAAAAATGAGCCTTGAATCACTGAAATTCTGTTGGGTCATGCAGTGGGCCTTAGCATCAAATTGGGCCAATCACTTGGCCAAATTAATGATGTTGTAGAATAATTACTTGGGCCAAACAGCCCCCATGGGCCGAATGACCTGGGCCAGCACAGTCATCAACGGTTGAAGCAGTGTAATGGGCTGCAAGGTCAATGGTGGACCGAAGGTTATTGGGCCAAATGAACTGGATTATTTTGGGCCTATACTTGGACATAACCGGCCATAACCAACTGCATTAATTCGAAGGTTCATGGGCTCAGGCTTCATGTTGGGCCAACTGTTGGCAATATCAACCGAGATGCTGATTAGGTTCCAGGCAGCGAACCCTTCACTGGATTTGTGGATGGGTTCGTGGAGTCACAACTTGGCAACAAGGTTCGGTTGATGAGATACGACCATGGGTTCGCTGGACACAGAAGGTTCGTGACTGATGAGTAAGGTTCGGCTGCCAATTTGGTTCGCACATAGTTCGTCGCAGCACCCATGGTTCGGTGGTCATCAGATGGTTCGTGTGGATGCAGCTTCGACCAAGGGTTCGTTTAGCATGTCTTGGGTTCGTGGCCAGTCAGCATGAAGGTTCGTCACTGACTCCTGAAGGTTCGTCCAAGATGATGATGGGTTCGACACTTTCCAAGGTTCGCCGGCATGAAGGTTCGTCCCATAGTCAGGCCTGCTCGTTGTTACCCGCGAACCTGTAGGTGTTCACCATCCTCATCCGGTCTGAATCTCGAGCCGGACTACCCTCATGAGGTTGCTACATGTAGATTCGACTTCGGTGGTGGTGTATACGAAGGGTGGTTGGAGAATCCGGTTGTATATGCATATGTGTGTTAAACCCATATGAAAACCCTATTTTTCAGACTTTTCTTGACATTATACCTTGGTTTTTAGTGGTGATAAGCTTAGATCCGTTGTACTTTCGTGTAGAGCTCGTCAAGGGCTTCGCGTGGGCGCAAGAATCACTCAAATCGGATGAAAAATGAGAGAGTTATGGTGTTTTGAAGGTGGTTTATGGTGGTGAAGTGTGGTAGCCGGGAATTGGTTCTAGAGAGAAGATGAAAAGTGAAAAATGAGAGAAATACTCTCATTTAGAGTATTTATATCACGTGTGGTGTCCGGGTCCGTTTCGGTTGCTCGGTTCGAAATTTTGTCGCGTAACCGGCACGTTACGCGCATTTTCCGTAATTAAAATAAAATGAGTTTATTTTAATGATTCGGATGTTATTTATTTCTAGAAATTATTTTAAATATTGTTATATTTATTTATTTATCGAATTAAAATATTTTGCGCGTTTTTATTTAATTTTCGCGTTTTGTTAGATCGTTCGCGATTTAATTAAAATAGTTAAATTTAAATTATTTTATGATGAGTTTCAAAATTGTAAAATAAGAAATATTATATTTCTTTAAATTTCTGATCGTTCGTTTCGTTATTCGTTTTCGTTTCATCAGATCGCGTCGCCATCGCGCGTATTCGTTCGAATCGTCATTCGAACGAACACGTCGATGATTTGGCTTTCTGATTCTTGTTTTCTATTGTTAACTCATTATTTCAGAGCGTTAAACTATCAGAATTATTGGTACAGATCGTCACCTATACGAATAACTCGTCGGTTTAGCATTCCGTAACAATAACCGCTATAGTTTCATTTTGTTTAACCTCACATACGTTTATGCAAACTAAAATCACATCAAGTATTTATATTTCAACACTGTGTTGTCTGACATGTTTCCGACTGTTAAACCCTAAGGTTTAAGTCAGACTCAGACAATCGTTTAATAGTTTCATGTTACTCATAGTTTCCCGTAAAGTATACTTGAGTTACTGTACAAGTTACTGTACAGTTTACTGTTCCGGTAAAGATTCCGGCACAGATGTTACAGTCTCCCCTTGTTAAAGAAATTTCGTCCCGAAATTTAAAAGTTATTATCGGATACTACTCTTTCTATAACAATGGGTAAACCTTGGTCAATGTGATATCCTTACGTTCCCAGATTAACTCTAGGTTGCGTTTGGGATTTTCCTACATATAGCTTCAAAGTTTTGCTAGTCTTATTGTTCATAGTTGTCTTATCGTTATTGCTTGCTTAATCCTTGTGTGGCTCTAACACTTCATTGTTCAAACTAACCGGTGTTATGAGCATCAGTTGTTACACAATTTTAGTGTTAGCTATGGTTTCCTACATAGGTTATGTGCATCAACTAAGAATTCTTTCTTAACCTTTATCGGAATAGAAGAATTCCTAAGTTCCATGGAATACTCGTGTGATCGTACTAATAGGAATAAGATAATTTCTTATTCTTACTAGTATCGACATAAAATGAAGTCTTATGAGTGAGGAGATACTACATACCAGTACCCGTCTCCGGGTCTTGGCGTGCTGCAGCGGCTCCAATCATGAATGCCCTCCCACGAGGTGCTGGTGCTCCTTGTTGTACTCTTTTCGGGCAGTCCCTGGAGAAATGACCAAATTCTCCGCAGTTATAACATCCTCGATTGTTGTTGTTATGATTGCCAGGATTTTGTGGTGGAGGAATTGCTACTGCGGCGTTGTTTGTAGCTTGTGTGACTGGAGCACGGCATTGTTGAGTCCGGTGACCTAGTCGGCCACAGTTGTTGCATTGCCTGCATGACACCGTCATAGGATGATGAAATCTGCAGTGTATGCACTGAGGGTGCATTCCCACATAGTTTTTGGGTGCAGTGTTAGCAGGTACTGCAGGGGCTTGTCTCAGAGGTGTGGCCACTGCATAGTTTCCGATGACCTTTTGCTTCTTCGTTTGATGTTGTTCAGGCTTCTTCGTTGCTGTTTCCTTGGATTTCCCTGTGTCATCCTTCAGAACTCCAGACTTCACCATTACTCCGGTAAGTTTAGCAGAAAGAGCAATGGCTGACTCCAAAGTAGCAGGATTTGCAGCCAGCACAATACTCTGTATGCAGGAGGGTAAACCAGCAACATATCTGTCAATCAGCTTTTCCAAAGTTGGCACCATCTCTGGCACCAAGGCCACTAACTCATGGTAGCGTGTGGTGAAAGTCATATGGTCGGCTCCCTTCATCACGTGGTTCGAGAGCTCAATCTCTAACTGCTGTAGTTCATGCTTCGGACAGAATTCGTTCCTCAGAAGAAGTTTGAACTCCGTCCAGGGCATTGTCATTGCTTCATCCCTTCCTCGGGCTCTGATTTGTGCGTTCCACCATGTTAAAGCTCGTTTGCTGAAAGATCCAGCTGCATAACGAACTTTGTGATGTTCTGGACAACTGCTAATGTCCAAGGTATTTTCCATTTTCTCCAGCCATTGGATCAGTCCAACAGCTCCTTCTACTCCAGTGAAACTCGGAGGCTTGCATCCTACGAAGGACTTGTAGGAGCAGTCTGAGGTGTGGCTAGTGTTTCCACTAGCTTCCCCTGTGGTATGTCCCGAGTTGTTGCCATGTCCTTGAATCCTATTAATCATCTCGGGGATGACATCCTTCAGTTGACTCGTCAGCTGGGTACTCAGTAGTGTCGCCAAGGCGATAGTGGCAGGATCTATCAGCGGAACATTGCTTGAACCTGGCGGCGGAGAGTGTGGAGGAGGCGGAGGAGGAGGAGGTGGCGGTGGTGAATCCGCAGGTGATGGGGTAGATGAGTGAGGAGCAGAGACTTGCGGAGTAGGTTGTTTTCTTGGCGGCATTCTGATCATAACCAAAAGAATTTGGTTAGTGCAATGATCGAATGCAGAAAACATAATGTGAACTTAAGTCTTAAATTCTCTACATGTGGGTCCCTAAGTTATAGTCTAGGTCAAACCATTTATGTAATGACCTATTATTCTCCATAACCTTGTGCTCTGATACCAATCTGTCACACCCCGAGCCGGCGGGGTTGGATCGGAGTCCCCGCCGGGCGGAAGGTTCCCGAGGCGTGATATCGCGGGTGATAATCGTGATGATCAGATTGTTTACATAGCATCAATGTTTAAGAATAACTAAAGCACAATCAAATGATAATTAGGATTACAAAGTTAAATTACATTATCAATGTTCTGCAATATAACTAGGTAAACCTATCAAAAGAATATCAGGTTTATATCTTGTAACTGTACAAGATATCAAAAGTGTATAGCTTCCATAGCAAAACATGTGCTTCTCCAAAGTCTACTAGGTCTGCTAACTGGCATCCTAGTATGCAATCCAAAAGCTTAAGCCTATTCCTGTGCGTTACCTGAGAAAGCATGTAAAAGATCAAGTCAACACAACGGTTGGTGAGTTCATAAAGTTTATAAGTTCAAAATAGTTTCACAAACCTCCTTCGGTAAAACCTTAACCTCATTAACTCCACATGTACTATCCAAGCCGGTATGCTTATATATAGGGCATATGTAAGGGAACAAGCCCTAGCCAACATCCCACCACATACTAACCCGGATATGACACTGTTGTTAATAATAATTAAGCATTTTACCTACCAATCAATTCATCCTTCATCATAGCTTTAGTTTACTGTTTTCAAAGTTTACAAGTCTATAGCATTCTTATGTAATAGCTTCAATAAGTTTAACAAGCATCATGTTTAAAAGTTTATGATGTTGACCCAAAAGCATTCATGTTTCCCCTAGGTAACCACCTTAATCTCATTAACACCACCTGTATCATCCCACTCGGTATGCTTATATATAGGGCATATGTAAGGGAACAAGCCCTAGCCAACATCCCACCACATACTAAGTCGCATAGGACATTGGTATTAATGATAATTAAGCGTCTTACCTACCCTCCATTTCGTTTATAGCTTTAGCATTATGTTTAAGTTTATAGCATGAGTGGACATTGAGGAATCACTGTATGGCAAGCACTGAGAGGCCATAAGTCTACCCTCAAGTCCCGACTATAAAGGTCACCCTATGGCAAGCACTGAGAGACCATAATAGGTGCCTTCTAGTCCTGACTGTGAAGAACACATGAAGGCAAGCACTGAGAGACCAACTATTGTTCTTCAAGTCCCGACTAGGAAGAACACATGAAGGCAAGCACTGAGAGACCAACTATTGTTCTTCCATAGTCAATAGTTTATAGCATCCAATGTTTAACAACCGGAGAGGCAAGTACTGAGAGGCCAAACCGTTGTTTTAGCTTATCAAGTTTATAGCTTTTAAGTTTAGCAACCGGAGAGGCAAGCACTGAGAGGCCAAACCGTTGCTTTTGCATAACAAGTTTATAGCTTTTAAGTTTAGCAACCGGAGAGGCAAGCACTGAGAGGCCAAACCGTTGCTTTTGCATAACAAGTTTATAGCTTTTAAGTTTAGCAACCGGAGAGGCAAGCACTGAGAGGCCAAACCGTTGCTTTTGCATAACAAGTTTATAGCTTTTAAGTTTAGCAACCGGAGAGGCAAGCACTGAGAGGCCAAACCGTTGCTTTTGCATAACAAGTTTATAGCATTAAATGTTTAAACAACCGGAGAGGCAAGCACTGAGAGGCCAAACCGTTGCTTTTGCATAATAAGTTTATAGCTTTTAAGTTTAGCAACCGGAGAGGCAAGCACTGAGAGGCCAAACCGTTGCTTTTGCATAATAAGTTTATAGCTTACAAAAGGTTTAAAGCATCCGTAGTTTTAAGCATATAGTTTATAGCATAAATGTTAAGAATATAGTTTAAGGATATATTAAACTTCTAGTTTGCAACATAAGCATCAATCACCAAGTTTAAGCATATTGTTGTAGCATAAGCATCAAGTCCCATAAGCATCCAACATATGTTTTCAAGCCTTAAGTTTAAAGTATAAGTTTTAAGTCTATTGTTTTTCAAAGTATTCTAAGTTCTAGCATAAGTTTTCAACATAAGTATCATGTTTATGTTTAACGCATTAATTAACATTTCAAGAGTTTATGAAAGTGTTTAACATGCTTCTCAGTCCCGAAGTAAAACAAATAAATTTGAAAAGGGACAAATGAACTCACCTTATGTCCTTAGTGATTGACTATGTAGAATAAGAATGCACGCGCTCTTTGTTTGCTTTTGTTATGATGTTCAAGCTCCTGTATTGAATTCATTGTATTGTAGTTTGTAAATATAAGTTTGTAAGGATTTGTGGTGCGCGTAAGTGTTAGTCCTAAGGTTTAACCAACATACGCGAGTATTGTTCATTATCCGGCCCAATTTCATTACTTTGTGAAATGAAGTGTTGGATTTGCATCATTAATCGATTCCTCATTCATGCTTGCTAATCATATCTTGTCATTTATACACAAAGCTTTTAATCCTTTAGGTAAGTGTGTTGAAACTTGTTATTTCTTTATAACAAGCAAAATACCTATGTTATAAAGGTGTTTGTTCCTTGTTTCCATCGCTTCTAGCATTCATTCATATGTTTATCACTTGGTTATAATCCATTGGGCCGGATAACTTGTTGAACTAACTGTTATGTAATTTGGGCCTAGTGATCATAGGTGTGTGGACCAACTAGGTGCATTGGGTCGATTGAATGTGGGCCGGTTATTAATAATGGGCCAGAAAAATGAGCCTTGAATCACTGAAATTCTGTTGGGTCATGCAGTGGGCCTTAGCATCAAATTGGGCCAATCACTTGGCCAAATTAATGATGTTGTAGAATAATTACTTGGGCCAAACAGCCCCCATGGGCCGAATGACCTGGGCCAGCACAGTCATCAACGGTTGAAGCAGTGTAATGGGCTGCAAGGTCAATGGTGGACCGAAGGTTATTGGGCCAAATGAACTGGATTATTTTGGGCCTATACTTGGACATAACCGGCCATAACCAACTGCATTAATTCGAAGGTTCATGGGCTCAGGCTTCATGTTGGGCCAACTGTTGGCAATATCAACCGAGATGCTGATTAGGTTCCAGGCAGCGAACCCTTCACTGGATTTGTGGATGGGTTCGTGGAGTCACAACTTGGCAACAAGGTTCGGTTGATGAGATACGACCATGGGTTCGCTGGACACAGAAGGTTCGTGACTGATGAGTAAGGTTCGGCTGCCAATTTGGTTCGCACATAGTTCGTCGCAGCACCCATGGTTCGGTGGTCATCAGATGGTTCGTGTGGATGCAGCTTCGACCAAGGGTTCGTTTAGCATGTCTTGGGTTCGTGGCCAGTCAGCATGAAGGTTCGTCACTGACTCCTGAAGGTTCGTCCAAGATGATGATGGGTTCGACACTTTCCAAGGTTCGCCGGCATGAAGGTTCGTCCCATAGTCAGGCCTGCTCGTTGTTACCCGCGAACCTGTAGGTGTTCACCATCCTCATCCGGTCTGAATCTCGAGCCGGACTACCCTCATGAGGTTGCTACATGTAGATTCGACTTCGGTGGTGGTGTATACGAAGGGTGGTTGGAGAATCCGGTTGTATATGCATATGTGTGTTAAACCCATATGAAAACCCTATTTTTCAGACTTTTCTTGACATTATACCTTGGTTTTTAGTGGTGATAAGCTTAGATCCGTTGTACTTTCGTGTAGAGCTCGTCAAGGGCTTCGCGTGGGCGCAAGAATCACTCAAATCGGATGAAAAATGAGAGAGTTATGGTGTTTTGAAGGTGGTTTATGGTGGTGAAGTGTGGTAGCCGGGAATTGGTTCTAGAGAGAAGATGAAAAGTGAAAAATGAGAGAAATACTCTCATTTAGAGTATTTATATCACGTGTGGTGTCCGGGTCCGTTTCGGTTGCTCGGTTCGAAATTTTGTCGCGTAACCGGCACGTTACGCGCATTTTCCGTAATTAAAATAAAATGAGTTTATTTTAATGATTCGGATGTTATTTATTTCTAGAAATTATTTTAAATATTGTTATATTTATTTATTTATCGAATTAAAATATTTTGCGCGTTTTTATTTAATTTTCGCGTTTTGTTAGATCGTTCGCGATTTAATTAAAATAGTTAAATTTAAATTATTTTATGATGAGTTTCAAAATTGTAAAATAAGAAATATTATATTTCTTTAAATTTCTGATCGTTCGTTTCGTTATTCGTTTTCGTTTCATCAGATCGTGTCGCCATCGCGCGTATTCGTTCGAATCGTCATTCGAACGAACACGTCGATGATTTGGCTTTCTGATTCTTGTTTTCTATTGTTAACTCATTATTTCAGAGCGTTAAACTATCAGAATTATTGGTACAGATCGTCACCTATACGAATAACTCGTCGGTTTAGCATTCCGTAACAATAACCGCTATAGTTTCATTTTGTTTAACCTCACATACGTTTATGCAAACTAAAATCACATCAAGTATTTATATTTCAACACTGTGTTGTCTGACATGTTTCCGACTGTTAAACCCTAAGGTTTAAGTCAGACTCAGACAATCGTTTAATAGTTTCATGTTACTCATAGTTTCCCGTAAAGTATACTTGAGTTACTGTACAAGTTACTGTACAGTTTACTGTTCCGGTAAAGATTCCGGCACAGATGTTACAGTCTCCCCTTGTTAAAGAAATTTCGTCCCGAAATTTAAAAGTTATTATCGGATACTACTCTTTCTATAACAATGGGTAAACCTTGGTCAATGTGATATCCTTACGTTCCCAGATTAACTCTAGGTTGCGTTTGGGATTTTCCTACATATAGCTTCAAAGTTTTGCTAGTCTTATTGCGTTTGGGATTTTCCTACGATAGAATAATGCTAGTTGTAAGATTATATATTATAACACTTTATTATTCTTACCTGAACGAACAATGAGATAATCACGAAGTAACATGCTGATAATGGCAACAACTAACAAGAATGATATGAAAATAACATATTTTCACAATGTCATTCACCATCGGAGTTAACTAAGTGAGGTAAGTCTAATTCTTACAACACTATGATTACAATTTAGTGAAGACGATGGGATAACATGAGACAATTACAGATAACAACACGAATGATAATAATAATAATATGCTTTCATGATGATGGTATCATTCACCACATTTATTAACATCGTGGTATAAAACGAGTTCTTAAAACAAGTTGTTAAAATCACTGAGGAATACGTAATACTAGGGCAACATAAGAGACTATTATTGGTGATATCAAGGATGACGTCATGATAACCTAGTTTCAATATGTCATCCCCCACGGATACTAACATGGTACTATGAGGCATGATCTTATAAGAAAATGTTAAATACTAGAGCCCATGACATTGTGTTCATTTCATGTTGAACATAACATTAGACCCTATCAAGGATGATATCACGACAACATAAGTTCCTGATATCATCCACTTGTTGAGTAATATAAGTGTATTAAGAATTGATCTTATAGCACTATATTGATAATATGAGACTATGTGATTGTGTGACTACATGAATATGGAGTATGCTTATACGAGCCTTGGTAAAATGAGACTATATGAGACTATGTGATAAGACTATATTAGACTATATGAGACTATGTGATGAGACTGTATGAGACTATATGAAACTATATAAGACAATAAGATGAAAAAAATATGAGACTGTATGAGACTATGTGATGAGATTATATGAGACAATGTGATGAGACTATATGAAACTATGCGATGAGACTATATGAGACTATATTAGACTATATGAGACTATGTGATGAGACAATATGAGACTATATGAGACTATGTGATGAGACTATATGAGACTATGTGATGAGACTATATGAGATTATGTGATGAGACAATATGAGAGTATACGATGAGACAAGGTGTAACCATGTGAGAATTAGATGGGTATCTGTGACACCCACTGTCACTTCCATGTCCCCTCCGGACATTTACACCAAAATTTAATAATTACGTTTAGGTCCCAGTAAAAACTTTCGTGTTTTTCACACCTGTAAACATACTATTTATCAACATTGTTAAAACAAAGTTTACGTATGTCTACATATTCCACAAAACATTTATTACACAAAAGTTACACAACTGTTTGGTTATTAAAATTTAAAACCATCATACAAGCTTTCACGTTCAATTCCCGATCACCCTCACCGCTCACCCGACTCCTTTGTACCTGTAAGTACCACATTTAAATTCACCATTAGTTGGTTAGAACTAAGTAAGATTACCTCACCAATTCACCCAGTGTATTCCATAACACCTTATGGATACACTAATGAGGTCCCAAATAAAATTCGACAACAACAGTCAACCACATACAAAACGATTTACTAACGGTTCGTTTTCAACCAAAACCCCATTATATCTCCCATTCATTCACAATCATTATAATTTAACATAACACATATATGCGCGCACAAAACTCCATTTGTGCGTCATATATCTCAAAAGTCAAAATTAAACAGTTTGACTCTTAAATTTTGAATGTCCACACTCTTGTAGGTTATCTTTTGTTCACACACCTTGTGAATCAATTACATTGAAATTGCAAGTATTATGTTCACACGCCCTGTGAATCATAGCATGCACATTTCCAATCCACCATTTGTTCACACACCTTGTGAATCAATTATATTGGAATTGCAAGTCTTATGTTCACACACCTTGTGAATCATAGCATGCACATTTCCAATCCACCATTTGTTCACACACCTTGTGAATCAATTACATTGGAATAACAAGTCTTATGTTCACACCTTGTGAATCAAAACATGCATATTCCCAATTTAACATCTACACATTCGTAGATCACCACATATTCACACACCTTGTGAATCATGCAACTACAATGACCACAATCATTTATATTCTTATCAACCAAATCAACGAATCATGTATATATGCTAAATGCACAATTACATGTAGTGTGGACTCACCCAGTCCTTTAACTACAAGTTCAATCAATTTGGTAACTTACCTCGCTTAGGAGAGTTATCAACAATCTCCAACTCTTTCCCAGGCCTTTTAGAACTAGATTCACCTCCTTTTCCTATTATATATTCACATATAACAGGTTTAACAACATGACCACACAACTTGTTTTATTTATATAATCTAATTCATTTGACCTGTTTTACTTCTCATATTCAATCAAATCTCGTTGAGGCTTTTATCAACAATCTATGCGTAGAAAATTAATCTACACATGTTCTTAATTATGTTCAACTTATTAAAACTTCATATTTTGAAATCCATTGCTTGACTTCCTTTATCCACACCTAGTTGCAACTCACATGTATACAACTAGTTTCAATACACCCAATACCCATACATGTTGATTCAAACTCATTTGAATCCTATTTATTAGTATGTGGTATTCAGAAGTCAAGTCATTAATTATAATTAGCAGATCATGCTAAAATCATCAACTTTCAAATTTCAACATTTAATCCACATCTAATTTCGAGTTATCATTCCAAGGAATGATCCAAAACTATCACAACTATGATTTAATCATCTTACTGGCTATCATACTCAATAACATGAGTTTCATGACAACCGGACATTATAACGGATCAAAATCAAGATTTCACCGTTAAAACATCTAGTCCTTCATTTCTAATCACCCCAAATCATTATATAATACTCAAAACTCAATTTAATCCACATATTATCAAAATCAATGGGATAAAACGAATCGTTACCCTTCGAACAAAATTCTGGTTGAAATACGACAATCAAAACTTGTAGAAACGATCCACGGCTCGATCCAAACGTTCTGGTAACTTCAAAACTGATGTTGGGTGATGAATTTTCGTATGTGTGTGTGTTTATGGTGAACTGATTCGAGGATGAAGAAAACTAAATTTTCTACGTGAAAATCTGATAAAAATCAAGAATCTGCTGAACCGCCTCACGCGTCGCGTACCGCGAAAGAAGGCTTACAGAGCCTTCGCGTAACGCGAAGCAATTTCAAAGCATAATATCTTCATTTCGCGATTCCGGACAATCTGTAACTCCGTTTCGCTCACGGTTTTCGCCTATGTTTATCATTTCTCGCATATTTTCAATTTATAACAATTACAATAATTTTATTAGTGAGTATTTCAAATTTGTGCGATCATTGAAAACCGGTCGTTACAAATCTCCCCTCCTTACAAAGGTTTCGTCCTCGAAACCGCTTATACGTCAAAAAGAAAAGGTTAAAATTTCCTCATTTCGTCTTCTGACTCCCACGTTGCGTCAGATCCCTTCCTATTTTTCCATTAAACCTTCACCTGGTTTAAGGACTTGTTTCTCAATTGTTTGACCTTTCGGTCTAAAATCGCGACTGGTTTTTTAATATAATTTAATTTATCATCAACTTCCAAATCTTCAAATGGAATAGAAGCCGATTCATTCGCCAAAGATTTTCTTAGATATGACACATGAAAAGTATCATGTATACCACTCAGTTCTTCCGGTAGCTCAAGGCGATAAGCAACATTACCTATCCGAGCTATAATTCTGAATGGTCCGATAAAACGCGGGCTTAATTTCCCTCGCTTACGAAAACGAATTACGCCCTTCCAAGGGGAAACCTTTAACAGCACAAAGTCTCCCACTTGAAATTCAATTGGTTGTCTTCGTTTATCTGCATATGACTTTTGACGGTCTTGTGCCGCCTTCAAGTGAACTCGAATTTGATCAATTCGCTGATTTGTAACTTTCAGTATTACTTTATTTTCAAGCTCTCGTGGTCCAACTTCTCCCAAGCAAACGGGAGTACGACATCGCCTTCCATATAACATTTCATATGGGGGCATTCCCAACCCAGAATGATAACTGTTGTTATATGAAAATTTCGCCAGAGGTAGATAGTCATCCCAGCTACCTCCAAAATCAATAATACACGCTCGTAACATATCCTCTAGTGTCTGAATAGTCCATTCACTTTGACCATCAGTCTGAGGATGATACGCCGTGCTCAACAACAGTTTAGTACCCAATTCCTCTTGAAAATTCTTCCAGAAATGAGAAGTGAATAGTGTGTCTCGATCGGACACAATCGTCACTGGTATCCCGTGACGCGACACTATTTCTTTCACATACACTTCAGCCATTTTCTCAGAAGAATACGATTCACGAATAGGAATAAAATGAGCAATTTTAGTCAACCGATCCACAATGACCCAAATAGTATCATATCCCTTTCGGGTTATCGGGAGTTTAGTAATTAAATCCATTGTGATGTGTTCCCATTTCCACATAGGAATCTCCAAAGGCTGTAATTTAACAAAAGGCTTTTGATGTTCAGCCTTTACTTGCAAACAAGTTAAACATTTTTCGACATATTTAACAATATCTCGTTTCATACCTGGCCACCAGTAATTTATCCGAAGGTCTCGATACATTTTAGTGGCTCCCGGATGAATTGAGTATTTTGATTTATGAGCCTCCTCCATCAAATCAGTTTTCAAAGAGCAAGTGGGAGGTATCCACACCCTGCCCCATCTTGTCTTTAAACCGTGACTATCTTCCTCCAGATTATGAGCTTGCCCCTTAATTCGGTCTCGTTTCCAGTTTTCTTCTTTTAATGCTTCAATTTGAGCTTCTTTAATTTGATCCACCAAATCAGAGGAAATTACAATCTTCATTGCTGTAACCCGAATGGGTTCATGTTCTTCTTTCCTACTCAAGGCATCCGCCACTACATTGGCTTTACCAAGATGATAAAGGATTTCAAAATCATAATCCTTGAGTAGTTCTATCCAAAATCTTTGCCTCATATTTAATTCCTTCTGTGTGAAGAAATATTTCAGACTCTTGTGATCAGTGTAAATTGTGCATTTCACACCATACAAATAATGTCTCCAAATTTTTAAGGCAAACACCACCACTGCTAATTCTAGATCATGAGTAGGATAGTTTACTTCATGAACTTTCAGTTGCCTCGACACATAGGCAATCACTTTACCCATTTGCATAAGAACACAACCAAGCCCAAGATAAGATGCATCAGAATACACCACAAAATCATCAGGTCCATCTGGTAGAGTTAATACCGGTGCCTGAGTTAACTTGAACTTGATTTCATTAAAAGCTTTTTCTTGATCATCACCCCAAACAAATTTCACATCTTTTCTTGTCAGTTTAGTCAAAGGAGATGCTATTCTTGCAAAATCATGTATAAATCGCCGATAGTAACCGGTTAGACCAAGAAAACTTCTAATTTCAGTTGGAGTTCTAGGAGGACTCCATTTCATCACCGCTTGAACTTTCGAAGGATCAACAAGTATGCCATCAGCACCCACCACATGTCCCAAAAACTGGACTTCATGCAACCAAAATGCGCATTTAGAAAATTTGGCATATAGTTTCTCCTTACGCAAAGTTTGAAGGACTTCACGCAAATGACAAGCGTGGTCACCCTCATTTCTAGAATAAATAAGAATGTCATCGATAAAGACAATGACAGATCGATCCAACATTGGGCGACACACCCGGTTCATCAAATCCATGTACGCGGCCGGTGCATTTGTCAACCCAAACGACATCGCAAGAAATTCATAATGACCGTAACGAGTACGGAAAGCAGTTTTAGGAATATCTTCCTCTTTAATCTTGCGTTGATGATAACCCGAGCGAAGATCGATTTTAGAAAACCACGACGCTCCTTTCAACTGATCAAAAAGGTCATCAATTCGAGGTAGAGGATATCGGTTATTCACAGTTACTTTGTTCAACTCTCTATAATCAATACACATTCTAAGGCTTCCGTCTTTCTTTTTAACAAAAAGAATTGGTGCACCCCACGGAGAGATACGTGGATGGATAAAGCCTTTATCTAAAAGGTCTTGTAACTGTGTCATCAATTCTTTCAATTCTGATGGTGCCAACCGATATGGAGCTTTAGCTATGGGTTTAGCCCCAGGAATGAGATCAATCTTAAACTCAACATCTCTATCACAAGGAATTCCTGGTAAATCATCCGGAAATACATTAGGAAAATCTCTGACTGCTGGAACATCATTAAGTTCCTTTATCACCTTTTCTACATCAAGAACATAAGCTAAGAATAAATGACCCCCATGGTTTATGTAATTCATAGCTTTAGCTAAAGAACACAATATGGTTCCACCTCATTTCTCTCCTTGAATACATACTTCATAACCACCTGGAGATGTTAATTGAATAACCTTGCGGTTACATACAATGTTAGCTCCATATTTAGACAACCAATCCATCCCAATCACAATATCAAATTCTCCCAAGATCATTGGAATCAAATCAACCTCATAATCCTCACCATCAATGGTGAGTTTACATCTATGATAGATGTCGTACACTAAGAAATTCTTGGAATCAGCTATTTCTACCTCTAATGGATAAGGTAGCTTAGCTAGCACAAACGAATCGTGATTCACAAACTTTACAGATATAAAAGAGCAACTAGCTCCAGAATCAAATAATATATAAGCAGGCAAGGAATTAATATGAAAAGTACCTGTCACCACGTCTGAAGTGACTTTGGCCTCTTCTGCTGTAATTTTGAAGGCTCTACCCTTTGGTGGGGGTATTTCAACCTTCTTGCCACTACCTTGGGCCGTAAAAGACCCACCACTAGTACCTCTGTGACCTGCTCCCCTCAACTCCGGACACTCACTTCGCCGGTGTCCCGGTTTATAACAGTTGTAACACAAATTAAGTGCACTAGCACATTGAGAGGCAAGATGCCCCGGTTTGCCACATTTATAGCACACCACTGATTGAAAATAACATTGCCCACTATGTTTCTTTCCACATTTTAAACAATGTTTAGCTTCTTTCAAAGAACTAAAATTTTTGAGTGGGCCAACAAATTTCCCCTTTTTAGAGGACCCCATGTCCCCCTCTATTTTTCGTTTTTCCCCACGGTCTTCTTGTCTTTTTAACTCCAATTCATGCTCACGAGTGCAGTCTATCAATTCAGATAAAGTTTCAAACTTTGATGGTATGAGGAACTCCCGGTACTTTGTATTCAACATACTATGGTACCTGTTAATCCACATTCGTTCAGTCCCATGAAGATCATGACAGAATTTGGCTTTATCAAAGAACACTGCAGTAATAGTGTCTATATCCTCCTCCTTGTGCCTCATATGTAAAAATTTCTCAGTAATTCTATCAATAGCAGCCTGAGGACAGAATCGTTTATGGAACAATTCCTTAAATGCACCGCAAGTCAATTCCTTTATACCATCCCGACCCTTCTCCTTTCAGAGAAGTTCCCACCAATCTTTTGCTCGCTCTTTCAATTGATTGCCATCAAACATTACCTCATCAGATGGATCACAATGACACGTTTCAAACGTGCTTTCCATATCAGCTATCCACCTTTGGCTCAACAGTGGATCCACCTCACCCTTAAATTCAGTTGGCTTACAAGCCACAAATTCCTTGTAAGTAACCTTTTTAAGAGGCTTTTCCCCACCTATTTCATCTTTAAGAGTTTCAAACTCTTCATGCATAAAATTTTTCAACAAAGCTTGTAATCCATCTAAACAAGTTGGTAAGGTAGCTTCAAATGCTTTAGCTACCTCCTCCCTCACCATTACTTGCAGTTCGGTGAGATGTTCCTCCTCATGCACTAACCCTTCAGGGTTATGTTCATCAGCCATTTTATGACTGAAATAATTTAAACATATCATTAGTTTACATATCTATACTCAACGTATATGCAAACCACATATTCTTCCTTAACGGACTTATACACTACATATTTATGTGTCTTTATTGAATATTCACGCTCTTGTGAATTACTCAATTATATACGTATACAGACACAACTGTGATTTTCAACTAATCACATACCCCCTGTTCTAACACTTTACCAAATCTTCCATTTGCTAATATGAAATAATGTTCCCAAGAATACGTTCATATCGTGTATATGTTACTAAGCTGGCCAGGCATAGCAAGATATGCACCATATACCCGTGTCCTTGCGTTCACTGTTTCACACAAGTTAGGAATATTGGTTTGTAATACAACAATTCCCATATCATATAACATCAAACAACAATTTACAGATACATTATACCTGGTGAGTTCGGCTTTGTGATCAGATTTCGGATCGAACGGCTTTTCTCATCTACCCAGAGCTCATTGGTTTGAGTTTAAGTGTTCATGACGCACTCAAATCCCTCAAACCTTTGGCTCTAATACCAACCTGTGACACCCACTGTCACTTCCATGTCCCCTCCGAACATTTACACCAAAATTTAATAATTACGTTTAGGTCCCAGTAAAAACTTTTGTGTTTTTCACACCTGTAAACATACTATTTATCAACATTGTTAAAACAAAGTTTACGTATGTCTACATATTCCACAAAACATTTATAACACAAAAGTTACACAACTATTTGGTTATTAAAATTTAAAACCATCATACGAGCTTTCACGTTCGATTCCTGATCACCGTCACCGCTCACCCGACTCCTTTGTACCTGTAAGTACCACATTTAAATTCACCATTAGTTCGTTAGAACTAAGTAAGATTACCTCACCAATTCACCCAGTGTATTCCATAACACCTTATGGATACACTAATGAGGTCCCAAATAAAATTCGACAACAACAGTCAACCACATACAAAACGATTTACTAACGGTTCGTTTTCAACCAAAACCCCATTATATCTCCCATTCATACACAATCATTATAATTTAACATAACACATATATGCGCGCACAAAACTCCATTTGTGCGTCATATATCTCAAAAGTCAAAATTAAAAAGTTTGACTCTTAAATTTTGAATGCCCACACTCTTGTAGGTCATCTTTTGTTCACACACCTTGTGAATCAATTACATTGAAATTGCAAGTCTTATGTTCACACACCCTGTGAATCATAGCATGCACATTTCCAATCCACCATTTGTTCACACACCTTGCGAATCAATTATATTGGAATTGCAAGTCTTATGTTCACACACCTTATGAATCATAGCATGCACATTTCCAATCCACCATTTTTTCACACACCTTGTGAATCAATTACATTGGAATCGCAAGTCTTATGTTCACACCTTGTGAAACAAACCATTCATAGTACCAATTTAACATGTACACATTCGTAGATCACCACATGTGTCACACACCTTGTGAATCATGCAACTACAATGACCACAATCATTTATATTCATATCAACCAAATCAACGAATCATGTATATATACTAAATGCAAAATTACTTGTAGTGTGGACTCACTCAGTCCTTTAACTACAAGTTCAATCAATTAGGTAACTTACCTCGCTTTGGAGAGTTATCAACAATCTCCAACTCTTTCCCAGGCCTTTTAGAACTAGATTCACCTCCTTTTCCTATTATATATTCACATATAACAGGATTTAAGAACATGACCACACAACTTGTTTTATTTATCTAATCTAATTCATTTTACCTGTTTTACTTTTCATATTCAATCAAACCTCTTTGAGGCTTTTATCAACAATCTATGCGTAGAAATGAATCTACACATGTTCTTAATCATGTTCAACTTATTAAAACTTCATATTTTGAAATCCATTGCTTGACTTCCTTTATCCACACCTAGTTGCAACTCACATGTATACAACTACTTTCAATACACCCAATACCCATACATGTTGATTCAAACTCATTTGAATCCCATTTATTAGTATGTGGTATTCAGAAGTCAAGTCATTATATATAATTAGCATATCATGCAAAAATCATCAACTTTCAAATTTCAACATTTAATCCACATCTAATTTCGAGTTATCATTCCAAGGAATGATCCAAAACTATCACAACTATGATTTAATCACCTTACTGGCTATCATACTCAATAACATGAGTTTCATGGCAACCGGACATTATAACGGATCAAAATCAAGATTTCACCGTTAAAACATCTAGTCCTTAATTTCTAATCACCCCAAATCATTATATAATACTCAAAACTCAATTTAATCCACATATTATCAAAATCAATGGGATAAAACGAATCGTTACCCTTCGAACAGAATTCTGGTTGAAATACGACAATCAAAACTTGTAGAAACGATCCACGGCTCGATCCAAACGTTCTGGCAACTTCAAAACTGATGTTGGGTGATGAATTTTCGTATGTGTGTGTGTTTATGGTGAACAGATTCGAGGATGAAGAAAACTAAATTTTCTACGTGAAAATCTGATAAAAATCAAGAATCTGCTGAACCGCCTCACCTGTCGCATACCGCGAAGGAAGACTTATAGAGCCTTTGCGTACCGCGAAGCAATTCGGGATTTTCGAATATTTTGGGTTCTTCGCGTACCGCGAAGAGGGAATCACGAAGCCATCGCGTACCGCGAAGCAATTTCCAAGCATAATATCTTCATTTCGTGATTCCAGACAATCTGTAACTCCGTTTCGCGCATGGTTTTCGCCTATGTTTATCATTTCTCGCATATTTTCAATTTGTAACAATGACAATCATTTTATTAGTGATTATTTCAAATTTGTGCGATCATTGAAAACTGGTCGTTACAGTATCCATAGTTGTATTACAAGTGGTGTTGAATTCTGTTAAGCATGTGGTGGGATGGCGTCCTAGCGGGTTGTAGGCTCGACCTTTTCGTATGCCCTATATATAAGCATTCTTGATAGGGAGGAACCCTATTCGTAAGTATAACTATGGAGAGGACATCGTGTGAGACAAACAAGACTTGGGTAAGACATTTCGGTTGTGAATAACACACTGAGGGATGAACAAAATCTTATGGGTGAATATCAAACGGGTTGAACACATGTGAGATGGAAATGGGTATCTATAGTTGTACTATAAGTGGTGTTGAATTCTGTTGAGCATGTGGTAGGATGGCATCTGGACGGGTTGTAGGCTCGACCCTTTCGTATGCCCTATATATAAGCATGCTTGATGGGATGAAATATCACTTGTAAATATAACTATGGAGAGACCATTGTGTAAAACGGAGGAATCCAACAATAACAAGACTTTTGTATGACATTGTGTGTGTGAACGTTAACAAGTCAATGGTTTTCAATTACTAAACTTATGAACTCACCAACCTAGTGTTGACTTTGTTTAAATGCATGTTTTCTCAGGTGACGAACAGGGTTAGTCACCAGACATCAGGTATTAAGCTAGTGGACTCTTAGAAGACCTAGCTTCATTTTGCGTGGAACATACTTTTGAATGACAAAACAGTGAATCGTCTCTTGTAGATCTTGTATAGTTACAAGATAGAAACTCAATGATTCTTTTGGATAGATGTCACACCCCGAGCCGGTGGGAACGGATCGTGTTTTCCCGTTGGGCGGAAGGTTCCCGGGGAGCGATATCTTGAATGATAATCAATTGATCAGATTGTTTGCATAGCACATGATGTATAATTGAGAAATGTAAGCATGATAATGATATAGAATTATAAAGTTAAATTACAAAGTATCATTCATAATTTAACCCCATAAATCCATCCAAAAGAATCAATGTGTTTATATCTTGTAACTGTACAAGATCTACAAAATATGATTTAATGTTTTTGTCATTCCAAAAGTAATGATCACACAAAATGCAGCTAGGTCTTCTAAAAGTCCTCTAGCTATGCTCTTGAAATCGAAACCTGTTCGTCACCTGAGAAAACATGCATTTAAAACGAAGTCAACACTAGGTTGGTGAGTTCATAAGTTTGAATATTGAAACCTTGAATTGTTCACACACAGTCACATAGTCATACTTGATATTTGTAATGAGGGATTCACCTGTTTCCACCCAATGGCCTCTCCTTAGTTATATGTACAAGTAGGGTATCACCTGATCAAGCATACTTATATATAGGGCATACGAAAGGGTCAAGCCCAGACGCCATCCCACCACATGCTCAGTCAAGTTCCACACTACTTGCGATACAACTAAAGATATCCATTTTCCCAATCGTTCAACACGTCTGATATGTATTCGTCTGTTATATCATGTGTAGTATAATATAATGTGAGGGGTTTAGTTATCAAACCGAAGTGTTGATAACCCCTCAATGTATTAAGGAATTTAGATTAATTAAATCTGGTCCTTATATTATTCCATTCTTGTGGGGTTAACTATTGCTTCACTTTTAAATATTAAGAGTGTTAGTTAACCAAAAGGAATCCATTGTAATCCTCACATAATCAGAGTACAATGCATCCGATTTACCCCTACCACTTTGTATGTACCGTGTCCTCAACGAAATCCATTACTAGTAGTGTAACATGAGAGTAGATCACTTTCTCAATCTACTAATCAATAGGGTTTCCGCTGGATTAATTACTTATCACTGTAGATTAATATCCCCATGTGTTGCTTACCAGAACCTGACTTGAAGTCGCCCTGTCACCGGTCATACGTTACCGGCCAATGAATCAATATGATCAACATACTAGCCCTACAAGCTAGAGGTTTGTCAAACCTATGGTACCACTATGCTATCGTCGGTTTAGTCACATCAAACTAACTGGTCAGCGAATTAAAGGGTCTTACATGATCAACTTGTACAATTTGGCACATGATTGAAGTGATATAATACTACAGGTCAATAGTAACTAATTGTAATTGTGTTCATCTGTTTCATTGTTCTCATTGTCATATGCTCTCCATGATATTAACAAAGTTAAATAAGAGCTTGTCTTATTATGTTATGTTAATTATCGCGTGAATGATGTTGTTATCATGAAGTTACATTATCATGATTATCATTCCTTGTTATTCCATGTAATCACCATGTTGTCACTAAGCAGTAATAAGAACTAGTCTTAATTCCCTTAGTCGACTCAGGTGGTGGATGATTCTTGTACTATGTTCTCTTGTAATATGTGTTGAGTTGTAAAGCTAAGTGTTTAAAGGACTTGTCCTAATACACTTACTTAACTCCGGTGTTGAATGTTAATTCAAAGATATGTAATATCTTTATAACATTCATATGTTTACTTGCAATTGTTCCAATGTTTGTTTACGTAAGAATAATTGAGTGTTATAAGATAATATCTTATAACTATACAATTCTAATGTATTGATGAATTAATAAGATATATTATCTTGTTCATCTGATTATCCCTGTCATGTCATAATCATACAAGCATGCATACAATGATATATGATAATAAGCAATTTAATATCATTTAAATCATAGTATAAGCAATATGTTAAACATTAAACTTTTAAATAATTAAAAGTTAAGCATGTTTCTCAGCCCCGAGAGTTTAAAACCATTTTAGATTAAAGAAAAGGGGCATATGAACTCACCTTGTAGTAGTTGTGGTTGACTTAGCCTAAATGAGAATGTGCGCGCTCTTGTTTGTACTTGAGTTTGTTTTCACGATCCTGTATTGATTTCACGTAGTTAGTAACTTGTAAATATGAGTCGTAGAGATTTGTGTGTGTACGTGTTAGCCCTGAAGTCGGCTAACACTCGTGAGTCTCGGTCAACATTCGGCCCTGATTTAACAGTTGTAGGTTATACCATCACTTAACCTTGTTAAGTTATATTTAGTACATAGTGTTGTTGACTTAATGTTTTCTTGAATTGGTTTGCTACATAGCTACCATGAACTATGCCCTGTTGTAAGAGTTGAGGTTTCAACAAGTCCCAAGTATAAAACCAAATTTTACACTTTAAAACTTCACAGGTTTTTAATGAAATTACATTCTTCTTTAATGATCCTGATGTTCTTTGCCACTTTTGTATTAAAATTTCATAATTTTTCCATGCATATGATCCATACGTGTTGATTTAGGTTGTTGGTTCGACCCTTAAGTCAATGGGTCGAATGAATGGTTATGGGCCTATTTAGTAAGCGTTGGCCTAAATAATCAAGTGGACCTAATCTAGACCAAGTTGGGCCAGAATAAGGGAGTTGGGCCAACGGTGGGGTCAATGGAACACGTTGGGCCTGAAACAGCCTCTTGGGCTGAACAGCAGGCCTTGGGCCGACTGATGGCTGTTGGGCCTGTTTAAAGTTGTTGGGCCAAGACATTCGCTTGGGTCGAATATGTGTATTTGGGCCAACCAGGTGTCATTGGGCCAGAAGGTGCCACCCAGATCGGACAGCCTAGCCTCAACCGAAGTGAGAGGGTGTTGGCTCCATGGTTTGGCCGAAAATAGTCCTCAGATTGATGACTGGCGAATGAGATGCATGGCCGAATGACACCTTTTGGTCGAACGAGGGAGCTGTCGACTGAGCCCATCGAATGGCTATCCACGAATGGCCTGGTTCGCCGAATGAAATGGTGTCTGCCGAATCAATGTCACGAATGAAGGTGTTGGGTGGCGACAGAGTGGTTGCCGAATGAGATTAGTCTGAGCGAAGGAAAGGGTGACCGGCGAAGCAGCCACATTCGGCGAATTGGGACATCCGGCCAAACTCTTTCGGCTCAAGGCCATTCGGCCATCTGCAGGTCAGCCACCCCTATGTGGCTCCCATCGAGTTAACAGCCAAAAACCATGGTGGTTTCGAAGATGACATATGCTAAGGAAGGGTTCTGGTAGTCGTGGGTTGGGAGGAGGAAGGCTTGGAGCCGTATGTAGCTAGATGGTTCAATTAGGGCTTAGAAACCCTAATTTTTCGCGCTAAAAACCGCCACATACCTCGAATTCAGATGGGTTTCTTGCTAGATCGGTTGTACTTTTAGCTTGAGTGTGATTGTAGCTTCGATTTAACACCAAGAACACAAGATTTCATGGAGAGATGAGTGAGATCTTTGGGTTTGAATGTTGATATTTCTAGAGGGAGAGAGAACCGGGTTAGGGTTTTTAGAGAGAGAGTGGGGAAGAAGAAATGAAGAAAATGACTCATTTAAGGGTATTTATACCCCGAGGGTGTTCGGGTTCGTTTTTGTTGCTCGGTTCGCGTTTTCGTTACGTTTTCGGAATTTAAACGCGTGATTAATTTGTAACAAACAAAAGAAGCTAATTAAATTTAATTTGATGAGTTTCACAATTGTAAAACATTAAATGTTTTATTTTATTAATTTAAATTGGTTCGTGACGTGTTTTCGTTTTCGTTTCGTCGGATGACGTCACCTTCGCGCGTATTCGTTCGAATCGTCACCCGAACGAACACGATGATGGTTTTGCTTTCTGACTTTTGTTTTCTACTTTTCAGTCATTATTTCAGAACCCTAATCTCACAGATATGTTTGTGTGAATCGCCACCCACGCAAACACACTGTCAGTTCGTTATTCTGAAATAACACTGCAATTGTATTTGTATTGTGTTTCCTCACATACGGACTCAACTAAACTTCATGTTTTTACATTGTTTTCATTCTGATTTGTCGGCCATCTGATACCTGTCATATGGGGATATCAGATCGCAACCGACTTGTACTTGTCGTTTACTTGAACACCGTTGTATCTCTTGATTCGTTTTATTATTTGTACCCAGGTTTTCACCTAAATACTAACAACCATTGTTTATCGTGCGTGTGGTACTTACAGTATTTAAGTTTTCACTCAAATACGTACAGCTGTTTACTCTAATTTGAATTCCGTTATCACATACACTGTTCACATATACGTATTTGCACATAGTAAATAGTGAAAGTACACATACCGTACGGACTTGCCGGACGATCTGGTACTTGATGTTACAATAGATTTACAATAGGTCGCATGTTGATCTGGTTTTACTGTCTGATTCTTCATAAACTTCCCAAAAGGATTTTCAGAAATCCGTTAGAAAACTTTTGATCATGAGTCTTATTTTTGAATTATGAAAAACGAGAGGAAATTATTGGTGATGTATAATTATTTTAAGGTTGGGTTTCCGTAAGAAATTATTTTAAGGTGGTCAAATTTCTGATACAGATTTGATCTCACGAAATTGACCCAACTCAACTTTGAACTCGTCCAAAGTTTTTGAGTTTATTTTATTTTATTTTATTATTTTATTTTTTATTTATTTATTTATTATTTTTATTGATTTAAGTTAGAAAATTTTAAAATAACTAGTACTCGAAATGCGTATTTGAAATTTGTACATGATTTCGATTACACGAAATCGTGTACTCGAAGATTCTTTATATATAGTTCGAGAAGTTGCTATTTCGAGTACCATAAATTTCGAGTACCCGTTTTCTCTCTCTAGGCGATCTCCCATTCTGTACACGATTTGAAAATTCCACTCCCACTATTTTGTAGATCTGACTTAGGCGAACCTAGGTACAGATTTTGGTAGAATTTTAACCGTTAAATAAAAAGTTATTGGACAAAAACAAATTTCGAGTACATTAGTGTGTTAACCGAAGGAATCTTGGACAAATCACCCAAAAATACTCAAAATTGGAAAGCGATCTTCTTATATGTTGGTCGCCTCCCATTTTCGAGCATTTTGAGTATAATTTGGAGTTCTAAGGAGCTAAGTTGAAGAAGTTATGAGGGTTTTCGAGTTCTCGAAAATTTGAAAATCGAATACACGATTTCAAATACAAAATATCATGTACACCATTTTTGTGAACTCCTTTTTCGAAAACAGAACTTTGAGAACAATCAAAGTTCTTGAACTCCTAAGTTTTCGTGAACTCATGAAAATCGTGAACTCCTTTTGACTTGGTGATTTTGACTTAACTCGATTGACATGGACTTGGACTTAGAATTTAATTTTGACCTTTGACATTTGACTTTATCTTTAATTTTGTCTTACCTGTATCTAACTTAACTGGTTTTTGTTTAAGATGGGTGATGTGCAGGATCACAACATGTCAGCTTATGTCGGAGATCCTCCGGAGAAGCATGCCATGTTCAAAAGCATGGTGGAAGGACTGATATTGTCTCCGGTTAACTATGCCATTATGGAGCATCCCGAGATCATTTCGGAGTACATATACATCTTCTGGAACTCCATAACCGAGCGAACTGACGCCAACGGAAACGTGAACTTGATAGGAAAAGTTCAGGGGCAGCCAATTATTATTACAGAGCATATCCTCCGGGAATGCTTACAGTTTGGAGACAAAGCTACTTACCCTGTTGAGCTTGATCATGAGCTCGTGCAGAGAACCGTTCACAGGATGGGACACAAGGGCCTCTATCCTTAGACCGAGAAGAAGCTCCTCCGCCCCTACTGGAGATATTTGGCGCACGTAGTTACACAGTGCTTATCCGAAAGAAAGGGAGGTTACGATGTGCTTAACCAGACTCTCAGCTCTTGCATGGTGGCCATCGCTTTGGGTCTTCAATTTAACTACTCAAAGATGATATTCAGGGACATGCACACCAATATCAAAGGAAAATGGAAAGAAAGATTCCTGGCCTTTCTCAGATTCATTCAGATAGTGTGAGGGAAGATATCTTCTCTTACATGACGATGAACAAGAGAGGAAAGAAACAGTATGTTGGTGATCGCCTATTGAGAAGTTCGACAGGCTGTTTGCAGGATTAGAAGTGGAAGATCAAGGCACTCCTGCAGCCTTTGTTTTTGAAGAACACGATCTTCATCCTGCGGGATCTACAGCCTTTGTTGCCAATGAGCACGATATTCCCCGCACAGGAACCAGTGCCGAAGCCGGTAAAGCCACTGAAGAATCATTATCAGAATCTTCTTCATTAGGCGAAGAAGTATTCATTCATGAACCTGAGCCTGTCATTCCACCAATGTCAAGAGCCGAACACGAAGAAATTCAGGATACGGACTATGTTCCAACTCCTGATACATCTCCTAAGAAGAAGAGGTTGAAGATGATGTCCAAAAGGACAAGAGATCCACAGTTGAAGAAGAAGCCACAGGCACTTCTTCATCTTCTCAGCCACAGCCTCCACCACCTCCACCTAAACCACCCACATAGCCAAAACCACCACTAACACCAAAGCCTAAACCACCCACACAACCCACAGCATCCACCCAACCTTCAATTCCACCACATACTTCCACCACCACAAAATCCAACCAAGCCAAATCACCATCTCCTCCACATACTCACATCTCACCTCAAAATTCCCCAATTCCCATTCATTTCTCAGAACCACCACCATCACGAACCAAGGGAAGAAAAGACAAAGGAAAGGCACCAACGCAATCCGAATCGCCTTATATGCCCGAGAAAGTGCCTGTGTATCTTAAGCGGCTACAAGAAAGAGTATTCCAGCTAGAGCAAGACTCTATCACCAAAGAAAGTCTCATCATCAATTTACTCGAAGGAATGATCAAGATCTGTGAGAAGCTGAGAAAGCAGAACAAAGACATAGGGATGCTGAGAAAGGAAAACATTCCTTTGTGCAAAGTGATTGAAGAGCTCATAGGATCAAAGTCTGTTGTTTAGGAAGAAGATAGAGATGACAAGGACAAAGATGACAATGATAAGGAAAAGAAAGAAAAGGAAGACAATGATCATGCCAAAGCTGATAAAAAAGATGACAAGAAGGATGATGATGGTGATAATACAGGTGGAGATGTGAGTCAAGGAGCAAGTTCCTCAGGACAACAGGAGGATGAACCTATTAAGGATGCTACAGGAGGTAATGATGCAAGGAATCCACCCTCCTCTGAGAAGCCTCCAGAAAACTTTGATGATTTATTTGAGGAAATTCCTGAGAATTTTATGTTTGAGGGATTTGGAGATGACCTTAGTGCAGCAGGTCTTGGCGATCTTTATGTTGATGTCACTATGGACTCAGTATTCGATTCCGTATGTGACTAGGGAAGGAAGGAGGTTGCCGATTCTTCTACGGGAGCATCCGCAGAAGAAGAAACAGAGAACATAATAATCGGAAACGTCTCCAAGGATGCTTATGTTTGCTAGTATGCTCACAAGTATGTCAATCCTCAAGGACAAGAAGTTGCATCGCTCGAGAAGATGATCGACAGCTGGTTTGATCGACATAGCAATTGGACTCCTGCTCCTCCGGAGGTTTAACAAAGCTCGATGGGTGAATTTATGTCTGAGTTGACTAAGGCCACATACACCACCAGCTCCATTGATCTGTACACTGTGCGAAATGAAAGATCCAATGTCACGTGTTGGATGTATGATAAGGACAAGCAACTCTATCTCATCAATAGGATGAACGGGAAGTTAAAGTATTTCAGGAGGCCTTAGCGCTTTTATTCAGTGCCATGTTCTTCAATCCTTCTAAGCATAGCCAGACTGAGTTCTTCTCCAAATTTCTTAAAGCCAGTGCGACAAAGACTTCACAATCATGAGGACGGCTAAAGGAAAGAGATTTTTTTCTACTTGTATTCTGGATCCGGTCATGAAAGAGCCATGGATCTATTACAAGTATCCTCAATCGGCCACAGAGAAAGCTGTCCCAGTGTCGTCGAGAGTTCCTGATAATTCGCTGGTGAAGTTCCTTTCTTGGTATTTTGATGAGAAGACTCTCGCAGCAGTAATCCTCAGAAATCAGGACGAAATCAATGCCATTGACATGATTTTGGATCCCATTGACCTTCTGAAATATGTTATAGACAATATGAAGAAGCTTCACGAGTCACCCATCAGAGTCTATGGCGATTGGGACGAAGAGGCAAAACCCTTCGCCAGGGTTGTTGCATTTGCAATGGAAATGAAGCTTTATGCATGTGTAGGTCCTCACTTGGGCACACTTCCTATCGGTTGACTTCATCAATCTAGGGGGAGTTCGTAGAGCCCAATCAAAGACGAAGACTGACAAATTCAACCCGTGACGAGCTGAAGACCTGATTTTGACCATTTTCGTGTACTAATGATTTCGTGTACTAATGATTCATGTACTTACCATTTCGAGTACTCGAGCCAATTTTCATGTATAGGGTTCGAGTACTCCTAGAATAGTATATATAGACGTATTTTGTACTGTTCTAAGTTGGATTCCCGAGGCAACCACTCTCTAGACGTACTGAGGTGTTGTTCTTGTGAACTTCACGAAATATACAAAGAAAGCATTTTTCTATCTCTTCTTGTGATTCTAATATGGATTTCGCACACTTTAGAGTCATTTGATGTTGATTGGAGCCATAAAGCTTGTGTGTTGATCAGATCTTCACCCACAATCCCTCATGGCATCCCGACATTTCCGCCATCGGTCGGGGTGTTACAATTAGGGGATGGGGCGTCAATATTAGAAGTCATGGAAGGCTGTGTGTAGCAACACACAATTCTGTTTTATTTTAAAACCTTAAACATAGTAAGATTTAATGTGTTATGACTGAAACAAAATTTAGAAGCATACAACTTAGAAAATTATATCATTTAGTTATGAGCAATGGAATAGTTGTAGATTTACATGTGATAAGAATGAAATGAACATTTTATTTTACATATAACAACTTTACCCAACAAGTAAAGAGTAATAATGAATTACTACCATAACCTAGAAATACATTAATCTACATGAATAAAAATGTACAAATAATTACTTACGAAGAACACAAAAATATTATACAAAGGATTTTGTATCCACCTTATTAAATCATTTGTATATGTACTTGTAATTTGAAAGAACAAATAAATCATACCCACATATAAATATATATACGGTATATTATATATATATATATATATAAATATATATTTTACGGGATCCATGCATGCGCACACACACACATAACTATATACATGCATATAGACATATATGTATAAATATAAATGATATTTATGCATACATACATACACATATATTTGATATCCATACACACTCACATACATGCATGAATACGTATACTCACCCACAAACAACAAGCACAAAAGACAAACTTTCACCCTCTCCCACACTCACCTCTCTTTCTTCCCAATCTCTTCTTCTCTTCTCTTCACCAAACATGTCACTCACCACTCTCCTCCCTCTCTTTTCTTACACGTTACTGAAATATATCTCTCTCCTTCTCCTAATCTCGGCAAAACACACACACCCATCTCATTCACCATTTTGAAATTCAAACAACACAATAACAATTCTCTCTACTCTCCTCCCAAATTCTCTCTACGGTTCCAGCCATTTCTTTCAAGAAGTTCACGGTTAGGAGGTCATTACACAAGTCCATCTCAAATCCAGGGGTTAGATTAACACCAAGGTATGTTAGATAACTTCCAATGACCTCATAAACGTGTTCTATCTACTCCTTTTCTCACCACAACCCGCAACAGCCCCTAAACACTATTTCTAACCACTTTAAACAGTAAAATGGAAGCCATATGCAGCCATATCATGAAAAACACACATGCATGTACATGCATGGGTGAAAAATAGATATTTCTTAGACAAAAACTATGATTTTGATTTTATAATGTAACCATATCTTGATAAATACTAAAGAAAACTATTTTAATTAAAACTAAACCTTTCATCTTGATGGTGAATGAGTATTTGGAGTCATCAATACACATGCAAGACTTACATGTGTAAAATCAATAACTTGGAAAATGTTAAAAATCCATTTGTGTATTTGACAAGTTCTAAACACTATTTTCACCACTTTGATGCATTTTAACATCTCAAAAATCGACTTGACACATTGTTGACAAGTGCACAACACAAGGATATGCATTATATTCATGAAAACTATTGATATGTACACATGCATGCATTGTAATAATGAAAAAATGTAACTTTAAAATGGTTTGTGTGAATCACGAATTCTTAGCAGGTTATTTTGATATATAAAATGTTGAAATCATGTGAAATTATAGTGGTCATAAATATAGGTGAGTTGCATGATAAATTTATAACTAAAAAACCTTAGTTAATTTGCATAAATAGATCATAAAATGGAAAATAATATGTACACAACCAATCTGGACATTTAAATGATCAAAACTAGTCCATAATAATATAAAAACAGTGCACAAAAGTTTGGGGTATTCCTTGATACACCCAAAATAAGATATTGATTTTACAAAATCTTTAAAAAGATGAATAAATTCAGAAAAAAATAGGTGTAGAATATTAAAATTCAAAATATATTTTTACTTAACTGTAAACTATATATATGAATTTGGAAAAATATAGAAACTGAAAACTGAAGGGTTTATATATTTATTTGCAATTTAATAAATACAAACAAGCTAAAAATATAAAATAAATCACAACAAGATCAAAATATCAAAAAAATATGTTTCCCAGATCAGTGACATGCTTGGAAATGTCCAGTAAAAATTTGGAATTTTTAAAGACATTTAAGTATTTATAATAACATTTAATGCTTTAAACAATTGAAAAACTATTAAAAATAGGAAATTAACTCTAAAAATTCTGAAAATATTACAGAAAGCCTAAAATATGTAAATATACATGTATAAAAATTCTTAGAATTTTTAGAATTTGGAGTAAATAAAAATGAATATTTGAGGATCATTTACATATAAAACGTATTGTAAATAAAGTATTAAATATTTAAAATAATAGGAGAAGGACAAATAATAATTTACGCCGACCCTTTAATAATAAAAATAAATAAGAATTAACGTTAAAATTTTATAAATATTATAAGGTATTTAATTCTTTATAAATATAATAACTAAGTAGAAATAATGATACTTTAACATTATGAATAAATTGTACAAACTATGGTCATATATATACACACACACACACATGTATACATACAAATAAATAAAAGATATATTATAAGACTAAGAGCATGGCAAATAACCAATTACTTACAAAAAATATTACTATGAATAATGACTAAAAGAAACAAATGTTACAACCTCGAGCCATCTATATAATAAAACAATTTGACACATATTTATACTTATGGCATGAGTATTTACTAAATGGTTTAAAATGAATTAGGCAGCTAAACCAATCAAGGGAAATAACAAACTATCCATCAATCACTGAACCCGAACATCATCACACGTTCAGGTGAGTTCATGTGATCCCTTTTCTTTTTACTTTTTTGGGATACTGAAAGCATGCTGCAAATTGTTTATAAAATTATTATCATGTGATAACGAACGTTCGTTCAATTTAATTGCTTCCCCTAAACATTATACATCATATGCAACCATTAACTCCAAGAGATGAGACGGTGGGTATATGAGTAGTACTAGTTGGGGAATCCCTCACGCATAGTGGCCCGAAAGGGTGGCCCTATAAAAATAGTGTTGTAGCCCCACTGAGGTTAATGTCAACCGTTGCGGCATATATTCATCATGAAACACTAAACCGAGGACATGAATGGGTCTTAGAATGGGAAGTAGATTATAGTGACCATGTCAGGGGCAAACATTTTATGAGGCAGCCGATTGGGCATGGCACAAGGTTGGTTGTATTGATCTGAATTATCGCATATTACTATTACTTATTGCTTTATACTGTTTATTATTGTGTCTAAATACTAAACTTATGTTCTCACGTGTAACATCACTGTATTTCAGGTATGTCCGTACATATTTAATTGTATTGATAAAACCTGATATGATAATTTGATAATTTTTGAATTATTTGATGATATTATCACTGGTATACGTTGATGTGAACGTATGATTATTAAGAATAAATCATGGGAAGTTAGTTTGAAATATAACTATATTGAATCACAGTATTTATTGCAATTGATTTATTTAATATGATCTGAATTTGATGGAAATGGTTAAAGGTTGTTGGTTTGGTCACTAAATATATTCAAGGACACATGGTCATGATTTATCGAAATGGTGGTGGGACGGTGGCTGGATAGGTTGTGACCTACTCCTACATATGCCCTATACATAAACTTATTTCGGTCTATCATGGATGTGTCAGTGATATGATTTAGTGGGGTTTGGATTGGGAGTTGGATAATTAATGGACATAATTAATAAAATAATGAAAAACGTTGTTTAAAATAATTTCGCGATGGTGAGGATACAAATATAATTTTAACGCGAATATTATTTCAGAAATATTAACTTAATAATGTATTCGCGTGGGTGACGATTCACACGAATATAATTATTAGGAATAATATACTGCAACGATATTCCATAAATCGTAAATCAAACCGAAATACGATACGAACGAGGGATTCGAAAAGGTGACGATCTTTGCGAATTCGTACGTGAGTAACGCGTTTCGATGAGATAACCAAAATGATATCGAATGATATTAAACTAAGAAAAAGAATTCAAAAACGTTTATGAGGAATTGCAACTTTCAACGAATTTGAATAAAATCGTTTTATTAAACAAATAACTAAATTAATTTAAATAAAATCATTTTATAAAAGGAATTTAATTTGTTTAAAACGTTTTGTGTTTTAAAATGTAATTTACGTGAAAAACTGAGCATATTAAATGTGTAATGCGAAATAAAGGAGGCCGAACACGCGGGATGATTACGGGGTATAAGATCGGTGAAAGCAAGTTTCTTCTTCATTTTCACAAGTCTCATTCTCTCTCTAGACACAAAATCCGGCCTACTCTCTCTAGAAATTCTCTCTAGGAGTTCTTCTTCATTCCTTCACCATATCGCTTGATTCTTGTCCCAAAACGTTGGTATAATCAAGGATATCGTAAACCCACGAAGATTTCAAGCTAAAGATCAAGTTTTGAAGGTAGATGATTCGTTTTACTTTATGAGTTTTGCAAAAATGATAACTGGTTTACATCACCACCATTTCTAACGACTTTTACACATTGGAACATTAAAACGAGCTGGTATGAACATGAGGAAGCCATAAACGAACCTGCAACATGAAGAAATTCGATGGAGAAGATGATGAAGAAGCTATCACGAACCTGAGGTTCGCCGAACCTGAGTTTCCCCGAACCAAGTGACTGCCAAAACCTGAGGTTCGCCGAGTCTAAGGGCCTCCGAACCTGAGGTTCACCGAACCAAGTGACTGTCAAAACCTAGGGTTCGCCGAACCTGATGAGTTCCCGAACCTAGAGGTCACCGAATCAAGGGGGTTAACGAACCTAAGGTTTCCCGAACACCAAACCTAAGCGCTACCAAGCCTAGGGTTACTACCGAACCTAGGGGTTTGCCGAACCTAGAGGCTACCGAACCTAGGGGGCTGCCGAACCTAGGTCATTCCGGTATGGTTCCATCGTTTCGGTCACGATTCGACAAAGCCTTCATCATCGAAGTTAAAGAATTCAACTCATTACCTATTGATACTATGCGTGACCTCCGGCCAAGGATTATCGAAACTATCACACATGTACAGGGCTTGATATTCTTTAACCATAACTAATTTAGATAAACTTTTGAACAATAATATAGGATAATACGTTTGCGGGTCATTGCATGCATGTAAGTATACATGTATATGGGTGTTTTGAACTATCACCTTTGTAATGAGAATCTAATATACATATTACATAGGTTCATGCATGCATGCACATATTTACTTATGTATATGGGCATGTTAGCATACCAAGGTTTGATAATTTAAAATCATCTATTTATTTAAAACTAACAAGTTTTAAAACTTTGTATGGAGTAATGATAATTTGTATGATAACAAGTGTTCCTTATAACTTAGATTGAATAAACTAAGTTAGTGACACTTAATGATTAAAGGTAAACACGTGTGAACAATTAATAGTAATGAAATACATATACTTATGAATATGAAAACACGCGATAAATACAGGTTGTTGAGTCATCATTGATTTTATTTTCGTGAGCGCGTATCCTACAAAATGCTGAATCTGAGACATTCAGGTGAGTTCTCATAACCCCCTTTTTAAATTGTTTTGCTTTTAAACTCGAGGGTGGAACATGTATACTAGATTAATATTATTTTGATAACACATAGGTGACACCTGGATTATCAATATGATATTCATATTATTGAATTATTATTAATTGTGGATTGACATGGATTATCACAACTCCGTGAGTCGTTGTTCATTCAGTTGACTTCGGTCCTCCACAATGACTGAGTTACTGTTGTTGAGTTGTCTTCAGTCCTCCTCGATGATTCCACTGTTGGTTGAGTTGAATCCGGTCCTCCGCAGTGCACTGTATTGGCACTTATGATTATTAGGAAGGTCGTTGATCGAGTTGACTTCGGTCCTCCGCGATGATTCCATTTACCGTTGTTTGAGTTGACTAAGGTACTCCGCGGTACATTATATTGAGATAATTGTGATGAATGATGATTATTGATGATGAATATGGATTTTCTCTTGATTTAGCTAATTGAGGTGTTTGGTTGTGATTGATTGACTATACTTGGATGATTTACAGTGATTACTTGGATTACTTGATTTTTGTGTTTGTTGTGTATTGGCAGAGCTGGATTATCTCACAGGTTCACATGTATATTGTCTTAAAAACTATAAATTTTTATAATCAATTGTAAAAATTTTTGAAAATTAAAAACTTATGATTACTCACCAACTACTTCGTAGTTGACACTTGATTTTCTACATGTTTCAGGAAATGAAGGGAAGTAGGTAGAGCAGGGCAACTCTACATCTTTTGGACATCATCTCTTAGGGTCTCGGACTTAGCTAAAATTAATTGGATTACTGAAGATTAGTGTTTAGTTAATTTAGCTAATCTTTTGTGTAAATGATTGTAACTGAATCATGACGAACATGATTTTTATGTAATTACTTTAATTGATTTAATTGACATGTGATGATATATTTAGATGCCCATGAGCTCATGAACAATCTACACATCCCTCGTGGCATCCCGACGTTCCCGCCATCGGTAGGGGTGTTACAAATTGGTATCAGAGCCTGATTTATAGGGAATTAGCTTACTAGAAATGGTTTACCTAGTCTATAACCGTAGGATACCTTAGTATGAACTATTTCATACACTAGTTATTATATTCAGGATTTCATGCTTTTGTGTTTATTTCGTGTTAAATGAAATTCGAATATATATATGATTTGCTTATGTTACTTGTTGATTAATTATACGATTAATTGTGCCCTGATGACTCGATAAGGACATACTTGTGGTGTATTGTAAAGGTGGTGGGCTGGCGGCTGAAGCAGTTGTGACTGACTTCTACGTATGATCTGTTGTATAGTCTTTTGTTAGGAGTGCTATACCCAAGAAAATATCCTTCTTCCACCTTCTAATTGAACTTGCCTTGCTCATGTTTCTTTAGCATCGTGCATGGTGCACCAAATGGTTCAAGATACTTTAGATTTGGCTTTCTGTTATGGAGCAATTCAAAGCAATCTTCCCATGTCTCTTCACAATCAGTACTCAGTTCAGAGTATTAAAGAATTAGCAAAAGCTTCTTTCCAGAATTGAACTGGTAGGGAGGAATCAACAAGCATAGTCCGAGCAGCCTCAATCAATGTCCTGTTCTTTCGCTCAGCGACACCATTCATTTGTGGGACATAAGGAGCACCAAATTGTTGAATACCATGTTCATTGCAGAAAGTCTCCATTTGATGATACTTGAATTCTGTCCCGTTATCTGTTCTGAGCATTCTCACTTTGAGCTTGTAAAGTGATTCAAGCTTGGTAACCAGAACCTGGATACACTCGAACGTTTCTGATTTTTCTTTCATGAAAAATACCCAGGAGTATCTGGAGTACTCGTCAGTAATAACCAAACAGTATTGATCTCCAGCGATACTCTTGCGGGTCACAGGACCGAACATATCCATATGAAGAAGCTCAAGTGGAACAGTAAGTGAGTGATACTTTTTGAGCTTATGAGACTGCTTGACTTGCTTTCCCTTCTTGCATGAAACACAGATATCAGACCGTTTGAAGTTCTTCAAACTCACTCCCTCAACCAGATTGTTGTGAACCAAGTGATTCATCTTTCGCAGACTCAAATGAACCATCTTCTTATGCCAAAGGATTGAATCTTTTTCTATTGATTTGGACATAAAACATGAAGCTGAAGAAGATATAGTTGAAGCTGTGGCCATGTTGAGAACATACAAATCCTGCTTTCTAGGAGCTGACATCAAAATCCAATCTTCAGGAATAGTGACACCTTGCTTGAGAATGTAGCAGCTAGAATCATGAAAAAGAACCTTGTACTTTTTGTCACATATTTGTGACACAGAAAGTAGATTGTTTTCTAGCTGCTTCACATATCTGACTTTGTCAAATGAGGCTTGACGGTTAGAAAGAATTCCTTCTATAGTAATGAATACTCCTTTGTCACCTGCAAAAGGAACATATCCTCCTCTAATTTAATTAACATTGATAAGAAGCAATATGTCTCGAGTCATGTGCCTTGATGCCCCACTGTCAACAATCCAAGTGCTGTTAAGAGCAGCAGTTGGGGCAACCTGTACGTACACAAATCATTAGTTGAATTTGGGAACTTAAGCCTTTACAGTCTTGGGTTGACCCAATGAGTCCAAGATTTTCATCTCAATCCATTGTCCATCTGAGGTCACCTTATCTAGAGGGTTTGAGACAGAAGTCTCTGATGATTTGACCGTCTAGATAGTGTTTTTGCTGAAAGATTTCTTTAGATACACAGAAGATGGTTTGGATTGTTTATCAGAAACAATTTTGGATGTATTTTGATCAATCATTACCCTTTTACCCTTATCTTGAGACTTAAAGGATGAAGGATGTTTGGGTTTGATTTGAGATGAATAATGAATAGGTTTGACCTCTTTAACAAAATACTGATTTGGTTTTCTATGTGGTGCAAACTGTGGTCAAATCAAATGAGCGCAAAACCTAGCAAAATGCCCAAGTGCACCACACTCAAAACAAGCTCGTTTATCTGTGGAAGAAAAACTTTTAATTTTATTTTGAGACTGTTTTTTTAGACTTAGAGTCAAGGGTTTTGTGAAAATCAGTTGATTTTGTCTTGTCTTGTCTGAAACCCATACCCTTAGTCCCATTAAAAACAAGACTGTCAGTCTTGTTGGACTCACTGGCTTCACCCACTTGTGAAGCTTTCACAAAGCCTATGGCTTTGGAGAATGTTGAAGACATATTTGTCTTGGATGAGATTTGGTCAAACTTTTGGACACCAGAGGTCTGATTCTTAACAGTCGATACTTGAGGTGAAAAATCAGAATCATCCTCAGAATCAGAATCAGAGACCCAATCCTCAATCACTCCTTCCTTGAATGATTCCTCAGACAATGAAGAAACCTCATTTGAAATGACTCCAATAGGATCAATTACTAATGGAGTTTTAAATTGAAAATCTTTAATTTCTTTTTCATTAGGTGAATTGACAAAACAATTTAAGAATGGTTGAGGACGATGGTTGTACTTTGTTACTTTTCCCTTACCCTTCAAATCAGCCCCATCACTGATCATGTGCTCAATAATATGAAGAGCTTTCATAGCTCTTGAGCTTTCATAGTCACATTCGACTATGGCTAACTTCTTCTTTGTCTCATTAATAGTGTTGAGATAAGAAGTGATAGCATCTTGCTTATTAAGCACAGCGATCTCCGCCTCATGTAATTGCATGTTTAATAATTCAATTTAAGCTTGAAAATCCTTTTCATTTGATTTCAAAATACGATTTTCCTCAATACATTGGTTGAGATCACTGATCAGGTTTGCATTATGCTCCTGATAAGCCAAGACCCTACTTTCAAGGTCAGCACAATGAAAACATCTAGAGTTAGGTGATGAACATTCATCATATACCTGACCAGTCATAGAAAAAGAAGAAGTATCCACCATCAAAGCAAATTGTGTAGCATGATTATCTTCAGAATCAATATCTGACACTCTTGGAGTTTCTGAATCTGATGTGCTTGCAAAGTCTGATCCTGATGATTCTTCCAGCTCAATCTTCACTTCTTTTGAACCACTATTAAAAATGTGATCAGAAACATCCTAGATTTCTGCAATACAAGGTTTCTCATCTGCTCCCTTATTTGAGTTGAATCTGAAATCCCAGTTCTCCCCTTCATCATTCTGAACCATTAGAGCCTTTTTTGTATTTGAAGAGCTGGCATGAGAAGGAGTCTCAATTGGTACTAATCTTCTTTCTGGATTAGCAGCAGATGATCTTTGATTCTGAAATGGATTCTGATTTCCCATCTTCTTTGGCGTTTTACATTTTCTTGCAAAATGTCCTTTATCACCATAGTTGTAGCAAGTAACTGAGGACATGTCAAAACCAAAATTTAAATCCGTGTTCATGTTTATGCCCTTCCCAGTTCTTCTGACAAAATCTTTTGCTCTTCTGACAGCACTGGCAAGAGCCCACATGATATCAATCCTTTCCATATCATCCGGAACAATCTGTGAGTAATCTTCATTTGTCAAGTGTAGATTTCCAATTTGCCCAGCTAACAACCCATCATAGGAACTCACAAGTGTAGACAAGAGACCCATATACTCTTTAGCAAGCTCTACTGTCACTTTATTAAAATTTTATGTCTTCAAGTTGATGACAGAATGAATATCCTCTGAATGAGAGGTAGAAGTAGCAGCAGACTGACTGAAGTGTGCATGACTTGAACCAGGAGCCTCTTTGGTCTGTGAAACAAAAGCTATCTTCAAAGGTTCATGTGAAGAATTATTTTCCACTGTTGGAGCTGAGTAATAGATGGAAGGATCTTGAACTTGTGCCATTCTCTAGGCTTTCCACTGTTCTGTATCTCATGTTCCTTTAGCTTTTGAATGAAGTCATTGATATCCATAGAGGAAAGCATCTCACCCTGCTTTAATACCATAAGAAAAGATTCCCACTTGGGAGGTAAAGCATCTGCCAGACACTGAATCTTCTCTTGAGTGGTTGTCTTGACTTGATGGTTGAAAAGCTCACTAAGAAGATGATAGAATCTAGCAATCAAATCATCCAAGGACTCATTTCCTAGGAACATAAAACTGTTGAACTCTTTCCTTAAAGCCATGGACTTAATGCTCTTTAGTTCATCATTCCCTTCATATCTTTTTTGCAAAGCATCCCATAGTGATTTAGAAGAAGTGAACTGTCTGAACTGATGAAATATATCCGTAGCAATGGACTGAGACAAAATTGCGTAGGCCTTCTTCTCAAAATCATATAGCTTTCTTTGAGGCTCAGTCATCCAGGTAACAAGAATTAATTGTACCTGATTGACTGCGTGTGATAGTTCCTTCAGGTAAGGCATCCCGAGCTGGAATAGATATGCTCCTTGTAATAATTCCTTCTTAAAGAGGTCCAATGATGTTCTCCACTGGGTGATTCTTGTTGACGCTTGATGTAGGTACGTCCTCCACATCTAGATTATCGAGAAAGTTGCTGATGTGAGTCAGCTGATCTTCACTGGAGGAAGCAGTATTGTCACTAGAGCGGTTTCACTTGCATAATCTCCTATATTCACACAATGTTCCCCAGGGATATGGTCTGAGAACAATGGATTGTCAAACGTCTGGTAAGAAGTGGATGAGGTTTGGTCTGTCTTAGGAGTTGGTTGAATAGTTGAGAAGTCTCCAGATCTGATGGGATGAATTTATTGATCGGAGTCGGCTGAGTGGGTGGAGCTCGATCATACATGCCTGATGGGTCAATGTTTAGAAGCTTAGGATCACATGGAACGTAGTCAACGACGTAGTCCATGTCGTCACTTTTGTAGAAGATGTCTTCAGGCTCAGATGGTCATGCACTCTCATATGAAGTGTTAAAGGGCTCAAACGTAGAATCATATTGAAATAGCCAGTTTGGACCTCAACTGGAATCTGTGTTGTTCACCTCCTACCAATCAATGTAGTATGATTCTACTATCATCCAGGTCTTCTTGTTCTACACCTGATAAGCAGCTTTCTCAGAGGAATAGCCTGCGAAGTAACACTCATTAGCTTTGTCAATAAACTTGTGATTCGGTTCAGTGTGGAGGAGAGTGCAAGAATACCCAACTGACTTGAAGTGACCGACCTTCGGCTTCTGATTGAAGAATAACTCATAGGGAGTCTTCTGATGGCTCTTTTTCAGTAGTGCTCTATTTTGAACAAAGCAAGTTGAGTTAACAACTTTAGCCTAGAAAAAGATTGGCAGTTTTGACTCTGATAGCATGGTCCGTGCAGCCTCGATAAGGTGTACGAGCTGCACTAACTGTCGAGCATTTCCATTCTCATCGCAGAATTCAATAAGTTTCTGATTTCTAAACTTGGTGCCATTATCAATTTTGATCATCTTTACTTTCAAATTCTTCTGATTCACCATCAGGGTGATGAACTTTTTCAGGATCTCTGGTGTTTCATCCTTCTTGGCCAGAAAGAACACCCAAGTAAATCTGGAATAATCATCTGTTATCACGAGATAGTATGACTTCTTCCCAATGCTCATGACGTTCACCGGTTCGAATAGATCCATATGAAGAAGTTAAAGAACTAATGAAATTGAGCTGAATAGTTAGGGCTTGTGGGTCTCTTATGTTGCTTCCCCTTGGCACATGCGATGCACTTCTCAATTGAGGAGAAGTCTTTTGAAGAAGGCCAATAACATGATCAACCTTTGCCAATCTGTTGAGATTCTTCAAGATGACATGACCCAGTCGGCGATGCCATAGCAAGCAGTCAGTCTCTGATGCCTTAGAAAAGAAGCAAGTGTTTTATGTATGAATCAGAATTCTTGTTGATAATGTAGGCATTGTTTATTCTCGAAGTCCTCATCAAGATCCATTTCTCCGAAATGACAAATCCAAGCATCAAGAAAGACATTCTTTGTTGGTGAAGTGTGTTGAAAAACTCTTATCACAAATCTGAAAAACACTCAATAAGTTGTGGTTGAGTTCATCAACACAGTACACATCCTGAAAAACTCTGATCTTCCCACTGTTGTCTATGGAAAAAATGACGCATAACCCCCATTAAACGGCATGACTTCATGTAACGGAGAAAAATCCCAGTCATATGTCGGGAACAACCACTATCCATGTACCAAACATCCTTTAGCTTATTTGGCCGTCCCTACATGGTACACACACATTTAATGAGAAACAACTACCCAACTCATAACATATTTAGGTACTTTTGGAACTTTAGGGCTTTGCCTGTTCTGGCCCTTGGGCATGTCTGACTTGGCCCTTACATTCGTGGGCTTGACTCCACTACCATGATCAATTGGTTTTAATGGAGGTTTCACCTGTGGCTTATTCTTCCATAGTGGTTTACTTTTACTTTTAGAAACCTTTGATTTTTGTTTATGAAAACAGATTGATTCTGTTTTGTTGGTTTGGCCCTTTTGGCAGTGGGATGATTCAGAGTAATCTTCTAAGGTTTCACCCTACGCTTGGAAGATTGGTCAGTCCTCATTCGTCTATTAGCAGGTTTAGCCTTGAGTGTGACCTTCTGATTCTTCCCATAGAAGAACTTAGTAGGTCGGTGCAGCTAGCGTCTTGCAATGCGGCTTGGTCTTCCGCATGCATAGCAGCATACCTTGTCATGAAACTCCTTTGGGTCAAATAGCTTTATATCACAATCACTCTTACCAGAGGAAGAACTTGTGGAGGGTTGTTCCAATGACCTAGTTGGAACATAAGGTTCACAGTTAGGATTTAACTGTGAACCTGCCTCAGTATTGATTGTGGAATCAGCCTAGTTTGCCTACTCTGTCAAAGGAGAAGAATCTGATTCTAAGACACAATTGTTTTTAACAACACTACTAGTTTTAACAAAATTAGTCTTAAAATTCTTAAACATTTCATTTGGTTTAATTTTAATTGTTTAAAATCTTCCAACAAAGTCTACTTTTGGAACAAAATGTCCTTTGCTAGATGAAGTTTAACAATTTGTGCTTCTGCTAGCACTTCTTTCTTCCTCCTTCTCCCATTGACCAGTAACACAAAAACTTTTTGCACAAACCTCAGGATTATCAGAACTATTAGTCAAAACAGGATCTGCTGTAAGTGAAACTGGTTTACTAGAACCAGCGGTGAATTCAAACCTTCGGTTTAACTTTAATAGCAGATCATCAACACACTTGTTGATTTTGGGCATGATTGAATAATTGATTAAATGGAGGTTTCAACCAATTTAGCCACCACATTACTTGCATATTCATATTTGTCAACTATGATTATTGTTTTGGACAATTGAGTTTTAGCTTGTGCTAACTCTGAGGACAGTTCATCTATCTGACTGCTAGCGTCCCGATAGTTGGACTCTTTGTCACTTAAAAGATCTTTTAATTTTGAAATATCACGCCGTTCAGCATCAAGTTTATTTTGTTATATTTCGTCATTTTTAAGAAACTCATAGTTGAAAAATTTTAGTTTGGTAACTTTTTTGATTAGATCCTCATTGCAAGAATGATATTTAAAAACCTTTTCAATGAAAGAAGTAGAGCAGAGATTTCCTGTTACCTCATTGCGTTTGTCATCAACTTTAGCCATGAACGCATGGCTCAGTGTCACCTCCAGCTCCTGCACCTGGTTGCTCCAGTCATAAGAGTTGGTCTCTTGCGTAACTAGTGCCTTGGATGTGCCCACTCCTGCTCCAGCCTTCTCTTCCGGCTTCTTTTCTGACTCTTTCACCGTCTTGGGCAGCTTACATTGACGAGCAAAGTGACCCGGTTAGTCACAGTTATAACACCTGAGTTTGGACTTATCAAACTCGAGCTTTCTTCCTGGGTTGTTCCCGAAGCTATTCCTTCAATACTTTTTGAAAAAAATTTTGGCTTAGAAGACGGCCATGGCCATTTTCCAAGCGATGTCCATCTCCTCAAAATCAACAGGATTAATATGCTCCAGATTATCCTGAGTAAGATTGGCCGATGCCAATTCTCCTGCAATAAATGTGTTAACACAAGTCAATCAATCAATCAAAGAGTACAATATCATAAATCTTATATTCTATCTATGATTACAATGATATATGAACCAGTTAGAAGCACTGTTGTTTGCTATTTGCTACTTGTTCTGGTTCAGAGTCTACTGCTGTCAGGTTAGAACATTAGCCCCTCTTTTACTTTTTTTCAATTTTTTGGGGTGGAACACGTGATCAAATATACTTTATACTATCATACTTCATATACCGGATTCATACTACTTTTCAACCAATGCAGGTTCACTTTACAAATCAAGGGATTTCTCAACTAGTTTTAAATGATTTATCATGTAATCACAAGGAATTATCAACTGTTTAAAAGGTTTTATCAAATGTTAAACATTTTCTACTAAAAGGTTTTATAAAAGGTTCTCTAAACTGTTTTACAACTGTTTTACACCAAATGGTTTTATAAATGTTAAACACTTTTAAAGAATAAGTTTTTTTATAAACTCCTTTACTATAAGCTTGTGATTTCGATAAAGTAACATTTTATAAACCTTGTTATTATACAAGGACACTATTCTCCGTATTTAATCAAGGGTTTTAAAACAAGGTATTCAATCACTAGTTTTCATGGTGGTATTCAATCAAAGGATTTCAAATCATGGTATTCAAGCAAGGTTTTTCAACTCATGGTAATCAAATAAGGCATTTCAACCAAAGGTTTCATATCAAAGTATTCAAAATCATGGTGTTCATCGTTGTGAACAAACTTATACACACATCAAGACTCATATTCTTATTCTTATAGCGTTAGTACTGGGTGATCACAACAAGGAAAAGCGGGACACATTTGGACATACCGAAGCTGGAGTTAGCTTTTAAATTTGTTTTAAAAACTAACTGCAAAATTGGTTTCATTACGGTAATATGAAATTGCTGTTAAATAAATTTATCAGCATAATTCATATTGACCAGGTTACGTCATCACAAAGTTGTCTTCTGAGTAAACTGGTTAGTACCACTCGTGTTGAATGCATTTGCTGACTAATTTTCTGACTCCAAATGTTTTGGACACACATATTTCTTACTTGATGTTAGTTTGGGTTGCTACCATCCATGTATTTTCAATTACTGCTTTATACATATGCCTTACAATGCAGATTCATGTTTACAAATGTTAAACCTATTGTTCTCACCAACTACTTTTGTAGTTGACAGTTACTTTTCACGTGTTTCAGGTAATCAGGTTTAAGACATTCTAACGGACAACTAAGGAGACCGTTTTAAGATAGAAGAAGATGAAGAAACAAGCTAGGATGGATTAGAAACTCATTTAATCCTGATTGTTTAATTTTCTTGTCGGAGTCTTATTTTGTAAACAATATTTTTGGGTCTGTAGTTGTCATTCTTTTGGGAAGATAGATAGATGGTCTGTAACTAAACAATGGTCTAATCTCTATGAAATTTAGTAACGCATTGTGGTTGTTCTTATTCAATACTTGTGCATGATTCAACCATTGATCGTCACCGCGCCGTGGATTCCGCACGCGGCGCCGGGGGTGTGACTGGTTGGTATCAGAGCCAAGGTTGTAGAGAACTAGGAAAAACCCAATAATTAATGACCTAGACTATAACCTAAGCTACCCCATAGGACTAAGTGCCATAGGCTTGAGGATACTTAGGATCAAAGTAAACTTAAGTAAGCATTAAGCCTACAGTAAGCTTAAAAGATCTTAGGGATACATTTCTAAGATTAGGTACCGAGTCAAGGAAATTGGATCGGAATTCTATAATTTTAGAAACCGAACTAAATTTCTCAACATATATTCATAAAGGATTTCAAAGGCAAGGATCTGTATTCTTAGTATCCTTGATCTGGAATTCTCAATCGGAGTTCATCAAGGGATTTCAGAGGCAAAGATCTGTATTCTTTGTATCTTTGATCTGAAATTCTCATTATGTTATCATTATCATGTATTCATTATCATTAGGACTTCATAACTTATAATCTGTGTAACAGCATTCTTTAGTTGAAGTTCACACAAGGAGATCATTATACTCAATACTGTAAGTATTGGGAACCTAGGCTAATTAACCTAGGACACATATACTAAAACCTAAGGTCTTGATTCAAGTAAATTAAGAAGCATAGGTTACACAATCACACTCATATTCATAGTACAAGAGACAATCATGAATCAATCATAATCAATCAAGAGTTGGGATACTAGCTTCAAATACAAACGGCGGCCAAGCTCTGGCATACCGGAGTGGTGGTGGGATGTCGGCTGGGCAGGCAGTTAGCTTGACCCTACGTATGCCCTATATATAAACTAACTTCAGTATGACAGGGGGAATTAGGTGTTCGTATTTGAAGTGAAAATCCGGGAGCAACTGGAATCATTGAACATTTGTCAAACATATGAAATACAACCATTTGAGATAGAATCATTTTGTGAAACAATCATTGTGTTAACCAACCATATGTGAGTCAATCATTGTGTGTGAATCAAATAGGTGAACAATCATTATGTGTAGTCTTATGTGATTACATGCTTAGTACTTACTAACGTAGGTTAACGAGAAAAATGTTGGACACACATACGGTTTAGTTCTACATGTTAACAATTGTTAGTAGGTGCACACATAATTCAACCATAATTTATCCATAGTTTCAATCATAATTCAGGTAATCAAAGATCATGAGTAATCTTATGACACATTGTACACAATCATATGAGAAGTGTGCTAAGAGGTTAACTGATCCTATGTTAACTGACTTTGTGTGCTGCTCAAATTACAATTGAATGATAATATTAGTAGTATGAGTATATTACTAACTTTATCATGTAAACTCAATTGTATCCTTTCTCATTAATGAACCACTTGTGGCTTTCTATTCGTAGAATGCCTCCTCGACGTAATCCCAACGGAGAGGGTTCAACAAGTGGCAATGATGATGATGTCAACAAGATTGCCCGGGCCATCGCCATACATATGAAGGATGTCGTTCCGGGTATGGTCACTGATATCACCCAGAAACTTCTGGAAGGTACCAGTGATTCAGCAAACCACTCAAATGCCCACAACGTCGGAACTGCTACATTCACCTTCAAGCAGTTCAATGATGCTAAGCCTCCTAAGTACGCTGGTACTGAGGGAGCTACCAGTCTACTGCAGTGGCTGGAAAGCATTGAGGACATCCTTGACTTCACGGGATGCCCAGAAAACCTAAAGGTCAAGATGGCTTCAAGCGCTTTTCAAAAGGGCGCACTCACCTGGTGGAATTCGGAGAAGAACACCAGAGGACAAGAAGTTGCTTTGGCCTTTCCGTGGGAAGATTTCAAGAGAATACTTATGGAACAGTTTTGTCCACGCCATGAACTGAAGAAACTCGAGGTTGAAATGTGGAATTTGGTCCAAGATAGTGGTGAGAGTGCGAAATATACAACTCGGTTCCATGAGTTGTGCATACTGGTGCCACATCTAGTTACTCCTCTATCCCGCAGTATAGAGAAGTACATTGAAGTCTTACCCCTAGTTATCAGGGGAACCGTCATGGGGAGTAACCCCACTACTTTGGAGGCGGCAATTCATCTTGGCGCTACTCTTACTGAAGAATACGTCAAGGCTGGCGCACTAACTCGGAAGGGATACAAGCGGCCACAAACGGATGAAGTCAATAAGCCTGAACTGAATCAAGCCAAGAAGAAGAAGCAAAAACAGAAAATGGTCAAGAACTATGCAGCCTTGACTGCAGCTACACCTGTGCAAGCCACTCCTGTTAATGCTATGCCACAACCAACTACGGCCAGAAAGCCTTATACTGGTCTGTACCCACTTTGCACCAAATTCCAATACCATCACCTACACACGATTCCATGCAGAAAATGTCTCAAGTGTGGAAGGTTTGGACACTTAGCCGCAACATGTCGAGCCACTCATCTTGCTGCTACTACCACGACCACCGTTCCTATTACTACAGGTGGAAGGGCTTGTTATAACTGTGGAGCAGAAGGAAACTTCAAAAACCAGTGCCTGAAACTTAACCATGCCGCCACAACTGCCACTGCTCGTGCCTTTGTTATCGGAGCTACCGAAGCACGAGAGGAGCCGGCAGTCGTCACGGGTACACTTCTCATTAATGATCACTATGTTTCTATCATATTTGACACTGGTGCCGAGGGAAGTTTTGTCTCTACTAATACTGCTTCCCTGTTTAATATACAACCATCTATACTTACTGCTCCTTACACCGTAGAAGTAGCGGATGGTAAGACCATACTAGTAAATTCAATAATTCGTGATTGTGAATTAAGATTAAACGATCATCTTTTCCTCATCGACCTTATTCCTATGACACTCGGAAGCTTCGAAGTCGTAGTAGGAATGGATTGGTTATCCAAAACCATGCCGAAATTGTATGCTCGGAGAAACTTATTCGAATTCCCCTACCGTCCTGCGAAATGATGCAAGTTTACGGCGAGAAACCCTGCTGCAGATTGAAGATTGTGTCGTGCATCAAGGCTAGGAAGTACCTGAAAAAGAAACACTATGCATTCCTGGCTCACGTGGTGGAGAAGAAACCTGAAAAGAAAACAGTTGGAGACATTCCGGTCATCAGAGATTATCCGGACGTATTCCCAGAAGACTTGCCTGGACTACCACCGATCAGGCAAGTGGAGTTTAGAATCGATCTCGTCCCTGGAGCAAACCCAATGGCGAAGTCACCATATCGATTAGCACCGTCTGAGATGCAAGAAGTGTCTAGTCAACTTCAAGAGCTTATAGACAAAGGTTTCATTAGACCGAGTTTCTCTCACTGGGGAGCTCCGGTTCTCTTTGTCCAGAAGAAAGATGGTTCATTTCGTATGTGCATCGACTATCGTGAGTTAAACAAGTTGACAATCAAGAACAAATATCCTCTACCTATGATCGATGATTTGTTTGATCAATTACAGGGAGCGACTTGCTTCTCTAAAATTGACCTACGATCCGGGTATCATCAGCTCAGGGTAAATGATGAGGATATACTAAAGACTGCTTTTAGGACTCGATATGGACACTACGAGTTTGTGGTTATGCCATTTGGACTGACTAATGCACCGGCAGTGTTCATGGACCTGATGAATCGAGTCTGCAGGCCATACTTAGATCAGTTTGTTATCGTCTTCATTGATGATATACTGATTTATTCCAAGACTAAACAAGAACATGAGGATCATTTGAGGAAGGTCTTAGAACTGCTAAGAACTGAACACCTGTACGCCAAATTCTCTAAATGCGAATTTTGGCTAAAGGAAGTTCATTTCTTAGGTCACGTTATAAATAGAGATGGGATACACGTAGATCAAGCAAAGATTGAAGCGATTAAGAACTGGACTACACCATCTACTCCAACAGAGATTCGTTCATTTCTGGGTCTGGCTGGTTACTACAGAAGGTTCATCGCGAATTTTTCAAAGATCGCCTTGCCACTTACCACTCTGACTCTGAAAAGTCAAGCTTTCATATGGGGGTAGAAACAAGAAGATGCATTCCAACTTCTTAAACAGAAGTTATGCAACTCCCCTATCCTTAGTCTTCCAGAAGGCAGTGATGATTTTATTGTCTACTGCGATGCTTCAAACCTGGGACTCGGTTGTGTACTTATGCAACGGGACAAGGTTATTGCATATGCATCAAGACAACTTAAGGTTCACGAGAAGAATTATACTACTCATGACCTTGAGTTAGGGGCTGTGGTCTTTGCATTGAAGATATGGAGGCACTACCTTTATGGTACTAAATGTGTCATCTATACGGATCACAAAAGTCTGCAACACATTCTCAATCAGAAAGAACTCAACATGAGACAACGACATTGGGTTGAGCTTCTAACTGATTATGACTGTGAGATTCGTTACCACCCGGGTAAAGCCAATGTGGTGGCGGATGCTCTTAGTCGTAAGGAACCAGTCAAACCAATTCGTGTAAGAGCCATGGAGATCAAAACACAACCAAACTTGAAAGATCTGATTCGTATTGCACATCAACAAGTAGTGATCGACAATCAACTGAAGACAGACTTACACTGCGGAGTTGAGGGTAAACTAGAACCTCGAGCCGATGGGGTTTTATACTTCAACAGTCGCATGTGGATTCCAAAGTCAGAAGAATTGCGCACACTCATCTGTGATGAGGCTCATAAGTCACGATACTCAGTTCATCCAGGAGCCGATAAGATGTACCAAGACTTGAGGACATCTTACTGGTGGCCCGTAATGAAGAAAGACATAGCATTGTATGTGGGGAAATGTCAAACGTGTTCCAAAGTCAAGGCAAAACATCAGAAACCTTCGGGACTTCTACAGCAACCTGAAATTCCTCAATGGAAATGGGAGTAAATTTCCATGGATTTCATAACTAAGTTGCCGAGAACTCCGCGTGGTTACGATTCGATTTGGGTGATCGTCGACCGACTCACCAAATCTGCTCATTTTCTCCCAATCCGAGAGGATTACAAAATGGAGAAGTTAGCCACCTTGTACATCAACGAAATCATCGCTCGTCATGGTACTCCAACATCAATCATTTCTGATCGTGATAGTCGTTTCACTTCTCGCTTTTGGCAAACATTGCAAAGGGCTTTGGGAACCCGTGTTAATCTTAGCACGGCGTATCATCCCCAAACCGATGGTCAAAGCGAAAGAACTATCCAAACACTCGAGGACATGCTTCGTTCTTGTGTGATTGACTTCGGTGGAAGTTGGGATACTCATCTTCCACTCATCGAGTTTTCGTACAACAACAACTACCATACAAGCATTCAATGTGCACCATTCGAAGCTTTATATGGTAGGAAGTGCCGATCACCGGTCTGTTGGACCGAGGTTGGTGACTCACAGGTCGTAGGACCTGAACTCATTCAAGAAACAACAGTCAAGATTACAATCATTCAATCAAGGCTTAAGGCCGCAAGGGATCGGCAAAAGAGTTATGCTGATCGACGTCGGAAACCGCTTGAGTTTCAAGTTGGTGACCGAGTCTTACTCAAGGTTTCTCCCTGGAAAGGCGTTGTTCGATTTGGGAAGAAAGGGAAACTTGCACCAAGGTACGTTGGACCTTTTGAAATCCTGGAAAGGATTGGTCCTGTAGCCTACAAACTCAAACTTCCGGTGGATCTAAGCAATGTTCATGATACGTTTCATGTATCGAATATTAAGAAATGCTTGGCGGATCATGATGTTCAAATTCCACTTGAAGACATTCACATTCAAAACAACATGCAATTCATAGAACGTCGGGTTGAAATCATGGATTATGGAGTCAAGAAACTCAAACGTAGCCGTATTCCGATCGTAAAGGTATGATGGGAGGGCAAACGTGGTGCTGAGTTCACCTGGGAATGTGAAGACCAGATGAAGCTTAAGTACCCTCATCTTTTTACAGTGGTGGGCTGGCGTAGATAAGGCAGTTAGCTGGACTCTGGGTATGCCCTATACATATACTGCGTTCGGTATAATGGGATAGTGTTAGTGTGTAGTGTTGTGACGAATAGTATGACAGATGAATTAATCAAACAAAAATCGTAATATGTAAGCGAGACTGAGTATAATTATGGGTGACGATCCATAACGATACGAATGTTGAACTTATAATTACGAGTAAACGTCCAAAAATAAATAACACGACTGAAAAGCGTACGCAATTATGGGTATACACGTAATTGTAGTCGTTAACGGTCTGTCTACGAACGAAAACGTAAAAATAAGTAAAATATTTTATTTTACATTTTACAATTTTAAAACTCATCAAAATAATGAAAATATCAATTCTTTTAATTAAAACGCGTAAACTACGTGTTACGTTCCGGAAACGCGACGAAAACGCGAATCGAGCGACCGAACACGCGGGGAACCATCCGGGGCATAAAAGCCCTTAATTCCCTTCACTCCCTTCATTTATTGCAGCCATATCTCTCTCTCTCTCTATTTAGAAATTTTGTCATCTCACCCTCTCACTAGAAAAACTCCACCAAAACCTTCATATCTCCTTCGTTTCTCCACGAAAATGGATGATTCTTGAACCTACGGGAAGCTCTTGACATCCTCTACACGGAAGTACAAGTGATCTGTGGATTTACCCGGCTGATTTTGAGGTAAGAAGCTTGAAAGATTCACGAAATTAGGGTTTTTGTGTGTGTTTGTCCAACCGCAAGCCATAGCCGGTTCTAGACCATCACCACGACCTCCAACTTTCGGGAATCACTTGATCCATGATACTCGGTTTAGAACAAGTATGCACGGTGGAAATAACGATGATGGAAGGTACGAGTCGTGGGGGAGACGAACCTGTAACCCTCCGGGACCCTATGGTTCGTCCCACCTACCAAGGAACCCATGCACAATGAAGGGACGAACCTTTTGCAGGCTGCGAACCCTCGGCCGAACCTTTGCATGGTGACAAACCTCTCGTGAGTCACGAACCATTCCAGCCAGACGAACCCATGCACGAGCTGCATGGGCGAATCTATGGGCGAACCTATGCTTAACCACCAGGAGCCGAACCTTTTAAATTCACGAACCTTAGTCGGAGGGAGCCCAGCCGAAGCCTTCATCTCCAAGCGAACCTGTGATTTACATGGAAGCCGAACCTTCATGCGAACCCAAGCATCTCCCGAACCTTGGCTAACCACGAACCCACACCGTTTCAGACGAACCTCTACCCCAACGAACCCAATAGGTTCGCTGATGGTGTACCAAACTCTCAACCGATCGGGATGGATTCTTTGGCTGCGGCTTATCATAGTATTTCAGCCCAATACATATTAACCGACCCATGACACTCGGCTTGACCACTTCATCCATCCTGCCCAATTATTTAAACCAAGTCCAATTAAGTTGAATTGGCCCAATGAAATTGTTTCGGCCCAATCTCGGCTTTATTGGCCCAATAACAATGGATTTGGTCACTCAACTCATACGGCTCAATTGGAATAATGGGATTGTTAAGAGTGATCAAAACCTAATACAACTTAAAGTAATTATGAATTGATCTTGTTCGGTTTAAGTTTAACTTAACTTAATCATGAGATCAAGTCATAGACACAAAGGCTAAAAACATTTTAACATCTCTTAAACTACATGTTAAACAAAGGATTTTCATATACATAAACGCATGTTACTTTTATGTGTGCAAGTTGTGCCTAAAAGAACATGATACAATCTTTTCATAAGTCACACATTTTGCAAATGACTAAATCAAAATGTCTAAATCCAAACACACTTTTAAACAGGGGAACATTTATAAAATGAGGGAAATCATTATCATGATAACATAAGTCAACCGCTTAATACAAGTCAATCAATCAATCAAAGAGTACAATATCATAAATCTTATATTCTATGTATGATTACAATGATATAGGAACCAGTTAGAAGCACTGTTGTTTGCTATTTGCTACTTGTTCGTGTTCAGAGTCTACTGCTGTCAGGTGAGAACATTAGCCCCTCTTTTACTTTTTTTTCAATTGTTTTGGGGTGGAACACGTGATCAAACATACTTTATACAATCATGCTTCATATACCAGATTCATACTACTTTTCAACCAATGCAGGTTCACTTTACAAATCAAGGGATTTCTCAACTAGTTTTAAATGATTTATCATGTAATCACAAGGAATAATCAACTATTTAAAATGTTTTATCAAATGTGAAACATTTTCTACTAAAAGGTTTTATAAAAGGTTCTCTAAACTGTTTTACACCGAATGGTTTTATAAATGTTAAACACTTTTAAAGAATATGTTTTTTTATAAACTCCTTTACTATAAGCTTGTGCTTTCGATAAAGTAACATTTTATAAACCTTGTTATTATACAAGGACACTATTCTCCGTATTTAATCAAGGGTTTTAAAACAAGGTATTCAATCAATAGTTTTCATGGTGGTATTCAATCAAAGGATTTCAATTCATGGTATTCAAGCAAGGTTTTTCAACTCATGGTAATCAAATAATTCATTTCAACCAAAGGTTTCAAATCAAAGTATTCAAAAGCATGGTGTTCATCGTTGTGAACAAACTTATACACACATCAAGACTCATATTCTTATTCTTATAGCGTTAGTACTGGGTGATCACAACAACGGAAAGCGGGACACATTTGTAGTCGTTAACGGTCTGTCTACAGAATTGGTTTCATTACGGTAATATGAAATTGCTGTTAATTAAATTTATCAGCAAAATTCATATTGACCGGGTTACGTCAACATGGAGTTGTCTTCTGAGTAAACTCGTTAGTACCACTCGTGTTGAATGTGTTTGCTGACTAATTTTCTGACTCTAAACGTTGTTTGGGACTTAATCATATGTTGGCTCTTCTAGTAAACAGTCTGTTGACTGTTTGCACACATATTTCTTACATGATGTTAGTTTCGGTTGCAACCATCCACGTATTTTCAATTACTGCTTTATACATATGCCTTACAATGCAGATTCATGTTTACAAATGTTAAACCTATTGTTCTCACCAACTACTTTTGTAGTTGACAGTTACTTTTCACGTGTTTCAGGTAATCAGGTTTAAGACATTCTAAAGGACAACTAAGGAGACCGTATTAAGATAGAACAAGATGAAGAAACAAGCTAGGATGGATTAGAAACTCATTTAATCCTGATTGTTTAATTGTCTTGTCGGAGTCTTACTTTGTAAACAATATTTTTGGGTATGTAGTTGTCATTCTTTTGGGAAGATAGATAGATGGTCTGTAACTAAACAATGGTCTAATCTCTATGAAATTTAGTAATGCATTGTGGTTGTTCTTATTCAATACTTGTGCATGATTCAACCATCGATCGTCACCGCGTCGTGGATTCCGCACTTTGCGCAGGGGGTGTGACAGGACGGGGTTAAGACAATAAATCAGCTATCTTCTTGAGGTCTTGCTGATATTCTTGACTTTGCTGATGTAAACTACTGTGCCCATTCCTGCTTCATCTCTCAAGTTGAACCGCACACAGTCACCGAAGCATTGAGAGAGGAATCATGGGTTGATGCCATGCAAGAAAACTTTTGTAATTCAAGAAATTAGGTGTGTGGCAACTTGTTGACAAACCAAAAGGTGCAAAAGTTATAGGCACCAAATGGGTTCTTCGTTGCAAGAGGGATGATCACGGGATCATTGTGCGAAACAAGGCACGTCTGGTGGTTCAAGGATTCAGATAGATTGAAGGATTGGATTATAATGAAGTGTTTGCACCAGTTGCCTGACTTGATGCAATCCGTATTTTCTTGGCATATGCATCCTTCAAGGAATTTAAAGTCTATCAAATGGATGTCAAGAGTGCATTCCTTCACGGTGTGATCAATGATACAGTGTATGTCAGTCAACCTCCCAGGTTTGAGGATCCATTGCATCGTGACCAAGTCTACAAGCTAGACAAGGCCTTATATGGAATGCATCAAGCACCGCGAGCATGGTACGAGACACTATCTACTCACCTTCTGAACAACGGGTTCAAAAGAGGTGTCGTTGACTGCACACTGTTTATTCGAGAGAAGGATGGTGATTTGCTCTTGGTACAAGTTTTTGTGGACGATATCATTTTCGGTTCTACAAATGATAGTCTGTGCAAGGAATTCGAGAGGGTCATGAAAGACAAGTTTGAAATGAGCTCAATGTGGGAGATGAAATTTTTTCTCGGGTTGCAGGTGGATCGATCTGAGGCAGGGATTTTCATTCGTCAAACCAAATATGTTGGTGACATTCTGAGCCGGTTCAGTATGTGGGATGCAAAGCCTGGTGGTACCCTACTGGCTGTTAATCATAGGAATACACCAGACGAAAAGGGGGAGTTAATCGATGCCACTCTGTGTAACATCAGTGTCGAATGCGTTGCCGGAACAGTGATCTCTACAGTAACTCGTACAGTAACTCGGGTACACACTACGTGAAACTATGTATATACTATTTACACTTAACGCTTGACACTAAACTATTATGCTGTTGGTCTGAAATCTTCTTTAAACCTCATGGTTTAACAGTCAGAAACACATCAGACAACACAGAACTGACACACAGATGCTTGATTTGATGGTATTATGTATAAACGTATGCGAGGTTAAACAGAACGAAACCATAACAGTTGTTGTTACAGAATGCTAAACCGACGAGTTATTCTTATAGGTGACGATCTGTACGAATAAATCTGAAAGTTTAAACTTCTGAAATGATGATTGGAAAGTAGAAAACAAGAATTAGAAAGCCAAACCATCATCGTGTTCGTTCGAATGATGATTCGAACGAATACGCGCGATGGTGACGCATTCCGACGAAACGAAAAACGAAAACGATACGAACGATAATAAATTTTAGGAAATATAATATTTCCTGTTTTACAATTTTGAAACTCATCAAAAAATAAATTTAAAAGAAACTCTTTTAATTAAAATACGTAAAATTCGCGAAAGAAATAACGAAACGCGTAAAAAAATAATAAATTTCGATAACTAATCCAAGAAAATGATATTTAAAACATTTACTAGAAATAACCACCTTCCAAACATTTAAAATAAAGTCTTTTTATTTTCGTAACAAAAACACGCGTGTAACGTTCCGGAAACGAAATGAAAACCCGAACCAAGCAACCTTAACGAACCCGAATACCCTCGGGGTATTTAAACACTAAATGAGACCATTTAGTTCATTTCTTACATTCCCACTCTCTCTCTAAAAGAAATTCCTGTCCATCTCTCTCTCTAACATTTTCATCTTCAAAGCTTCATAACTTGCCCAATACTTGGTGAAATCTTGTGTTCTTGGTGTCCACGTGAAGGTCTTGACCTCCTCTACCTAGAAGTACAACCGATCTGAGGACCCATCCACTGAAACTCGAGGTATGAAGCTTGAAAGTTCACGAGAATTAGGGTTTTCCTAAACCTTGTTCGACCACACACTCCCAACCCGTATAGAACCCTAATCCACACCCGTCTTACACCCATGAGGATCGAAATCTGGATCACAACGCCCTAGGAATGATCGTGAAACAGGTTCACAGGTCGAGGAGGATGATGAAGTGCAGGGTTCGTGAGTAGCAATACCATGGCCGAACCCTTTGGCATAGTCGTGAACCTGTCCCCTACGGCCGAACCTGTAGGGCTACACATCTCTCCGCCGAACCATAGAGTCCAGCCGAACCCATGACATCACCGAACCTGCATGTGCTACCCATGAACCAAGGGCCGACGAACCTTCCGTGCACAGGAAAGAATGGCTGAACCTGCCATCATCATCTGGCGAACCCATGCAAGGGTGGCGAACCTCTCCCCTGGGTGAATCTACACACATAGCGAACCCTCATGCGAACCAGTTTGGCAAGCCGTACGGTGTGTGTACTTTCACTATTTACTATGTGTAAATATTGTGCGCAAACATTTGTGTGACAACAGAACACAGAAAACATACAACAGTCATATGTGTTTAAGAGAAAACTTAAATGCAGTAAATACGACAACTCAGAAGAAACAATAGTGTACAAACGAATAACAAGAACAAATCGGTTACGATCTGATATTCATAGATGACAGGAATCAGATGGCCGACAAATCAGTGTGAAAACAATGTGATAACAGGATGTTTAGTTGAGTCCGACAGTGAGGAAACACAATTTAAAACAATATTGCAATGTTATTTCAGAATTGTGAACTGACAGTGTGTTTGCGTGGGTGACGATTCACACAAACATATCTGTGAGTTTAACGTTCTGAAATAATAACTGAGAAGTAGAAAACAAAAGTCGGAAAGCAAAACTGTTGTCGTGTTCGTTCGGGTGACGATTCGAACGAATACGCGCGATGATGACGCGAACTGACGAAACGAAAACGAAACACGACACGAACGAAAATAAATTAATAAAATAAAATAAATAATTTTTTACAATTTTGAAACTCATCAAAACAAATTGAGAAAAACTATTTACTTAAAATTCGTAAAACACGCGCGTAACGTGTCGAGAACCCGACAAAAACGAGGACCGAGCAACCAAAACGAACCCGAACACACGCGGGGTATAAATACCCTAAATGAGGTATTTCCCTCATTTATTTCATTCACCTACACCGTTCTCTCTCTAGAATTCGAAACCTCTCTCTCTCTCTCTAAAAGTTTGATCTTCAAACCTTTGAATCTCCCTCAAATCTTGATGAAATCTTGCAAACTAGATGCCTAAACGAAGCTTGTGAAGTCCTTTACTAAGAAGTACAACAGATCTACACGATTGTTCAACCAAAAACAAGGTACGAAGCATTAAAGATCTGGAATTATAGGGTTTTCTAAACCCTTTAGTCGTTACACACCTACAACCGGTTAACCATTATATATTTCGAACCACACACCTTCGAAAACCCTTCTGGTACAACCACGATGAGGGAACAACCTTAGTATCATGAGGTTCGATTGAGTTGCAGGTCAGGTTCGTGGGGAGGATGCGTGGGAGACGAACCTCGGCTGGTAGGAGTAAGGTTGCATTGGCCGAACCTATGCTGATCTTTAGACCTGAGCCGAACCCTGTTGGCGAACCTCCTCACCATCAACCGACGAACCTTGTGCTACGCACTAACGTAAGCCATGCTCGACGAACCTGACATCACAAGGCTGCGAACATTTCCCTAACCGCCGAACCTATCTGCATGAACGAACCCTAACTGGGCCAGCCGAACCTACCTATCACTGCCAAACATGCAGACCCAGCTGTACCTTGTTATGCAGCCGAACCTGTGTTGCGAAATAAAACTAGAGCCGAACCTTATGCAGGTTTACGAACCTGTTATCACAAAAACATGTTGGCTCAGCCGAACCCTTAGACTGCAAACCTTAGGGTTATCCTAGTCCAGCCCTCGTTTCCCTTCTATCGGCTGGGCCCATTTATTTGATCCATGGGATAGCTGGGCCAGACCCACTTCGTTGGTTATGGTAGCTTTGCCCACTTCAGTTGCTTCGGACGAAGGGATCTGAGAAGCCCACATGGTGCTCGGCCGAACCCCTTGTAGCCCAACACAATGGCCTAACCGGCCCAGAACTCTTGTACAATTCGGCCCAGTGACAAATGCCTAAACCCAACAGAAAACCTTTGGCCCAATGAATTTAATTTGGCCCAAGATGCATGCGTTAAAACCGTTATTGCAAATGGGCTCATCGGATTAGCCCATATTAGTGACATTCGGCCCACATGAGTAATGGTTTAGCCTAACACCTAAACAAATTATTAACTACGTTTAGCACGTAATTAAATTATATACTAAGTATATTTACTACAAAGGTGGTAGGTGGGAGACGTTGATATGAATTGGAAGACGATAAAACATAGTTAAATTCAAGACATTTAAGATTGATAATCTTGCATGTAAAACCTAAGTATTATACTTAGAATTCCTAGTAATAACACATTGAGTTGTGAGGAGAATTAAATCAATAACAAAGTACATTAACATCAATGTAATTTGGTTAAGTGTTATTAAGAATCATAACCAGTACACCGGGCTGAATGAAGACCAAGACTGAGACTCACAAGTGTTAGCCACTTTAGGCTAACACATACGCGCACACAAAACAATTATGTTCCATACTTAAGTTACATACAACAAGAAATCAATACAGGAACGTGAAAACAAACTCAAGTACAATCAAGAGCGCCTGCGTTCTTCGCTTAAGCTAAGTCAACCACTACAACAACAAGGTGAGTTCATACGCCCCTTTTCTAATCTTAACTGCTTTCAAAGCTCGGGGCTAAGAAACATGCTTAAAGCTTTTATTTATTTAAAAGTTTCGATATAACATATTGATTTTGCACTGGTTTAGATAATATTGTTTATCATTATTATCGTTTAACATTACATGCTTGTTTGCCTGATTATCATCATATCTGAGATAGCTAGGATGACACATGCTAATATGTATTATGACATATCAAAACCATAGAATAATACTAATTGTAAGAATATATCTTACAACACATTATTATTCTTTCGCGAATGAACCACGAGATAATCAAGTGGGAACATGCTGAGAACAATTACAAACAATAAGAATGATAATCATGATATGTTATTTCTTGATAACAAGATCATTCACTCATTACTAACATCGTGTAATAAGACAAGTTCTTATAACACTTGTTACATCTTACTAGACCACACAACGTAGAGATAACAGTTGAGGCCATTACTTGTGATATCGAGGAGGATTTCATGATAACATACTTTTGGGATGTCATTCCCTACACATACAACCACTAGTACTAAGACAAGATCTTAGCACATACGGTTTAAACATGAGAACTCATAACATAGGGATCACTATTGTGATTATCACTGAGCACATTAAACATTAACTATTAATCAGCAGGTTGAATTAAATCACACCTTTGAAATATGGATTGGGGATCCTATAGTAGTAAGCCTGGGATATGTGGTTAACTTATTTAAACAATCATAACGCTTACATTATTCATAATAAACATCATGTCAAAAGAGTTATAACTTCATTTTTGTTGAGATGGAGTTAACTCGATTCATTAGGGACAAACCGAGCATTGCATACGATAACATTTTGATGATAACACACCAAAGGTTTTGGAAGCCTATTCATTCAAATAAGATATCGAGGATGATATCATACACACCGGGTTGCTCATAAATGACAACCACTGGGACTACTATGTCTCAATCTAGGTATCATGGGGAGAATACCTTACACGCCTAATCGGTTAGAAATTACATACCTAAGGATATGAGATTACATTAAAATAGATATCGTGTAGAGGATGTCTTACAGACCGGACTGGGCAGTACTGACAGTCACAGAGACTCTTTAGTCTCGCTCTAGATATCCTAGCGGGATGTCTTACACGCCGGGCTAATCAGAAATGATTAGCTACATAAACTATAAAGTTTTGATCTAGATATCGAGGAGGATATCTTACATGTCGGGCTAATCCGTAAGGAATAGCTAACAGAGACAATTAAGTCTCTTATACAAATTGTGGGATAATCATATCTGGGATTCATGGGTGAAATGAAATGGGTATCCTTAGTAGAATTACAAGTGGTGTCGAGTTCTATCAGTTATGTGGTGGGACGTTGGCTGGGGCTTGTTCCCCTACATGTGCCTTATATATAAGCATAACTGATAGGATGAAATACTATTTGTAATTATAACTATGGACAGGACATAATGAGTGACAAATAAAACATTCTTAAACAAGACTTGTGTGTAACATTGTGAACATGAATGACAATAAGTCAATGGTTTTCAATTGTCAAACTTATGAACTCACCAACCTAGTGTTGACTTTGTTTAAATGCTTGTTTTCTCAGGTGACGAACAGGTTTAGTCACCAGGATTTTAAGGATTTAGCTAGTGGACTTTAAGAAGGCCTAGCTGCATTTTGTATTGATCATACTTTTGAATGACTAACAATGAATCATCTTTTGTAAATCTTGTGTAGATACAACATAGGAACTCAGTGATTCTTTTTGGATAGATTTACTTAGTTAAATTATGAACTTAACATTGTAATTTAACTTTGTAATTCTACATCATATGTCATGTTAACATTTTTCATTATATATCATGTGGCATGTAAATAATCTGATCATTTCGATTGTCACCACGATATCACGCCCCGGGAACCTTCCGCCTGACGGGAATGCCGATCCGTTCCCGCCAGCTTGGGGTGTGACACTAGAGCAAAGCTTGTACCCACGCATGAGATTGTTAAAAGCTAAACTATGATGCGTGAAACAATGGTGTTGGTTTAACTTACTCTAAAAGCTAATACACATGAAGGCTATAAACTTGTAAATTATGAAACAGTATACTAAAGCTATGATGAAGACTAGATTGAATGGTAGGTAAAACGCTTAATTATCATTAACATCAATGTCATATGTGATTTAGTATGTGGTGGGATGTTGGCTGGGCGGGCGGTAAGTTCGACCCTACATATGCCCTATATATAAGCATACCGAATTGGATATTACAGGTGATGTTAATGAGATTAAGGTTGTTACCGAAAGAGGTTTGCTAAAGCTATTTTCAAACTTATAGACTATATGAACTCACCAACCTTTGTGTTGACTTTGTTTTCTTACATGCTTTCTCAGGTGATGCACAGGTTTAAGCTATGACATAGGATTGCGTACTAGGATGCTCAGATAGAGGACCTAGTAGAGTTTTGGAAAGCACATCTTTTGTTATTAATACGAGTCACTTTTGATATCTTGTACAGATACAAGATAGTAACATTTGATTCTTTTCACAGGTTTACTTGGTTAAATTACTAAACATTGATATTTGTAATTTAACTTTGTAAGCCTAGTTTAATGCTATATTGTGCTTTAGTTATTCTAAACATTGATGCTATGTAAACAATCTGATCATCACAATTACCACTCACGATATCGCGCCACGAGAATCTTCCGCCCGGCGGGGAAGTCTATCTGTCCCGCCTGCTCGAGGTGTGGCAGATTGGTATCAGAGCTCAAGGTTATAGAGAATTATAGGTCACTTGTTTAAAACGGTTTGGCATAGACTATAATTTAGGGACCTCATGTAGAGAACATAGGATCTAAGTTTGCATTGTGTCTTATGCATTCGATCACTGCACTAACCAATATCTTTTGGTTATGATCAGAATGCAGCCCAGAAGAGAACTGACCTCTCAAGTCTCAGCACAACACTCGTCTACTTCTACACCACCAGATTCACCACCGCCACCTCCTCTTCCTCCACTAAATCCTCCTCCACTTAACCCACCTTCGGGTTCGAGCTCAAATCAGGTATTCGATCCTGCTACTATTGCCTTGGCAACACTTCTGAGCAGCCAACTGACGAGGCAACTGAAGGATGTCATCCAAGAGATGATTAACAGAATCCAAGGCCATGGCAACAACTCTGGCCACACTACTGGAGAAGGTAGTGGAAACACTGACACTACTTCTGATTGCTCCTACAAGTCATTTGTGGGGTACAAACCACCAAGCTTTACTGGTGTAGAAGGAGCTGTTGGACTGATCCAATGGCTAGAGAAAATGGAGAATACCCTGGACATAAGCAGTTGTCCGGAACACCATAATGTTCGCTATGCGGCTGGATCTTTTAGCAAGCGATCTTTAACATGGTTGAACTCTCAAATCAGGGCAAGAGGCAGAGATGAAGCATTGGCAATGCCTTGGGCAGATTTCAAACTCCTTCTGAGGTACGAATTCTATCCGAAGCATGAACTACAAAAGCTGGAAGTTGAGCTCTCAAATCATGTGATAAAGGGAGCTGACCATATGACTTTCACCACTCGCTATCATGAATTGGTGGCCTTGGTGCCAGAGATAGTGCCAACACTGGAAAAGCGGATCGACAGATATGTGGGGGGGACTATCCTCCTGCATTCAAAGCATTGTATTGGCTGCAAACCCTGCAACTCTGGAGTCAGCCATTGCCCTCTCAGCTAAACTCACCAGTGTGATGGTGAAGTCAGGAGCTTTGAAAGATGACAAGGGGAAGGCTAAGGAAGAACCGACAAAGAAACCTGAGTATCATCAAAAGAAGAAACAAAAGGTCGTCAAAAACAATGCGATGGCCACTCTTCTGAGACAAACTTCTACAATACCTGCTAATGCTACACCCAAGAAGTATGCTGGAGTGCATCCTCAGTGTACTCATTGCAAGTATCATCATCAACCTACATCGCAGTGTAGGAAGTGCACGAATTGTGGACGATTTGGCCACTGAGTTGCACAGTGCCGCTCTCCTGCAACACAAGCTACCAACAATGCAGCCAAAGCATTACCTCCACCACCACCACCACCAGGCAACAACAACAACAACAACAGGGGATGCTACAACTGTGGAGAAATGGTCCATTTTTCCAGAGACTGCCCAAAGAGAGTGCAACAAGGAGCACAAGCACCTCGTGGACGGGCTTTTGTCATTGGAGCTAATGCTGCACGCCAAAACCCTAATGTGGTCACTGGTACATTTCTTTTACATGACTCTTATGCATCTATTCTGTTTGACACTGGTGCAGACCATAGTTTTGTTTCATCTGATTTTGCACGTCAACTTAATCTTACTGAGGAAACTTTAGACTCCCTTTACATTATCGAAGTAGCAAACGGGAAGAAAATTACAGTTAGCACTATACTTAGGAACTACCCACTTACACTCACTGATCACACATTTACGATTGATTTGTTACCGATGGAGTTGCGCAGTTTCGACATCATCGTTGCGATGGACTGGCTATCTCTCAATAGAGTGGAAGTCATCTGTTCCGAAAAGCTACTTCGGATGCCAATGGCGAGTGATCGTGTATTGGAAGTTCGTGGGGATCAAGCAAAGCGTAGTGTCAAAATCATATCCTGCATAAAAGCACGTAAGTGTCTACAAAAGAAATGTATAGCTTTCTTGGCTCATGTGGTGGACAAAGAGAAAGACAAGAAAATGATACAGGACGTGCCGATAGTGAAGGAATACCCTGAATTGTTTCCTGAAAATCTAGCCGGTTTGCCACCTGTGCGACCGGTAGAGTTTCATATCGATTTAATTCCTCGGGCAACACATGTTGCTAAATCTCCTTACAGGATAGCACCTTCAGAGATGCAGGAATTGTTGAACCAATTACAGGAGCTACTCGACAAAGGTTTATCCGACCGAGCTACTCACCTTGGGGAGCTCCGGTTTTGTTTGTGAAAAAGAAGGATGGATCCTTTCGTATGTGCATAGACTACAGGGAGCTAAACAAACTAACCATCAAGAATCGGTATCCACTACCAAGGATTGATGATTTGTTTGATCAATTGCAAGGAGCTCAATATTTTTCGAAGATCGATTTGAGGTCCGGGTAGCATCAGCTCAGAGTTCAAGATGAAGATATACCGAAGACGGCGTTTCGTACCAGATATGGGCATTACGAATTCATGGTGATGACTTTTGGGTTGACGAATGCACCTGCGGTTTTCATGGATCTCATGAACCGAGTGTGTAAGCCGTATCTAGATCAATTTGTTATTGTTTTCATTGATGACACATTGATCTATTCCAAAAGCAAGGCAGAACACGAGCAACATATTAGAATGATATTGGAACTGTTAAAGGAAGAGAAACTCTATGCCAAATTCTCTAAGTGTGAATTTTGGTTGAAAGAGGTTCCATTCCTGGGTCATGTAGTCAACAGTGAGGGAATAAAATGTAGACCCTGCCAAGATTGAAGCAATAAAGGAATGGGATACTCCGAAGACACCGACGGAGGTATGTTCTTTTCTAGGCTTAGCAGGCTATTACAGAAGGTTTATTTCAAACTTTTCTAAGATAGCCCTGCCGCTCACAAAGCTAACACAGAAAAGCGAGCTGTTTGTTTGGGAACAGAAGCAAGAAGATGCTTTTCAAACTCTGAAACAAAAGTTATGTGATGCTCCAATCTTATCTCTTCCAGACGGTTGTGATGAATTTGTAGTGTAATGTGATGCATCCCCTCAGGGACTCGGCTGTGTACTGATGCAATGAGACAAAGTTATCGCTTATGCTTCGAGACAACTGAAGATTCATGAGAAATATACACTAGTCATGATCTTGAACTGGGAGCAGGGGTATTCGCATTAAAGATTTGGAGACATTACTTATATGGCACCAAGTGTACCATATTCACCGATCACAAGAGTCTGCAACACATATTTGATCAGAAGGAACTCAACATGCGACAGCGACGTTGGGTCGAACTTTTGAATGATTACGACTGCGTGATCAAGTACCATCCGGGCAAGGCAAACGTTGTAGCTGACGCTTTGAGTCGGAAGGAACGAGTCAAACCCTTGCGCGTCAGAGCTCTGGGGATGACTGTGCAGACAAGCTTACACGACAACATTATGCAACCACAACAAGAGGCTGTTGAACGAGGAAAATTAAAAAGAAAGAACTAGATTGTGGAGCATAAAAGCAATTTGAAACAAAGCCTGATGGAATCATCTACTACTAGGATCGTGTATGGATTCCTGCAGTGGATGAATTGAGAAAGCTTATCCTTGATGAAGCACACAAGACCAAGTACTCTGTGCATCCTGGAGTTGATAAAATCTACCATGACTTATGAGCGTTTTATTGGTGGCTGGGTATAAAGAAAGACATAGCCGAGTACGTTGGTCGATGCCTTACGTGTGCCAAAGTGAAGGCGGAACACCAGAAACCGTCAGGTTTACTGGAACAGCCTGAAATTCCACTTTGGAAGTGGGAACAGATAGCAATGGACTTTGTTACTAAGCTACCCCGCACTTCCAGTGGACATGAAACTATTTGGGTTATCATTGATCAATTAAACAAATCTGCTCATTTCTTGCCGATGCGAGAAACTTACACGATGGAGAAGCTAGCTAAACTCTACATTAACGAGATAGTGGTACGCCATGGTGTGCCATTGTGTATCATCTCGGATTGTGATAGCAGATTCACATCAAGGTTCTGGCAATCATTGCAGAAGTCTTTGGGGACACACTTAAACCTAAGTACAGCTTATCATCCACAAACGGATGGTCAAAGCGTACGTACTATACAGACCCTGGAGGACATGCTAAGAACTTGTGTTCTAGACTTCGGTGGGAATTAGGATTCTCATTTGCCATTGATCGAATTCTTCTACAACAACAGCTATCATAGCAGCATCGGATGTGCACCATTCGAGGCTCTCTATGGTCGCAAATGCCGATCGCCGATCTGTTGGTCAGAAGTGGGAGATAATCGTCTAACCGGGCCAGAACTCATTCAAGAAACTACAGACAAAATTGCTCAGATATAACAAAGACTACAAGCAACTTGAAGCAGACAAAATAGCTACGCTGATAAACGGCGCAAGCCGTTGGAATTCCAAGTGGGAGACCGTGTCATGCTAAAGGTATCCCATGGAAAGGCGTAGTCCGGTTTGCAAAGAAAGGCAAACTAGCACCACGGTACGTTGGACCATTCGAGATTGTTGAACGTATTTGTCCTGTGGCGTACAGACTCAGACTACCGGATGAACTTAGTAGTGTGCACGACGTGTTTCACGTCTCAAACTTGAAGAAATGCTTAGTTGATGAATCGCTCGTCATACCAGTTGAAGAAATTCAATTGGATGAACATTTACACTTTGTTGAAGAACTTTTGGGGATTATGGATCGCAAGGTTAAACAACTGAGGCGAAGCCGAATCCCGATTGTCAAGGTTCGTTGAAACTCAAAGCGCGGACCCGAGTTCACTTGGGAACGCGAAGATCACATGAAGCTCAACTATCCCCAATTGTTTAATAACGATTCTTAATTTCGGGACGAAATTTCTCTAACAAGTGGAGACTGTAACATCAGTGCCGGATGCGTTGCCGGAACAGTGATCTCTACAGTAACTCGTACAGTAACTCAGGTACACACTACGTGAAACTATGTATATACTATTTACACTTAATGCTTGACACTAAACTATTATGCTATTGGTCCGAAATCTGGTTTAAACCACATGGTTTAACACTCAGAAACACATCAGACAACACAGAACTGACACACAGATGCTTGATTTGATGCTATTTTGTATAACGTATGCGAGGTTAAACAGAACGAAACCATAACAGTTGTTGTTACAGAATGCTAAACTGACGAGTTATTCGTATAGGTGACGATCTGTACGAATAAATCTGAAAGTTTAAAGTTCTGAAATGATGACTGGAAAGTAGAAAACAAGAATCAGAAAGCCAAACCATCGTCGTGTTCGTTCGAATGACGATTCGAACGAATACGCGTGATGGTGACGCATTCTGACGAAACGAAAAACGAAAACGATACGAACGATAATAAATTTAAGGAAATATAATAGTTCCTGTTTTATAATTTTGAAACTCATCAAAAAATAAATTTAAAAGAAACTCTTTTAATTAAAATACGTAAAATTTGTGAAACAAATAACGAAACGCATAAAAAAATAATAAATTTCTATAAATAATCCAAGAAAATGATATTTAAAACATTTATTAGAAATAACCACCTTACAAACATTTAAAATAAAGTCCTTTTATTTTCATAACAAAAACACGCGCGTAACGTTTTGGAAACGCAATGAAAACCCGAACCAAGTAACCTAAACGAACCCGAATACCCTCGGAGTATTTAAACACTAAATGAGACCATTTAATTCATTTCTTACATTCCCACTCTCTCTCTAAAAGAAATTCTCGTCCATCTCTCTCTCTAACATTTTCATCTTCAAAGCTTCATAACTTGCCCAATACTTGGTGAAATCTTGTGTTCTTGGTGTCCACGCGAAGGTCTAGACCTCCTCTACCTAGAAGTACAACCAATCTGAGGACCCATCCACTGAAACTCAAGGCATGAAGCTTGAAAGTTCACGAGAATTAGGGTTTTCCTAAACCTTGTTCGACCACACACTCCCAACCCGTATAGAACCCCAATCCACACCGTCTTACACCCATGAGGATCGAAATCCTCATCACAATGCCCTAGGAATGATCATGAAACAGGTTCACAGGTCGAGGAGGATGATGAAGTGCAGGTTTCATGAGTAGCAATACCATGGCCGAACCCTTTGGCATAGTCGCGAACCTGTCCCCTACGGCCGAACCTGTAGGGCTACAAATCTCACCGCCGAACCATAGAGTCCAGCCGAACCCATGAGATCACCGAACCTGCATGTGCTACCCGCGAACCAAGGGCCGACGAACCTTCCATGCAAAGCCAAGAACGGCTGAACCTGCCATCATCATCCGGCGAACCCATGCAAGGGTGGCAAACCTCTTCCCTGGGCGAATCTACACACACAGCGAACCCTCGTGCGAACCTTTGAACAACACATGGGGAACAAACCTTTATCTTCCAGCTGCGATCCTATGGTCTAATGCTGACCGAACCTTGTGACCATACATCCTTAACCAAACCATTAGCCTGTAGCGAACCTTAACCAAAGAAACCCAATAGGTTCGCTGGATTATGATACTATGCAATTTAGTTGAGTGGTTTGAGCTTACATTATTAGGCCCAACAACTGGCCCACAACCGACCCAAGACATATAGAATTAGTCCACATGGCATTCGGCCCAATCCACTTGATACTTCGATCCACTTTGGCTCATTCGACCTATATAACAAATACGGAGAAAACACTTTAAATCCATACTAACGATCACTTGCTTGGGATTTACAACTTAAATTATTACAAAAGTGATAGAATTTTGAAACTAATGAACTTCTTAAGTTCTAAAGTCTTGTTTGTCAAAAATGTTCACAAGAAATGACAAGGATCAAATCAAATGAACATAAGGAGATGTAACACAAGAAAATAAGCTTAATTAAACTTGATTAAGTGTTAAGTATGATTCTGACCAAGTGATCATGGCCGAATGAATAAAGACTGAGACTCACGAGTGATAACCAAGCTAGGGTTAACACATACACGCACCCAAATCTTTAAAGCTTATACTTATAAATTACAACAATATAAAAATAATACAGGATCGTGAAAACTAATACAAAGACAACAACGAGCGCGTGCATTCCTGTTTTTACTTAGTCAACCACTCCAAACACAAGGTGAGTTAATGTGTCCCTTTTCAAACATATTTGTTTTACCTCGGGGCTGAGAAGCATGTTATACATTTTAAGAAATTATTGAAATGTTTATTAAATGCTTTTACACATACTCATGATGCTTATACTAATACTTAAGCATGAAACTCTTATTTTGGGAAGCTACAAAGTCGATGCTTAAACTATCTACTTGAGGCTTATGCTACAAACTCGATGCTTATGCTATAAACTTGAAGCTCAAATTAGAGGCTTGAAGCTTAGGCTATAAATTAAATGCTCAGACTATATGCTCAAGGCTTATGCTATAAACTCTATGCTTAAACTACATACACAATGCTAATGTTATGGATTATGTGCTCAAACTATATGCTAATGATTGAAACTATATGCTTAAAGCTATGATTATGTGTGAAATGCTAAGCTTGTATCTATTCATGGGCTACGTAATTGCTAAACATTGCTAGAGCAAAGCTTGTACCCATGCATTGAGATACGTGGAAGCTAAACTATGAGGATGCTAAGCTTTTATCTATATATGAGATACGTAAATGCCAAACATTGCTAGAGCATGGCTTGTGTCTATATATGAGATATGTAAATGCTAAACTATTTGTGTGTGCACAGCTTGTGTCTAAGTATGAGATACGTAATTGCCAAACATTGCTAGAGGAAGGCTTGTATCTTTATATAGGAGGCACGTAATTGCTAGACTATTCAGATGCTAAGCTTAAACCAATTCATGAGATACGTAATGGCTAAACACTGCTAGAGCAGAGCTTGTATCTAGCCGTGGGCTATGTAAATGCTAAACATTGCTAGAGCAAAGCTTGTACCCACGCATGAGATTGGCAAAAGCTAAACTATGATGCGTGAAACAATGGTGTTGGTTTAACTTACTCTAAAAGCTAATACACATGAAGGCTATAAACTTGTAAATTTTGAAACAGTATACTAAAGCTATGATGAAGACTGGATTGAATGGTAGGTAAAACGCTTAATTATCATTAACATAAATGTCATATGTGATTTAGTATGTGGTCGGATGTTGGCTGGGCGGGCGGTAAGTTCGACCCTACATATGCCCTATATATAAGCATACCGAATTGGATATTATAGGTGATGTTAATGAGATTAAGATTGTTACCGAAAGAGGTTTGCTAAAGCTATTTTCAAACTTATAGACTATATGAACTCACCAACCCTTGTGTTGACTTTGTTTTCTTACATGCTTTGTCAGGTGATGCACAGGTTTAAACTATGACACAGGATTGCATACTAGGATGCTCAAATAGAGGACCTAGTAGAGTTTTGGAAAGCACATCTTTTGTTATTAATATGAGTCACTTTTGATATCTTGTACAGATACAAGATAGTAACATTTGATTCTTTTGACAGGTTTACTTGGTTAAATTACTAAACATTGATATTTGTAATTTAACTTTGTAATCCTAGTTTAATGCTATATTGTGCTTTAGTTATTCTAAACATTGATGCTATGTAAACAATCTGATCATCACGATTATCACTAACGATTTCGCGCCCAGAGAACCTTCCGCCCGGCGGGGAAGTTGATCCGTCCCGCCGGCTCGGGGTGTGACACTCTGTACTGAGGAATGATTGGGTCACTCATGTATCTTACTGCTTCTTGGCCAGATATCAAGTTTGCCACTTGCTTGTTTGCTCGCTATCAGTCTAAACCAAGAGTATCACATCTGATTGCTATGAAGAGGATTATGCGTTATCTGAAGGGTACTCCTGATCTTGGCTTATGGTATCCTAATGATGATAACTTTGAGCTTATTGCATACAGTGATTTAGATTATGGTGGATGCAAGAGAGACTTCAAATCAACGTCTGCGGAATGTCAGTTCTTTGGAACCCGTTTTGTTACCTGGCAGTGCAAGAAGCAGACGTCGGTGTTTACTTCAACCTGCGAAGGTGAATACATTGCTGCTGCTAGTTGCTGTTCACAAATCATTTGGATACAACAACAACTCAGGGACTATGGGTTACATTTTTATAACACTCCTATCTATGTTGAGAATACTGTTGCCATAGCTGTCACTAAGAATCCAGTCCAGCACTCGAAAACCAAACACATCGATATCAAATATCACTTCATACATGATTGTTTTGAAAAGAAACTCATCGATGTCGTCAAAATACACACCAATCACCAGAAAGCCGATCTTTTTACAAAAGCTTTTGATAAACCCAGATTCTTATATCTGCTATCGGCTAATGGTGTTTTTCAAATGGATGAAGTCCTTCCTTCATTTGAAACTAACAAATGATCATCGATTTTATTAGTTAGTTTTATTTTGTTTTATTTTTTATTATTAAGTATTTCTGTTATTTCATATATCTCATCAAAAACTCAAAAAGATTTTCTATTTTAGGTTTTTAGGGGGAGAAAAAGTAGGTTATTTGAAAAACCAAAAACGTTTAAATTTTGAAAAGTACAAAAACAATTAAAAATTATAAAAATGAGAAAGTCTTCTTTGGAAAAGTAATGTATTAATTTATCATGTCATAAAAGCTTAGGTGAATGCATAAGCTGGAAACACATGAGAATTGTGAACTGATGTACTGATAGGTAGACTTTACAAAATGTATAGACAATTTGTGATAACTTACAAAGTATAATTTGTGGGATCTGTTCTAGAAAATCAGCTAAGTGAGAAATAGTTTTTGACTTAAATAAGGCATACACCTGTCATCATAGGATCTAATAAGGTTTCCAATGATTCATGAATTCAAATCTGTACACGTGCCATATTGCTTTGTAAAGACCTAGCTGAAGCCGTCCATTCAGATGAGAATGATTGAATCATTAGAAAAGAAAATAAAATCAAGCTAGTATTAAGCTTGTGAAAAATAAGTTTGATTCCATACACGTGCCATATTGCTTTGTAAAGACCTAGCTGAAGCCGTCCATTTGGATAGAACAAGTCAATCATGTCAAAACAGGTATGTGTACGTGCCATAATGCTTTGTAAAGACCGAGCTGAAGCCGTCTATGAGAATGTGTTGAACATGAGAAACAAAAGAAAAATACAAAAAGAAAATAAATTGGAACCTTATAGAATTTATGATGTTAGGTTCTAAGCTGTGCAGAGATGAGTTACAAACTGTTTTTGATCTGTGTTGGTTAAATAAAATGGGTAACTCAGTCAGAAAACATGAGTAATCATCAAATTAGTTTAGAAGTTTTGTATTGTAAAGCTTAAAATGGACAAATATATCCGTAATCATATCATAAGACAAATGTGTTCGAAGTGGAACATTCAATGATGCTGATTTGATGTGATTAGGTATATGTTTTATTTTCTCAATAGACTTGTCACAAAAATATATGTTTCTTTGTTATTAGTTGCAAGTTGTACAGCTGTACTTTGTTTTAGAAAAACACAAAAAGAGTTTTCATTTTCAAAATTTATTTTAGATGATCATTTGTAGGTTCATATGTTTGTCATATCTGAATCCATCATCCATCAGACTTATCTTCATAATGGCACCCATTTAACAGATCATAATGTTAAATTTTGAAATCAAGCTGTTTTTGTGAGTGCAAGGTCTCATTCGTACGAATGAACATGGGGAATGGCTCATTCGACCGAATGACTTCATTCTAGCGAATGAGTCTTTCGGCCGAATCAACCTGGGCCGTAGGAAGCTATTTGTCTGTTTCATTCGCCGAATAAACATTGAGTTTGAATCTCATTCGGCCAAATGAATTTGGGACGAAACAGATAATTCGCTAGACTCATTCGGCGAATGACTGTTACTATTTAAACATTTGTTTCGGCCGAATCACACCTCGTACTAGTTTTTCTGATTGTCCTTCGATTCACTCACCAAAATACTGATACTTCATCTCTTCATCATCTCAGGTACTGGTGGATCCAAGATAAACGATTTTTGACCGCGGAATCACCGGAAATAGGACCGGTTCTAGGGTTTCACGGTTCTAACTTGTCGCTTCAAAAAAAATGGACAAAATGAACTTGAAACCTCATGAGACCTGTTTTAATAGTGTTAATCGGTCTATTCTTAGTATGGTTGCATGATTTTTATGAGCTGATTTGAAAATTTGTCAACTGGAATTTTAATCTCAACAGTTAGGGGAATGAAGCCCATTCGGCGAATGAAGCCCATTCGACAGAATGACTCATTCGGCGAATGACTCATTCGACAGAATGACTCATTCGGTCAATATGTTCATTCGACCAAGGATCATTCGGACAAATCAATTATATTCGGCCAAATGATCTACTCGTTAGTTGTACTGACTTGATTCTACTGATCAACTGAATTGTACTAACATGTGTATTTCATTGTTTTTCAGTATGGCTAGATACAAATCAACGACGAAGATCAACATTTGTGCTCACCTGGATCTCACAACGGCGAATGCCCGTCACTTCACTGAGATTATTACCTTTTTGAGGCGTTCCAGGATCTTTGCTGATATTTCTACTGTTCATGTACCCTATCAGTCTCATCAGCAGGACTTCTGGAGATCTGCTAACATTGACTGCGAGGTTGAGCCACCAGTCATCAGGGGCAAGGTGCAAGGTCATGAAGTGATTGCCTCTGCTGAACATATCAGGAGGATATGTGGTTTTCAGGACACACCAGATTAGCCGATTCTACTTGACCGCCACTTGGTTCGTGGATGTTTCATGCGGTGCAAGTATGAAGGTGATCTTGGAGCTGGGATTCTCAACAAAGCATTCATGTCTCCACAGTTCAAGTATCTAGCTCATGTGCTTATTCACTGCCTGGGCTCTAGGAGAGGTAGTTTTGATGATATGAGGGAGACTATTCAGTGTGCATTCGTTGCTTTGGTGCTGAACAGGCCCTTCAACTTTTCAGAGATGATTTTCATCCACATGGAGGAGAATATGGTGCTCAAGGGAGATAAGAAGTTTCTTATGTACCCTCGGTTCCTCCAGCAGATTATTGATGCTCTGTTGCCTGACTTGCTGGAGATCTGCACTGATGTTATTCGTCTAGAGCACATGAGTGATATCACTCTCAACATAGTGATGTCTTACAGAGGGAAGGAGAGGAAACCTCCTGTTCGTTAATTGTTTGGTCATCTTCTGAGACCCGATTATGTGGCTCTAGGTGGTAGGAGATGGAAGCACGATGACTCAGACTCTGACATGGAGAATATTGTTGTTCCTAGTGATGATGGTGATGATGATGGAGATGAGGGTGTTGGTGATGTAGGTAGTGGTGGTGCTGGTGTTAGTGGAGGAGATGCAGGTGCTGGTGTTGATGTTAGTGCTGCTGCTGATGTCATTGTTACTACTGCGGGTGTTAGTGTGATTGAGGCTAGTATGAATGGTGTTAGTGCAGTTGGTGTAAGCACTGTCGCTAAACTAGTACACCTGTTGCAGATGATGATGATGTTGACATTGATTCTTTACTGGAGCTAGATTTTATGGCCACCACTACAGCCACGGTCACTACTCCACTTGAGATGACTGGTACTACGTCTGCAAAAGATAAAGAGGATTCAGATGAATCAGAGGATGATGGTGGTGAGGCTGGAGGTGAAGGAGATCTTGAGAGCTCAGATTCAGAGGATACTCTAGATGAGTTTGAAGATGTTTGGGTGGAGGAAGACTGATAAAGAAGAGGAAGAGACGAAGTGAAGACGAGCTTGAAGAGATTCATGATTCTTCCTTTGTTCCAGAGTTTGACTTGTCACCTCCTCCACATACTTCTACTACTACATCTATTGCAGCTGTGACTGTTGCTGCTGCTGCTATTCAGTCCACATCATCTCCCGCAGGCAAGAGGAGAAGGACTAAGTTTGTCTTTAGGAAGAGTTCAGAACTGTCAACTGTTGCTGCATCTACTGTCACGTTAGCAGCAGCAGTTACAGTTTCTTCACTGGCAAGGTCAAGGGCTCTTTCGACATGTTCCACTGTTACCCCTCTGACTACCTCTGGTACTCCAGCTCCTATTTACACTACTGCCTCTACTGGTCCTTCCATCACACGAGCTGATTTGATTATACCTACTGTTTCAGTTGTCGAGCACCTGAGTACACTAAAAAGTATGGTCCTTAGGTTGAAGGAAAGGAACCTGGGGCAAGAAAAGAAGAACAGAGAGCAGGAGTTAGTGATTGCTCAGCTCTCTCAGAGGATAACTGATCAGGGTACTTTGTTGCTTCAAGCTGCTGATCAAAGGGCAGATCTGAGAGCGAGATCAGCTCAACAGGAGGAACAACTGCTAAAATACATTGACGAGTATAATCAGTTGGCTCTGACTGCCACTGATTTCAGTGATCGTATCTTTGTCCTGGAAGCTGAAAATGCCCGACTTGATGAACTTGTTGAAAGTTCTAAAGATGGCACTCCAAGGATTGAAGGCACTACAGCTAACTCCGATGATTCAGATGAAGAGAAAGAAGAAGAAGAAGATGAAGAAGAAGAAGAGGAATCTGATGAGGAGAAGGTTGATTATGAAGAGTCAGACAAAGATGATGACTCTGATGGTGATGATGAAGATGGCTCAGGGAGCGGGTCTGCTAGTTCTTCTAGTTCAGATGATGCTGATGAGCAAGCCCCTCCTCCTGAGATCAGGACAAATGTCACACCCCCAATTTTTAACTAATGGAATCATACCGTTTGGGAACGTGACAAACCAGGATCTCAGATCATTAGACATAACGAAGACCTCTATATGAATTTCAAAACATACTTTTGTCTAAATCTGTAACATCAAAGTTTTCAAAGTTTGCGGAAGCGTTTTAAAACAATAATAATTGTAAAATGTAAATTACAATGCAAAGTTGCAAATGTTCAAAACCAAATAATTATAATGTAAAGACATGCATGCGACTCAATCTCCTAGTCCATGCCTGCTTTCTTGTACACCTTAGCGTCCTGAGAGAACATGTAAATCAAGTCAACACAAAGGTTGGTGCATTACACAGGTTTTAACATTCACAATGGTTGAAAACACAGTTTGAATATAAAGTTTGCAGAAAACATAATCACACATTGCATAGTCATGATAGCTAGTCATATATACTATTTACATAAGTGGTCGACACCGAAGCTGACTAGTGCATGCTATCGCATGTTTTGCCTTGCCACTATTGTCTAGCACAAACAATAGTAAATGATTGTTTGGTCAGTCAAACACCTGCGTAGATCCCATCTACCAAGTGAGGTTTGTCAAACCTAATAGATCTATTTCCAACTACCACGCTTTGCGCTACGGCAAACTAAACGGTTCGAAGTGTAAGGACTTTTAAATGCTATGTTGTCACATAATGTAAACAGCTAACTCATGCAAGTGATATGTATCTAAAGTGTTTGTTGCACATGTTTTCTCCCCCAAAACAGTTTAAAATAAGAAAGGGGCCGTGTACGCACCTTTGATTGTTGCAGAATGATCAAACACTCGTGAACTCGCGTAGAAATCCTCTACGAAGAATCTGTGTTTAAATAATAACTTTGCATTATCACTTGCATGTGTTTGTAATCATATACGTGTCAACACACGTATGTTAGATGATTAAAAATGTGCATACATAAGTACGCGTGTCTTTAAATCCGTTTAAATAAAATCGCATAGCCGTTAATGATTTTATTTAAACAAACGTAACTATACGCGATTACATTTTCGGGTTAAAATATAAATTTTATCGTTTCATGTTGTTCGGGATTCAAATCTGGTTCCAACGCAACTGGAACGACTCGAATCGAATCGGAGTTATAACGAAAAAGATATGGGCAAAATACTAAAAATAACCTTAAAATCCTAAAAACAGTTGGAGCCGGGTTCGAACCCGTGACCTCCAACACTAAACACACACCATCTACCATGTCAGCCCATCAAACAATTGCAAACAGATGGCCCACTTAATTCTTTTAAGCCCAACCCAACCGGTTCCCTAGAATTCCCTTTGACCGAACCAACTAGCATCCAATTGGACCTCGGTTCGAACCCGATCGAACTCAAAACCATAGGGGTTATGTTCCTGGGATCCAACCGACCCTGTGGATGATTTTATTTCAAACAATTATTCACTGTAACCCAATTAATCGGGTATGAACATGTTCAAACTCGAGTTCCCAAACCCCCCGATCGATTTTTGCTAAATCCATTTGTTTTATACAGAAATTTCATAAGGTTCTCATTAAGAAAGAGTTTTCGAAACTATCTGCAAGGTTTAATTCGACTATCAAGTTCCATCAACTCGAAATCCCCAAATCGTTTTTACAACAAGAACCCTAGAATTGAAATCTTATAATTCGTAGTTCCATGACGAAATTAACATAGCATTAACCTTAATCGGGATCCTCTGAAGCTACCTATTCTATTTAATTTGTTTTTCGAACTCAGTTTGTTTGAAATCCCCAATTCGGTTCAAAGAACAAGCCCTAGGATTCAAACACTATAATTTCGTTAATGATTCATAAAATTGACATTTGTTTTAGTTTAATCAGAGGTTTCTGAAACTAATGGTGATGTTTAATTTCATTTTTGAACTCCCTATAATAAAGAACCCCAAATCCGTTCTTGATGTGAGCCCTAATAATTCAAACTTCATCTAATCGATGTTGTTACCAGAAATTGACATATGGGTTTGTTGAATCGGGACTTTTAGGTAGTGTGGGTGTCGATTATTACCTGCTTTAGTGTTCAATTCAAAGAGATTGACTATGGACTTGAGTTTTGGCTTGGTTCTAGATCGAATCCTTCTTCCCGTAATTTCCACTTCGAATTGTTGGCTGTTGCAGACTCTAAAGATGCCGAATAGTGTGTGTGTATGCAAGTTTGGTTCAATTGTGATCGATTATAACACAATTCGAACGACTTTTGTCCACCCTTCGACGGTTACGACCCTTGGATGCCATATGATTTAAATTCGATCATTAAACCACTCAATAACGTATGATCACTGTTAAAGATCATTAATATGTGTTTATTGAAAGGTTAATTCAATCAATTTCAGTGTAATGACCCAAATTTCGAATTTCCTAATGTTGTTATAAACGAATTTTGACTTTTAAGAGTCAAAATCGACTATTATCACAATTTGTAGACTAATCCTCGAAATTAAAAGACTTAGAACTTGATTTTTGATAATTCTTAACCCTTATATATTATTCTTGATCAATAACATATCTTTTCGATTAATCCTAGAGTTAACGGAATTAATCGGAAATGCCGGATTGTCACTAATTGGCTACTTAGAACATTGTTGAACTAGATTAATCCTTTTGGGCCTCATAAATACAATTGGGCCTACCTTGGGCCTCATTGGGCCTACCTTGGCCTCATTGGGCCTACCTTGGCCTCATTGGGCCTACCTTGGGCCTCATATTTGTGATTTCGTTATTTTCAGTTAACGAGGTTAATTCGAAAAGTCGGATTGTCACATCATCCCCTTGTTGAAGGAATTTTCGTCCCGAAAATTAGTAAATGTTAGGAGTAGTTAGGAAACTACTTACGAGTTTAAATCGTACGTGTTAGTGTGGTTTGATCATTCCGTGTGCTTGTGTGTACTCACACACAAAATCTAATGCTTGCAACATCACAACTAAGTGTGATCGTTCAATGTGACTGTTTGTGTGTACACTAGTTAGTTCACCTAACTGTGACTGTTTGTGATTGATCATACTGTGTTGTGTAACCTCACACATAGTGAGTGTCTGTAACTGTTTGTACTATGCACCCCGCACATAGCAAAATGTGTGTAACTAATCATGCATGTACTACCATAACATGTAACATATGAGATGTAGCACATAAAATGTATAAAATGTAATGTAGCACAAATGTTTATAACAAAACCAATTGAATAAAGTGTTTGTGCTTATAGTTTGAAATTTGTAGTGTTGATGTGTGAAGCATCACGTCATCCCCTTGTTGAAGGAAATTTCGTCCCGAAATTTAATATGCGCTCTCATTGTTGGTAGTTGCTGTTTTGAACAGATGAGGATACTTCTTCATCATTTGGTCTTCCCGTTCCCATGTGAATTCAGGACCACGTCTTGAATTCCACCGAACTTTGACTATCGGAATCTTGCTTTGCTTAAGTTGTTTGACCTCTCGGTCCATGATTTCTGCTGGTTCTTCAATGAATCGTAACTGTTCATCCACTTGTATTTCTTCCAGTGGTACAATCAATGTCTCATCAGAAAGACATTTCTTTAAATTCGATACGTGAAAGACATCATGAACTCCACTGAGTTCATCCGGTAATTTTAGTTGATACGCAACCGGACCAATCCTTTTCAGAATCTCAAAAGGTCCTACGTAACGTGGACTAAGCTTTCCGCGCTTGCCGAATCGTATCACACCTTTCCAAGGTGATACCATTAGAAGAACTCGGTCTCCTACTTGAAATTCCAATGGCTTACGACGTTTATCTGCATAACTCTTCTGTCGATCCCGGGCCGCTGCCATACGGTTCCGGATTTGAACTATCTTCTCTGTCGTTTCATGCACTAGTTCAGGACCTGTAATCTGACTGTCACCAATTTCAGCCCAACAAACTGGTGAACGACATTTACGACCATAAAAAGCTTCAAACGGTGCTGCCTGAATACTTGTATGATAACTATTGTTGTAAGAGAATTCCACTAACGGTAAGTGATTTTCCCAGCTATCACCAAAGTCAATTACACAAGCTCGTAACATATCCTCAAGCGTTTGAATCGTACGTTCACTTTGACCGTCGGTCTGTGGATGATATGCGGTACTCATATCCAAACGAGTTCCCAATGACTTATGAAGTGATTTCCAAAAGTTGGAAGTAAATCGAGCATCCCGATCTGATATGATAGAAATTGGCACACCATGCCGTGCTACCACTTCCTTAATGTAAATGCGAGTCAGTTTCTCCATCTTGTCGGTTTCCTTGATTGCTAAGAAGTGTGCAGATTTCGTTAATCGATCAACAATTACCCATATCGTATCACAACCACTCGGTGTACGGGGTAACTTAGTAATGAAGTCCATCGAAATCTGTTCCCATTTCCACATTGGTATTTCTGGTTGTTGCAGCAAACCAGATGGTTTCTGATATTCCAGTTTGACTTTCGAACAAGTTAAACATTTGCTAACATACTTAGCAATGTCAGCTTTCATGTGAGGCTACCAATACAGTGCCTTCAAGTCATGATACATCTTGTCTGATCCCGGATGGACTGAATATCTGGACTTGTGTGCTTCATCCATCACGAGTTCCCTTAAACCTCCGTACAAAGGTATCCACAGTCGATTAATGAAATAACGAATTCCATCAGGTTTAACATCCAACTGTGTTTCCATCCCCCGTAAGGATTCATGTACCAGATTATCCTTTTCTAAGGCTCCCAGTTGAGCACTGCGTACCTTGTCAGGTAAGTCAGTATGTATTGTCATCATAAGTGCGCGAACCCGTCTTGTTGAAGTGTCGTTTCTGCTTAAAGCATCAGCTACCACATTAGCTTTTCCCAGGTGATACTTAATCGCGCATTCGTAGTCGTTCAACAACTCAACCCATCGTCGCTGTCTCATATTAAGCTCCTTCTGATCAAAGATATGTTGCAAACTCTTATGATCAGTGTAAATGGTACACTTAGTTCCATATAAGTAATGCCTCCAAATCTTCAAAGCAAAAACCACTGCTCCTAACTCCAAGTCGTGAGTAGTGTAATTCTTTTCGTGTGGTCGTAGCTGCCTTGAAGCATAAGCAATCACTTTAGCACATTGCATCAACACACATCCCAAACCCTGTGCAGATGCATCACAATACACCACAAAGTCTTCCGTCCCTTCCGGTAAGGACAGAATCGGTGCACTGCAGAGTTTCTGTTTCAATAACTGGAATGCAGCTTCCTGTTTATCTGTCCAGTTATACTTCGTTCCCTTATGCGTAAGAGCTGTAAGTGGTTGAGCGATCTTTGAGAATCCCTCAATGAATCGTCGGTAGTAACCCGCCAAACCAAGGAATTGTCGTACCTCGGTAGGTGTCTTTGGCGCTTCCCAATTCTTAATCGCTTCAATCTTTGTTGGATCCACGTGTATGCCCTTTTCATTGACTATATGACCCAAGAATTGTACTTCACGCATCCAGAAATCACATTTCGAAAACTTAGCGTACAATTGTTCCTGTTTCAGTAATTCCAACAACAATCGAAGATGCTCAGCGTGTTCCTCCTCAGTCTGAGAATAGATGAGAATGTCATCAATGAAAACAATGACAAACTTATCAAGATAAGGTTTACAAACACGATTCATGAGATCCATGAATACAGCTGGAGCGTTTGTCAACCCAAATGGCATGACCAAGAACTCATAATGGCCATAGCGCGTCCTGAATGCTGTCTTTGGAATATCCTCCTCCTGGACTCTTAGTTGATGATAACCCGATCTGAGATCAATCTTCGAGTAGTAACTTGAACCTTGCAACTGATCGAACAGATCGTCAATTCTAGGTAACGGATACTGGTTTTTGATGGTAACCTTGTTAAGTTCCCGGTAATCGATACACATACGGAAAGTCCCGTCCTTCTTCTTAACAAACAAAACTGGAGCTCCCCACGGTGAAAAACTAGGTCGTATAAAACCCTTATCCAACAACTCTTGCAGTTGTGTAGATAACTCTTGCATCTCTGATGGTGCAAGTCGATAAGGCACCCTAGCTATCGGTGCTGCATCTGGTGTTAGGTCAATTCGGAATTCCACCTGTCTGATAGGTGGTAATCCCGGTAAGTCTTCTGGAAATACCTCCGGAAATTCACAAACTACTGGAATATCTTCAACCTTCTTCTCAGCTACCGGCTTTTCAGTTATAAGTGCTATAACTGCCGTATGACCTTTACGCAGACATTTATGTGCTTTCATACAAGATATGAGACGCAGTGACGTACTGCTCTTCTCACCTTGTACATACAATGTCTCTCCATGCGGAAGAGGTATACGAACGATCTTTTCATGGCATACTATTTCCGCCTGGTGTTTGGACAACCAGTCCATGCCAATGACTACATCAAAACTTCCTAAAGTGATAGGCATAAGATCAATTTCCAATGCCTGACCCATCAAATCAAGTATACATCCCTTAAGGATTTGTTCACTTACAATTAACTTACCATCAGCTAATTCTACAGTGTATGGACTATCTAAGGCAGTGGGACTAACATTTAGCAACTTAGCAAGTGAACTAGATACAAAACTCCGATCGGCACCAGTGTCAAATAACATAGAGGCATAGTGATTATTTAAGAGGAACGTACCCGTAACAATGTTGGGATCCTCCCGTGCTTGACGTCCTCCAATCACAAACGCCCTGCCCCTAGCACCATTGTTGTTGTTATTGTTGTTGTTATTGGTGCCATTGCCGTTACCGTTGCCATTGCCATTTGCATTGTTATCCCCGCCTTTCTTGAGTTGTGGGCAATCCTTTTTGAAGTGCCCCATCTTACCACACTCAAAACAACCCTTCGGTGCGTTGTTCTGATTGTTATTTTGATTGTTGGGATTGTTTTGCAGCTCTCCGCGGCAATCCTTAGCTGCATGCCCAACCTTACCACACCGTTGACACTTAACTTTATCACACTGATTTCCCACATGATGAAATCCACACCTGTTGCACTTTGGATGTTTACCAATATAACCCCCTGACGACGATGACTGCTGACCACTATTCGAATTGTGATAAGACTTGTGTGAATCCTGCCTTCGATTCTGCTGAAACGACTGTTGGTTGAAGTTCTTGGTGTTGCTGCTCTCCCACTTCCTTTTGTGATCACCTACCTTAGTAGCTGCTGTTCGTTTAGGCAGAGTCCCCTGTAACACTGCCTGATCAGTCAATTGGTGCACCAGTCGAACAACTTGTTGAATTGTTGTGGGATTTGCAGAAGTGACCAATCCCTGGATCTGAGGCACCAATCCCCCGATGTACCTCTCTATCCACTTGCTTGTGGGAGTAGCCATGTGAGGTAGAAGTCTGGCTAGTTCATGAGATCGAGTCGTGTACTCCTCGATGTTGGACTCCTCCATCTTGAGGTGCCAATATTCCTCCTCTAATTTCTGCATCTCACTGCGAGGACAGTACTCCTCCTGCAGCAAGGTCTTGAAACCATTCCAGGTTAAGGCATTGGCCTCACCTAATCCCAAAGTCTGAACATTCGAGTTCCACCAAGTCAATGCTGGACCCTCCAATGTTCCCGTTGCATACTTTACCTTGCTCTCATCAGGACAGTTGCACATCTCAAACACTGATTCAGCCTTCTCAATCCATCGAAGGAGTCCAATGGCCCCCTCCGATCCTTTGAAGTTATGTGGCTTACAGTCCAAGAACATCTTGAACGTGCATGCCTGTGGATTCACCAATCCCCCAGCTGGACCATGTGCCCTGTATTGTGTGTCTGAGAGTAGTTCGCGATAGCCTCCGCGACCCTGTTATTAATCAGCTCATTGAGCTCAGCAACTGTCATGTGAACGTTCCCCTCAGCCATTATCTTCCTAGTTAAAAGAAGTGTTAGAGCGTTATCAAAGTCCAATGTGAAACGTGTAAACAATACAACAAACATCAAGCATGTAATGTAGAAATCAACACAACTGTTGTCAATAATAATAGTTTTCAATAGATAGAAATCTGTTTTGAGTACAATACTTTCAAAATCAAACATAAGTTTTCAAACTTCTAATATAGCGACACAACCCGCCCCTAATAAGTTTAAATAAAATAAAGAAAATCAATCATCCTCAATAGTGGATTCAGGATCAGAATCAACAACTGGTGTTGGTTCCTCCCCTTCCTCCTCTTCATTCTCTTCATCCTCCTCTTCATTCTCCGAGACCACCAAATCTTCCAAGGCTTCAAGTCTGCCTTCCAGAATCTCAGCTCGGTTCTCAGAAGCTTCGAGACGACCAATCAAATGGATGATCTCATCTCGCATCGCATTAACCAGGTGAGCAATGTTATCTTGTCTTTCGTTTGCATCCCAGAGTTCTCGAACATTGTACTCAATCCTATCATTTGCCCAGTACAAGTCCTCACGTAGTTTGGAAATCTCCTCAGAATCAGTCTGTTGCCTCTTAGGCTCAGGAACATCCAATACAGGTGGTGGATGAGTAGAAGGTCCCTCAGCAGGAATCTCCTGAGTATCCTCAGCAGGTTCCTCCTCCCGATCCTCATCCGGGTCCTCCTCCGGGTCCTCATCTGGATCCTCCTCCGGGTCCTCATCCGGATCCTCCTCCGGATCTGAATCATCTCTCTCAGATGGTGGAGGAGATGGAATAGGTGGTGCTGGTGATGATGGTGGTGTTGGAACAACCGGCTCCTCACCCTCCGAATCATCAATGTATATGTATGGTGCTGATGATGAAGATGCCATGCCTGTTACATAATACCATATGTAAGTGCAGTGCCATGGAATGTGTAAGTAAGTCTGTTACACAATGCGATATGTAATTTCTAAGTGATACGTGTAAGCATGCGTGTCTAATGTCTAACAGTTATAGTCTAAGTCTACAAATGCAAACCTAGTTCGCTATAACCAATGGCTCTGATACCAATCTGTCACACCCCCAATTTTTAACTAATGGAATCATACCGTTTGGGAACGTGACAAACCAGGATCTCAGATCATTAGACATAACGAAGACCTCTATATGAATTTCAAAACATACTTTGGTCTAAATCTGTAACATTAAAGTTTTCAAAGTTTGCGGAAGCGTTTTAAAACAATAATAATTGTAAAATGTAAATTACAATGCAAAGTTGCAAATGTTCAAAACCAAATAATTATAATGTAAAGACATGCATGCGACTCAATCTCCTAGTCCATGCCTGCTTTCTTGTACACCTTAGCGTCCTGAGAAAACATGTAAATCAAGTCAACACAAAGGTTGGTGCATTACACAGGTTTTAACATTCACAATGGTTGAAAACACAGTTTCAATATAAAGTTTGCAGATAACATAATCACACATTGCATAGTCATGATAGCTAGTCATATATACTATTTACATAAGTGGTCGACACCGAAGCTGACTAGTGCATGCTATCGCATGTTTTGCCTTGCCACTATTGTCTAGCACAAACAATAGTAAATGATTGTTTGGTCAGTCAAACACCTGCGTAGATCCCATCTACCAAGTGAGGTTTGTCAAACCTAATAGATCTATTTCCAACTACCACGCTTTGCGCTACGGCAAACTAAACGGTTCGAAGTGTAAGGACTTTTAAATGCTATGTTGTCACATAATGTAAACAGCTAACTCATGCAAGTGATATGTATCTAAAGTGTTTGTTGCACATGTTTTCTCCCCCAAAACAGTTTAAAATAAGAAAGGGGCCGTGTACGCACCTTTGATTGTTGCAGAATGATCAAACACACGTGAACTCGCGTAGAAATCCTCTACGAAGAATCTGTGTTTAAATAATAACTTTGCGTTATTAAGAATGTCGTTTTGTGTTTGTAATCATATACGTGTCAACACACGTATGTTAGATGATTAAAAATGTGCATACATAAGTACGCATGTCTTTAAATCCATTTAAATAAAATCACATAGCCGTTTATGATTTTATTTAAACGAACGTAACTATACGCGATTACATTTTCGGGTTAAAATATAAATTTTATCGTTTCATGTTGTTCGGGATTCAAATCTGGTTCCAACGCAACTGGAACGAATCGAATCGGAGTTATAACCAAAAAGATATGGGCAAAATACTAAAAATAACCTTAAAATCCTAAAAACAGTTGGGGCCGGGTTCGAACCCGTGACCTCCAACACTAAACACACACCATCTACCATGTCAGCCCATCAAACAATTGCAAACAGATGGCCCGCTTAATTCTTTTAAGCCCAACCCAACCGGTTCCCTAGAATTCCCTTTGACCGAACCAACTAGCATCCAATTGGACCTCGGTTCGAACCCGATCGAACTCAAAACCATAGTGGTTATGTTCCTGGGATCCAACCGACCCTGTGGATGATTTTAATTCAAACAATTATTCACTGTAACCCAATTAATCGGGTATGAACATGTTCGAAATCGAGTTCCCAAACCCCCCGATCGATTTTTGCTAAATCCATTTGTTTTATACAGAAATTTCATAAGGTTCTCATTAAGAAAGAGTTTTCGAAACTATCTGCAAGGTTTAATTCGAATATCAAGTTCTATCAACTCGAAATCCCCAAATCGTTTTTACAACAAGAACCCTAGAATTGAAATCTTATAATTCGTAGTTCCATGACGAAATTAACATAGCATTAACCTTAATCGGGATCCTCTGAAGCTACCTATTCTATTTAATTTGTTTTTCGAACTCAGTTTGTTCGAAATCCCCAATTCGGTTCAAAGAACAAGCCCTAGGATTCAAACACTATAATTTCGTTAATGATTCATAAAATTGACACTTGTTTTAGTTTAATCAGAGGTTTCTGAAACTAATGGTGATGTTTAATTTCATTTTTGAACTCCCCATAATAAAGAACCCCAAATCCGTTCTTGATGTGAGCCCTAATAATTCAAACTTCATCTAATCGATGTTGTTACCAGAAATTGACATATGGGTTTGTTGAATCGGGACTTTTAGGTAGTGTGGGTGTCGATTATTACCTGCTTTAGTGTTCAATTCAAAGAGATTGACTATGGACTTGAGTTTTGGCTTGGTTCTAGATCGAATCCTTCTTCCCGTAATTTCCACTTCGAATTGTTGGCTGTTGCAGACTCTAAAGATGCCGAATAGTGTTTGTGTATGCAAGTTTGGTTCAATTGTGATCGATTATAACACAATTCGAACGACTTTTGTCCACCTTTCGACGGTTACGACCCTTGGATGCCATATGATTTAAATTCGATCATTAAATCACTCAATAACGTATGATCACTGTTAAAGATCATTAATATGTGTTGATTGAAAGGTTAATTCAATCAATTTCAGTGTAATGACCCAAATTTCGAATTTCCTAATGTTGTTATAAACGAATTTTGACTTTTAGGAGTCAAAATCGACTATTATCACAATTTGTAGACTAATCCTTGAAATTAAAACACTTAGAACTTGATTTTTGATAATTCTTAACCCTTATAGATTATTCTTGATCAATAACATATCTTTTCGATTAATCCTAGAGTTAACGGAATTAATCGGAAATGTCGGATTGTCACTAATTGGCTACTTAGAACATTGTTGAACTAGATTAATCCTTTTGGGCCTCATAAATACAATTGGGCCTACCTTGGGCCTCATTGGGCCTACCTTGGCCTCATTGGGCCTACCTTGGACCTCATATTTGTGATTTCGTTATTTTCAGTTAACGAGGTTAATTCGAAAAGTTGGATTGTCACAACAAAGACCAAGAATGATAAGAGTGCTAAGGCTCCTTCTCCTCTCCTACTCAGACAGAAGAACCAGCATATACTGAGGAAGTCGAAGCTGTGCCCTTGAGACGTCGATTGGATGAGACACTGACGATGATTTTAGACGCTTAGGGCATTATACAGCACTCAGTTAGTTATGACAAGGAGGAGGGAGAGATTATACACTGCTTAACAAAGAAGCAGATAGCAGAGCTGTTCAGGTTGAACCCTGACGAAGTTGTGATTGATGATACTTCAGCTCCTGCTTGTGATGAGCCTTCTCCAGAAATTTTTGATGATGTTGATAAGGTTATCTTGGAAGATATCATAGAGGAGGAAACTACAAAGTATACTTCGGCTGAGGGCGAACTAACAACTTTCACTGACCTTTTTGTACAAGCCACTGAAGAGGAGCTGAAAAGAAACATAGAAGAAAGGGTTAGGGGTGGTGAGTCTTCAGTTGATGACATTCAACAAAGGAAGGAAGAATGGAAAGCATATTGGGAGACACTGAAGAAGGAGAGCACTGTGAAGATGCCAGCTACCACACTAAACTTTATAGGACCAAAGGCTACAAGGCTGGTGGTCAAATTGTTAGCTGGGCATACTTCCATGATTTACAATGCTATGCAGTCAAGTGAGAGCAGGGAATCCAGTACTTCAAGCATCCACATGATTTCTAGACGTTGCCTGGCTTCGAAGTCAATTATCTTGCACGCTTAAAGATGTTGTACAGTGACGACTCAGGGATGTCTGCCTGGTTCTCAAGACAAATCCAGTATGAGTACAGGAAGAGGTGGGTGAACTTCAGGCCTCAGCAACCTGAAAGATATTACTTACCTGAGATTGATGGAGATACCCGCAAGCATAAAGTCATCCTGAAGTGGCTACCTCCTAAAGTCATAAAGAAGATTCCGTTGAGGAAGATGCGTCAAGACTTTATGGAAGGCTTCCGATGGTGGCATTATGACAGGCTGCAGTGGTGCTCTGCAAAGACAAGAAATGGGAGACTGAACATATATTTGTCCCGATGTGGTTGACCAATTTGTCTCACAGCAATGTCAAAATTCTCTACTTTCACCAGATCTTCTTTGATGTTAAAGATATGGAGCAGGCATTACAGTTCATGAGGGTGATCAGGATTTGTATGGATTTCAGGATTCATGCAGGATCAGACTGGAAAGCCATCTCAGAAAAGTACTTCAAGAAGGATGCTGCAAAGTAAAGAACTAGGTCCAAGGGGGAGTATGTTGGTGCATAAATGTCCCTAGTTCAGTTTTCTGATTCATTTGTGTCTGATCATTTGATATATAAAGTTTATCTTTAATGAATTCAGTATTTCCATATTATTCTTAATGTTTATGTTGGTTGATATGTGTTTGATTATGTTTAAAGTTGAGTTTATATGATTTATAGACCCAATCGGGCGAGTGGCTCTAAGAATGAAGCCATTCGGCCTGAATGAACGATTACATAATGACTTGGGCGAACGAATGAGTCATTCGCCGAATGACTGATTCAATTGACCTGTCCATTATGCTAAGTCATTCGCCGAATGATTTGCTTCGGCCACTCATTCGCCCGAATGATGACAATCTATAAATATCAACCCAATATGTTTCAAACCTAATTTTTCCCGAGCCCTCTCTCTTCCATAAGCACTCCAGTGTCAAACCCTAAAAGATTTGAGCGGTTCTTGCTGTCCAAGTTCAATTCTCAACCCGTGGTGTTCGACCAAGCATCAAACGTTCATCCATTACCTTCGGATCACCATAGTTACTGTTGGTTTCGATTGGAAAACCTTGGAATAGGATTCCGCACTATTCCAGAGGCTGTCGAGCATATATCTATTAGAACCGGATTGTTTCCGAGCTCCTACCTTGTCCTACAATTCTAATCATGTCATATCATAATAAATCATGTCCACAAAATTAAGTAGTATTGAAGATTCAAAATTATAATGCCTAATTTCGTCTAGGTATTATAAATAAATCTTCAGCTGTATCCAAAAGACTTGCTTACTTCTTCAGCTAGTTGCTTAGCGTCTAATTCCCTGAAATGCATGTTGAATCAAAGGTCAAGAAAATTTGTTGCTGAGTTCGTAGGTTTACGACTCGATAAAACTGTGAAGTACCTACTAACTTCTTGTACGCCCTTTCTTGCTAATGTCTTATCACAAGACATTAATTCTTGTTGGAAATATACCATTCATAAACCATGGAATCGTGGTTGGTGCGACCTAACCATGAATGGAGGTTTGTCTAACCCCGCTAGTACTAACTTAAATTAATCCTTCGGCTCAACATCGTTAGTTAAATGGTCGTGTAGAAAGTAGGGCCACTTAAGTGATAATTTCTTGTCTTATGAAACAACGTCATAACCGTGTTCAGATTCTTGTATAAATAATTCATGTAACATGCATAACGCCCCAAAAGTTAAAATAGCATTAAAAAGGGGCTACGAAAACTCACCATAGTAGTGTTGTGAGTATTTCTTGATTCTGGAACTGATGAGTGCCACTTATTCAAGGCCTACAATATAGTAGGTTTATAGAGGTTAATGGTCTACACATTATGCTTAGTTTCTTGTTGGTATTGATTGATTATATTTTGTTTTATTTACCTACTTCTTTTTATCGAAAACGAGTTAGGTTATAGTTCGAAATCTTTTAGTTATTCTTTTTATTATCTCAGTGTTCTATACTTATTTCATCAATCTTTAAAATCTTTCCTTGTTCATAATTTTTGTACTTATTATATTAGTTGGTATACCGCTAACGCATGTCACATGTCCTATGGTTTATCATATAATGGTTTTACATTCTTTTAACAACATGTGTATTTTTAGTATTTATGTATTTATCCCTATCTCTATGAGATGTGTATACACATATCTATATCCATTAATCCAAAATGTAGGTATTCCTTGATACATATGTAGTCGAGTTCGAGACATAAGTCTCCATTTTATTTCTCAAGCTTCATATAGTTATTCTTGTAGTGTGTAGACACATTTTTCAGGTTTAGAGAAAAAATTCTTATCTCTTTTGTTATTGAGTTATATCTTAAGAGTTTTAAAGGTCTCGTTATATCATCCTTGTTGTTCTCGAATTTTTTTCATCCTTATCCCAACTTGGTTAGTCCAAAACTATGTTGGTTTTTTTGTATGCATGGAATCGTTATTATACCATGTATGTGCAACAAGGATATGGGTCATGTTTAAGCAGGTCTTGAACCACTAGCCCTTAGTTTACATGACTTATTTTGACATTGTTAGTCATGAACTTATTGTAATGGTGGTTTAATGCTGAGAAGTTTGATCTTGCAGCATGTTATAATTATTTATGGTGGGTTATTATACATGAGATAGCAAGATACTTACGTATAGAAAGCCAGGAAAAAGAAGGCTAGATGGACTGCTCGAGGGCTACTGCTTGTTTGCTGCTCGACTGGTTGAGGAGCTGGCTGCTTCTCATCGGTTTGCTGCTGGACGAGACTACCAAATTGACCTGCTTGTTGTTTGGTTGTTAGCCCCCACGAAGTCCTTCAGTTTAAAGATGAGTTTTCGGTTGAGGTGGCTGGTTTTTTTGTTGTTGGTTCAAAGGCTGATATAACTGCTTGTGTGGACTGCTTGGTTGATGGTTCCCGACAGCTGGTGCTATGCGAGGGAGTGGCTGGATGGGGCTGCTGATGGCTGGCCGCTGAGTATCCCTTGGTGTTGATTCCCCCGAGAACACAAAGAAAGTAGAAATGTAGAAAGTGATGAAGGTGTGGGTTTGCCTTAGCTCAAGGCTGGTATTTACAGGCCCTTTCACGGTTTCCTTGAGGTTTAAAGAGGTATTAACCTATGTTTTATAGACGAGAACGTGATTTCCATGCACAACACCATGCAGCACGTCAACACAGTTACATGGATCAATCGGGTTGCTATTCTCTATGATGGACTATCCATAACCTAGGGTGTGGAGCATGGGTCCACGTTTTGCTGCCATATGTTTTTGTCTTTTCTGCCTTTTCTTATGTTTTCCTTTAATTACGTAAGAACATGGGTGTTGGTTTTTTTTCTTTTTGTTAACCGTTCGCATGTTATGTAATTTGTTTTTGATATGAAGAAATCGCAGAGATTTTGTTAATGAAATAGTACTCTTTATGAGTATTTGTTTATCAAATTGCTAGTTCATTTCAGCAAGGTGAATTGTGATCTTTTGGAGGGATAGTAATTCACTGGTGCAGCTATACGTGAAGAATTATCGATTGCCCTACGGAACATTGAGTGTGGTGAAGCTGCATCACTCGATTTTTCGCAGCTATTACAAGACTAATCCTGATTTTATAACTGAATTCTATCATCAGTTATAATATTTGGTATCAGAGCCAGACAATGGGTGCTGATCAATGAGAGATGGAACGTCAGATCAAGTCTTTGCAGGAGCAACTTCATGAACTAACCCTGGAAATGAACCGTCGGAAGGGAAGGAGCGAACAACCCCCAGGTACAGACCCCGTGATGATGATTACGTGTCCGACACTCATTCTGCGGATGATGATTACAATCCTTTCGGTCATCGTCCTTATGAAACGGGCTTCCAACAAGACATCAAAGTCGACATTCCTGAGTATGATGGCAATATGGATCCGGACGAGTTCATTGAGTGGTTGCGCACAGTTGAGCGGGTCTTTGACTACAAGCAGACAACGGAAGATAAAAAGGTAAAACTTGTTGCTTTAAAGGTCAGGAAATATGCCTCCACATGGTGGGCAAACGTGTGTCACAAACGTTATAAGCAGGGAAAGGAAAAAATAAAGTCATGGAGGAAGATGAAAAAGTTGCTGAAAGAGAAATTCGTACCCACTTATTATTTGCAAGAAAATTTCTCTCGATTACATTTTTTGAAACATGGAACTAGTTCTGTGGAAGAGTATGCACAAGTTTTTGAACATCTTATTATGATATGTGGTTTGGATGAAGACGACCCCCAAACTCTTGTCCGTTTCTTGGGAGGACTTGAACCCCGAATAGCTCAAGTCGTAGAATTGCAGCCTTATTGTTCCCTCGCTGAGCTCACTATTTTGTCGCATAAGGTTGAATTCCAACAGAAAGCCAAAGGAAAGTTTGAATCTACCAGGTCCTATTTCAAACCCACATCCTATACCAAAAACAATTCTTATCCCAAAACCTCAAACCCTTTACCTATAAAACCATCCCCTCAAACCGAAGCCACTTCCTCACTTCCCAAAGCCCCCCGTCGTTGTTTTCGGTGCCAAGGACTCGGTCATATAGCCTCAGAGTGTCCCAACAAACGCATTGTCACTCTTTCGGAACTTGAGTCTGCGGATGCCCCTGAGCCCAATAATCTTGCCGAACAACTGGATTCCCCACCACATGATACCACTGAAACTTTCTTGGGTCCTGATGACGGTGAGTGCCTTGTTATTCCACGCGCCCTTACCAACGCTGCTGCTCAACCACAAGAGCTCCAAAGAGAGGCTATTTTCCATACACGGTGTACTGTAGCTTCTAAAGTGTGTTCTTTAATTATAGAAAGAGAAAGTTGTACTAATGTGGCTTCTCAGACTTTGGTTACATGCCGCAATCTTAAAACAAAAAATCATCCTTCCCCGTACACCATTCAATGGCTTAATTAGGGACGTGGTATTCATGTCTCTCATCGTGTACTCGTCTATTTGAGCATTTTTCATACTTATAAGGATCAGATATTGTGTGACATTATTCCCATGGACGCGTGTCATGTTCTGTTGGGTAGACCGTGGTTGTTTGATCACCGTGTTTTCCATGACGGGTACTTGAATACTTATACCTTTTATCAAAAAAAAGGAAAATTACTCTCCTCCCTATCACTCCTTCTCGTCCAACACCGCCAACCCCCTCATCCCTTACCACCCTCCTCAAAGCCGAACAACATGAATTCCATGCCTGCCATGAGCTCATCCTTCTTGGTTTGGAGGATGATGACCCAGACTTTATACCTCCATTCTCTTCCTTGGTCCAACCTCTTCTCACCACCTATGCCCATGTGTTTCCTGTTGAAATTCCAGCCGGCCTCCCACCCCTTAGGGATATTCAACACAAGATTGATTTTATTCCCGGATCAATGTTGCCAAACAAGCCTTCCAATCGAGCTAACCCCCAAGAGACTTTGGAAATCCGCAAACAAGTAGAGGCGCTGTTGGCTAAGGGCTTTATTCAAGAATCCTTGAGCCCTTGTGCTGTTCCGATCCTACTGGTACCCAAGAAAAATGGGGAATGGCGAATGTGTATAGACAGTCGGGCTGTTAACAAGATTATAATCAAATACCGATTCCCTATTCCCCGCTTGAATGATTTATTAGATGAACTGTATGGGTCCAAGGTATTTTCTAAAAGTGATATTCGAAGCGGGGACCACCAAATACGGATTTGTGAAGGTGATGAATGGAAAACTGCTTTTAAAACTAAGGAAGGATTATACGAATGGTTAGTTATGCCTTTCGGTCTATCGAATGCCCCTAGTACGTTCATGCGTCTCATGAATCAGACGCTTAAACCATTTCTAGGGAAGTTCGCTGTTGTTTACTTCGATGATATCCTTGTTTTCAGCAAGTATAACCACGACCACCTGAGTCATTTACAATAGGTCTTTGAGGTTCTATCCTCAAACAAACTCTATGGTAACGTGGCAAAGTGTGAATTCTTTTCAACACAGGTTACTTTCCTGGGTTATATTGTTACTATCGATGGAATCTCTGTTGATGAGAAGAAGTTAGAAGCTATTCGAGATTGGCCCACACCTACCTCCATGCAGCAAGTCCGAAGCTTCCTTGGGTTGGCTTCATTCTACCGACGTTTTGTTAAGCATTTTAGTACCATCGTCGCCCCTCTTACGGACATTACCAAACTGAAGCATTTTGTTTGGACACCACAAGCTCAAGCTGCATTTGATGAACTCAAACGTAAGTTGATTTCAGCTCCTGTCCTTGCTTTACCTTGTTTTGATGATGTTTTTGAGGTGGAGTGTGATGCTTCCGGTGTCGGTATTGGCACGATTCTTTCACAGCAGGGTCGGCCTATTGCTTATTTCAGTGAGAAATTCAATGACACCAAATCTAGGTATTCTACCTACGATAAGGAGTTTTATGCCTTGGTGCGTGCTCTCGATCATTGGCAACATTATCTAATGTCCAAGGAGTTTATTCTACATTCTGATCATGAAGCGCTCAAATATATTCAGGGCCAACACAAGCTACAACCTCGACACGCGAAATGGGTTAAGTTCGTTCAAGCTTTTACTTTCACCATTAAACATAAATCGGGTTGTTTAAACAAGGGCGCTGATGCTTTATCTCGTAAACACTCCTTCTTAGCTTCTATCCATGCCAGGTTAGATGGTTTCGATTTCATCAAAAACGAGTATGAACTTGACCCTGATTTCCAATATGTGTTTCATAAATGCCGTCAACATCCTGTTGGAGAATTTCATCTTTTTAACGGATTTTTATTCCGTTCTAATATGTTATGTATCCCACGTACCAGTCTTCGGGTATGCTTAATCACTGTGATTCATGAAGGAGGTTTAGCTGGTCATTTTGGAATTGAGAAGACTACAATTTTAGTTCAGGAACATTTTTTTGGCCCCGTTTAAAACGTGATGTTGATCATTTAGTTCGGCGTTGTACCGTTTGTCAACGCGCAAAGGGTCATAGTCAACCAAATGGGAAGTTTTTACCACTTCCAGTCCCCAATTCTCCTTGGCGTGATGTTAGTCTTAATTTGTTCTGGGCCGCCCTCACACTAGTAGGCGCAATGATTCTATCATGGTTGTTGTTGACAGGTTCTCCAAAATGGCTCATTTCATTCCGTGTCATACTACACACGATGCTACCCAAATTGCCGCTTTGTATTTTCGGGAAGTTGTACGTCTTCATGGTATTCCCTCTTCTATGGTTAGTGACCGAGATACAAAATTTTTGAGTCATTTTTGGTTGACTTTATGGCGGAAAATGGGAACCCAATTAAAATTCAGCACGTCCAGCCACCCTCAAGCTGACGGTCAAACCGAGGTCACTAATGGTACACTTGGAACTTTACTTCGTGCTCTTATCAAGAAAAATGTCAAACAATGGGAAGATCTCATGCCTCATGCTGAATTTGCCTACAATCGGACACCACACAAGACTACCGGCCACAGTCTTTTTGAAGTGGTTTATGGTCTCAATCCTGCAACACCTTTAGACTTAAGGGTTCTTGATACCACTCAGAAATTTAATTCGAATGCTGCAGATCATGCAACCCAGATTAAAAGCCTTCATGAACAGGTGACTCATCGCATTACCAAGATGAGTGACACTGTCAAAGCTCGTGTGGACAAACACTGTCGAGACACTAAGTTTTCTCCAGGTGATCTTGTTTGGATCCACCTTCCAAAGGAACGTTTTCCCACAAAACGTCGTTCCAAACTCCAACCTTGTTCAGATGGTCCCTTTAAAATCCTCGAACAAGTCAATGCAAATGCTTATAAGGTGGATCTTCCTGGTTCTTTTGGTGTTTCTGCTACTTTTTATGTCTCCGATTTACAACAGTATTATGATCGTGATGAATCTCTTCCAAGTTTGAGGGCAAACTTTCTTCAAGCTGGGGAGGATGTTAAATATGAGCATGTGATTTCCATGCACAACACCATGCAGCACGTCAACACAGTTACATGGATCAATCGGGTTGTTATTCTCTATGATGGACTATCCATAACCTAGGGTGTGGAGCATGGGTCCACGTTTTGTTGCCATATGTTTTTGTCTTTTCTGCCTTTTCTTATGTTTTCCTTTAATTACGTAAGAACATGGGTGTTAGTTTTTTTTTCTTTTTGTTAACCGTTCGCATGTTATGTAATTTGTTTTTGATGTGAAGAAATCGCAGAGATTTTGTTAATGAAATAGTACTCTTTATGAGTATTTGTTTATCCAATTGCTAGTTCATTTTGGCAAGGTGAATTGTGATCTTTCGGAGCGATAGTAATTCACTGGTGCAGCTATACGTGAAGAATTATCGATTGCCCTACGGAACATTGAGTGTGGTGAAACTGTATCACTCTATTTTTCATAGCTATTACAAGACTGATCCTGATTTTATAACTGAATTGTATCATCAGTTATAATACTGTGATGACCTGTACCAGATCGTCTGGAAATTCCGTACGGTACGTGTACTTTCACTATTTACTATGTGAATAAAATGTGCAAACAGTTGTGAGACAACAGGACTAAGAAAACAAATAACAGTTGTATGTGTTTAAGTGGAAATTTAAATACAGTAAATACAACAACTCATGTGAAACAACAGTGTGAAAACAAATGACTAAAGCTTATCGGTTGTGATCTGATGTCCACAAATAACAGGAATCTGATGGCCGACAAAACAGTTGTAACAATGTGACAATAAGTGGGTTTAGTTGAGTCCGGCAGTGAGGAAATACAATTCAAATAACAATTCAGTATTGCTTACGAATAGTGAACAGACATCGTGTTTACCTGGCTGATGATTCACACAAACATATCTGTGAGTTTAACGTTCTGAACGATGACTGAAAAGTAGAAAACAAAAGTCTGAAAGTAAAGCCTTTGTCGTGTTCGTTCGAGTGACGATTCGAACGAATACGTGCGATGGCGATGCGATCTGACGGAACGAAACTAATAAACATTTCGAAACAATAAAATTAAGAAAAATAAATTTAAAAGATTAACTAGGAATTACCACCTTAGAAAGATATTAGAAAACCATTTAATTATAGTATGTAAATTACGCGTGTTACGTCCCGGAAACGTAACGAAATCAAGAACCGAGCAATGAAACGAACCCGAACACACACGGGGTATAAAAACCCATTCCAAGAATTAATTCCCCATTTTAATTCACCACCTACCTCATCTCTCTCTCCTTCGGTTTCTCACTCTCTCTTTAGGGTTTCCTCACAAAAATCACCATAACTCCCTTGTTTCTTAACCACATCTTGCAAATAAGCTATCAAATTGAAGCTCTCAACATCTTCTATGTGAATGTACAACAGATCGGAAACAAAATCCACCAAGTCGAAGGTAAATAGAGTTGCAAGTCTCGGATTTATAGGGTTTTCACCCATCTTCTCGGTTACCTAAGTTCTAACCGATGCCTAGCCTTCAAAACTCTTAGAAAAGTTGTTAGGATAGGATGGGAACTTATAGAACACCTTGCTTTAGCCTAAAATTCAAATATGGTGGGATGCAAGCTCACGGGAATTGAACCAGGCGAATGAGATCTTCAGCTCCACCGAATGGCCTAGGCCGAATGAGTATAGCTCCAAGGCGGAATGGGTAGGCCAAATGAATCTTAGAACGAAAGAGATCATCAACCGAATAGGGCCTTCATTCGTGTGACAATTCATATTCGCATGATGATCTCCATTCGACTGAGTGCCATTCGCATCATGTGACCATTCGCCTCGTAATCTGGGAATCTCATTCGTGTGGTGATCTACATTCGTCCCGTATGCCTTACCACTCTAAAACATGTAAATAACACCTTGAATCAACTCCATTTTTACAACATGCTTCATGTTAAACATAATAATGGGTTTTACTACAAAGTTGGTAGATTATTCTTATTAAACCGACTTAATAAGAATTAAAATCATTTATAAAGTGTTAATTAGTCAAGTTTTGTAATGTGTCTCTTGTATTAAGACCTTCAAATCATAAGGAACACTTCAAGATTTAAGCATAATCAATAGGTTATACTCAATGAACCTAAGTTTATACTTAAAAACTATTTTTATTTTCAAACATTTGGGACATGTCATGGAGTTAAATCATGTGGTCATAAATCAAGAAGATATAATACGCTAAGTCTAGCCTTAAATGGTTAAGTCTAGGTGTAGTATCTCATCATATGGATTCAAGAACGGATAAATCACAAACGCCTACAAAAGTCAAACAACTTTAGAGTTAACATATGTATTCAGAACTTATACTCATAAGTTACAAACAACTTTGAATACAACACAGGATCGTGAATACAACCTTAAGAACTACAACGAGTGCGTGCATTCCTTTAACACTTGGTCAACCACTTCAATTACCAGGTGAGTTCATACACCCCTTTTCTAATCTTTTTATTTCAAATGCGGGGCTAAGAAACATGCTAAACCTTTGGAAGTATTAAAAGTTTTCATACATTATTCTAACATCATGGGATTTAGATAATAAAGATGTAATCTTTATTATCATACTTTATTCAAAATCAATGTGTATGCTTGTGTGTGCATTAACTACAATGACAAACAAGTATGCTTCACATTAACATAATTTGATGAATGCATCCAAACTTATAAATAACTCAAGTGAAATAAGATTTGATCTTATAATACTTTATTATTTACAATGAGATAACATGAGACAATTATAAGTGATATCAAGAATGATAATCATGATAATAAAATTTCATGATGATGATATCATTCACGACATTTATTTACACTGTGTAATAAAACCGGTTCTTATAACACATTGTTAACCCTATGAGAACATATAACAATGAGAACATGTAACATTGAGACAATAACATTGGGGAACATAAACAATAATTACTATTAAGATGTTTGTATTATATCACAACAATCATGTGTTCATGAGATCGTGTCCAGTCGTAAGTCCCTTACAAGAGTATCGTTTACCATTGATTTAGTGCGACTAAACCGACAATAGTGTAGTGGTACCATAGGTTTGACAAACCGCCGGCGAGTGAGGTCGGTACGTTAATCGTAACATTATCATTGGCAGGTATTGTATGACCGGTAACAGGGCGGCATCTGTCAGATTTGGTAAACGACACATGGTGATATTAATCTACAGAAACTAATGGTGATTAAATCCTTCGATTCTATGAACTGTTGGACTGAGAAATTGATTTTCTCTCTTGTGGCTAAGTCTCCTTACAGACTCACGCCATCAGAAATGCAGGAACTGTCCAATCAATTACAAGATTTACTAGACAAAGGATTCATAAGACCAAGTTTCTCACCATGGGGAGCTCCGATATTGTTCATCAAGAAGAAGGATGGATCCTTCGGAATGTGTATTGATTACAAAGAGCTTAACAAACTTACCATCAAGAATCGGTACCCGTTACCGAGGATTGATGATTTGTTTGATCAAGTACAGGGAGCTCAGTATTTCTCAAAGATAGATCTTCGTTCAGGTTATCACCATCTCCGTATTCAAGAGGAAGACATACCCAAGATGGCATTTCGTACTCGATATGGTCACTACGAGTTTATTGTGATGCCATTCGGATTGACGAACGCACCGGCGTTGTTCATGGATCTTATGAACCGAGTATGCAAGCCAAATCTAGATAAGTTTGTTATTGTCTTTATTGATGATATACTGATCTGTTCAAAGAGTGAGAAGGAACATAAACAACACCTCAAGACGATCTTGGAACTTTTAAAGAACGAACAACTTTATGCCAAATTCTCCAAGTGTGAATTTTGGTTAAGTGAAGTTCAGTTCTTGGGTCATGTGATTAACAGTAATGGTATTCACGTAGATCCTGCCAAGATCAAGGCAATCAAGAATTGGAACGTGCCCACAACACCTACAGAAATCAGATCATTTCTAGGTTTGGCGGGTTATTATAGGAGATTCATTTCAAATTTCTCTAAGATAGCCTTGTCACTCACAAAACTCACTCAGAAAAGTGAGCCATTCGTGTGGACATAGAAACAAGAAGATGCATTCCAAACACTGAAACAAAGATTGTGCAATGCTCCAATCTTAACACTCCTGGAAGGCAACGATGACTTTGTGGTTTATTATGACGCTTCCCATTAGGGACTTTGTTGTGTTTTAATGCAATGAGACAAAGTCATTGCCCACGCGTCAAGACAGTTGAAGATCCATGAGAAAAATTACATGACGCACGACTTGGAATTGGGAGCTGTTGTTTTTGCTTTAATGATTTGGAGACATTACCTATATGGTACCAAATGCACGATCTTCATTGTCTTGACTTTTTTTCTTACATGTTTTCTCAGGTGATGGACAGGATTAAGCTAAAGCCCAGGATTTCATACTAGGATGCCCAGTTAGAGGACCTAGTAGTTTTTGGGAAAGCACATACTTTTGTTGATTACTGTGAATCACTTTTGATATCTTGTACGATTACAAGATAGTAAACTTATGATTCTTCTGATAGGTTTTCTTAGTTAAATTATCAAACACTGACAATTGTAATTTAACTTTGTAATCCTAGTTTAATGTTATTGTGCTTTAGTTATTCTCAATGTTGATGCTATGTATACAGTCTGATCATTTTGATTATCATCCCGACGGGACATACGATTCGGCAGACGGGACATACGATTCGGCCCGCCGGCTCGGGGTGTGAGACATAATACCATATGTAATTGCTATGCAACTAACTGTGTAAGCAAGTGTATCATACCCTCAAAAACCAACTAAGGGAATCATACTGTTTAGGGCGTGACAAACCAGGATCTCAGTCATTACATATAACAAAAGACCTCTATATGCTTTTCAACGTAATTCAGTCTCATTTCATAGAATCAAAGTTTAACGTTGCGGAAGCGTTTGAAAGCCTAAACAACATAATAGTTGCAAATATGTAAATTACAAAGCTCAATTGTTTAATTTCAACAATTAAATTAAAACTGATGCATGAGACTCATTATCCTAGTCCATGCTTCCTTGTGCTCCTGTTTTAGTGTCCTGAGAAAACATGTAAATAAAGTCAACACAAAGGTTGGTGCATATACAAGTTTGTATATATAATCACAAATGTTTGAACAACTGGTTGAAATGAATGTTTGCAGATAATATAATCACACATTTCATAGTCATGATAGCTAGTCATTGTACTATTTATATAAGCGGTCAACATAAAAGATGACTGTTGCATGACTATTGCATGTTTTCCTTTCCACTATTGTTTAACACAAACAATAGTAATTTTGAATTGGCTAGTTAAAAACCTGCGTAGATCCCATCTACTAGGTGACGTTTGTCAAACCCAATAGATTTATCTTCAACCACCAGGCTTTGCACTACGGTAAACTAAACGGTTCGATATGTAAGGACTTTTAGTGTTATGTGCAGACTTATAGTAAGCAGCTAACTCATGCAAGTGATATGTATCCAAAAGCGTTTCTTTGCACATGTTTTCTCCCATAAAACAGTAAAAGTAAAAAGGGGCCATGTACGCACCTGAGAAAGTGAATTGAATAATCAAATACTCGTGAAATTCGCGTAGACAACCTTCTACGAATAATATGTGTATTTACGATAACATTTCGTTATTTGAAATGTCAAATCGTTTTTGAAAACGTATACTTGTCAACACACGTATGTTAGAATGTTTGAAACGTACATACAAAGGTATGCGTGACTTTGAATGCGTTTGATTAAATAGTATAAATGTGTACGATTTTGTTTAGATATACGTATATTTACGTGATGGTGTTTTTGGTCAAAAATATAAATTTTATTGTTTCATTATGTTCAGAATTCAGTTCTGGTTCCAACGCAATTTGAACTTGTCAAATCGGATTTAAAACGAGAAAGTTATGATTAAAATACAAAAATAGGTTTTAAATTCAAAAATTGGTGGAGGCAAGGATCCAACAGATGACCTCCCGGACCAAACACACATACCCAACCAGTCCTTCTACTTCGGTTTTAGCAATAAGGTTGATTTTCAGTTAGTTTTAAACGAAACAACTCGGGTTCCCCTTGTTCTTTCAACCGAACCCGTCTGAGTTCGAATCGACCCACCATGCAATCCCAACTGACCCTCGAACCCTGGGGCTTTTGTTCTAGGGATTTTGACGAGTCCATAGGTAGGTTTAATTTAAGTTTTGGTTTAGTTCTAATGGTTTAACTGTCCCCAATCAAATTCAAACTCTAATTTATAAATGCTAGATCTAAATTGATCAAATTACTTAACAAAAGATCTTCGAACCATAGGGTTTTCATTTTACTTATAAATTCTAAGCTTTTTGGGTTGATCTATTTGAATACAATATTCATTTGGATCAAAAGCCCCAAAACATTTAAAGTTCGAACCCACATAATTGGTTGGAAACCAAATCAATGTTTTGTGATCAAATTAACATAGGGTTTTTGTTATATGAGAGGAGAGGTTCCAAGACTAATGGTATAGTTTAATTCAGTTACAGAGCTTGTTTTGATCAAAACCCCAAACTCATTAGTATGATGAACCATAGAACTTGAAATCATAGAATTCGATATTTTTACATGAAATTAACATAGGGTTTTTCATCTATGGACAAAAACGAGTCTGTCTGTATAAATTAATTTGACTATTTATCTTGTTTTCATAAAAAACCCCAAATCGTTTTGTTTTAAGAACCCTGGAATTCGAACTCGTGAAATTTGTTGTTCATAGGTTAAATTAGGTTAGGCCTTTGCTTTAACAAGTTAAAGTGAATGTTTAGGTACTTGTAATTACCTGAATTGAAGTCCAATTGAAGGGAATCAACTAGAGGATTGGGTTTCGGCCAACCCGTAGATGAAATCCGTCTCCCACTGCTTGTTGATTTGAATTTTGTTATGCAGTAGGTCCTAAAGGAGCCAACTAAAGGTTTTAAAGTGGCAATTCATACTATTAAAGTTGAATTATGTGATCTTAGTAATTGTGACACCCCGGGCCACCGGGCTGGACCGGAGACACGTCGGGCGGAAGGGTCTCGAAGGCGTGATGGAATCAGAGTGATCAGATTGATTACACAGCAGATGATATAAAAGAAATATTTAACATGCCAACCATTACATGGTTCCAAGTATTACATGATACTTGTCTTAATATAAAATATTGTCAAAATACATCAGTTCATCTAAACAACATTCTCAATTCCATGGTCAGCTAACTACAGTCTAGTAGGTTGTATCCATGAAATGCTACCCTTCCTATGAGCGCCACCAATGACCATATCTATACATGTTCGTCCCCTGAGAAGCATTTAAAATAATAAGGTCAACAGAATGTTGGTGAGTTCATAATTTTAAAATTATGGAGTTTGATATATCATAAAATGGAAGTTCGATGGAATGGGATACTACATGAGTGGCGACTTCCTAAAGTTACATATACTATCCCCAACCAGCTAGTTTCATATATGTATAGGCCATACGTAAGACCCTGAGACCTAGCCGCTAGCCCACGACACCCTAGCTGATTCACGACCATATACCTAACATGGAAAAGGAGTTTCTCCACTCATGCACTTTCCCGTTCCCCTTGAACTTAATATTCCACACAAGTGGTTTAATTGATGAGTTTTGATACTAATGAGGAGGGTTTATATCTATTCAATTCAACACATGTCCATTTACCAAACCTAACCTTGAGTTGCCCTTGTTGACTAGATCATACAGATATAATCCTAATGATGATGTACACTTTATGTAGCGTAACGTACCGACCTCAGCGCCGGAAGTTCGTTAGACTAATTGTACTATCTACGTTACTGCCATCAACTAAAGGTAAATGAATTTTTGATGCAGGGTATCACTGATGTGTGTGTTCATGTAACTCTCATGAGCCTTAAGGAATAAGCAAAACATACCACCTCCTTATATAATTAGAAATGCGACATATATATGTACGTAAGTGTGAAAGCTACTAATTTTAACAAATGTTTCATGTTCTCAGCCCCAAAAATGTAGAGAAAGTGTTTTGTTAGAAAAACGGGGGCTATGAACTCACCAATATTTGGTAACTGTTTAAGATGGTGTGGATGGCTTGAAGATGCTTCTGCTCAATTACCTGTGTTTTCAGTTAATAGGTTTTAGTAATGTATTTATGTTTTAATCGTTTAAGTGGTTTCTTATGTTTTTACATTCTTTGTATCACTTGGATTTGTTTGGTTTTCAAACACTTAGTGTTTTATGCATGCTGTCTGGGGCGAATGGACTATTCGGGCGAATTAGCCATGCTTCGTGTGAATGAAGCTCCACGAATGACCGGTGTCATTCGCATTCTTCGTTCGTCCGATTGGGCTCTCGTTCGTTCTGCCATTTATTCTTTGGCCCACTCGAGCGAATCGTGAGGCAGCTTCAATCATTGTCCACTTCTATGGACAAACTGTTCGTTCACACAAATGAGACGATCGTACGTCTCATTCGCCTGCAACTCGACGGAAAACACCTTTTTGATTCCGACCGCATTGGTGAAGATTTTGCTGTTCGAAGCTTTTGTGGGTGTTAGGGAACAAATTGGTGTGATTATTTGGGTGAAACACTCACCGGAGACTTCGGGATATTCGTGGGATGAATTTCTATGGTGGGAATGTTGAGAAGAGTGATGAGGGAGATGATGTGGAGATGCTAGGAATGATTTGTATGCAAAAAGGGTCGGAATCGCGCGTCGTTCGGCCGGAGCTCTATGGATCGCCGTTCGTGTGAGAGTGTGGGGTGTTTTTGAAAATTGAAGAAATTTGGGGTTAGGTGTTGCTTATATAGCAGCTTAGCCACACGAATGATTCATTCGTGCGAATGGTTTTCAGTCAGCCGAACCAGCTAGCTGATTAGGATGTCCAGTCTTCTGAGTTAAATTCGTACGAATGAATGAGGTAATGAGTCATTTGTCTGAATATGTTTTGATTTCAAATATTTCCATTTAACCCTAAGGTTCTCAGATTATGGTCATCGTACGTTAAGGCGTTGGTTCGTGTTACGGTTCTTTATGTAGTTCCTTTAGTTAAGACCAGACGACTTAATCCGCGTATGCAACAGCATGAATCGTCACCCAAATGGTTGCATCAGCAATTATGTCCCCTGGTGGTTTGAATTAATCTCTTAATTCAGTAATGACATCGTTTCAAGTTCATATCTCAATGGATCGTCACCCATCTAGGTATATCCCTGATCCGATGATTTGTTACGTGAATGATCTGAATATAAGGATTCACTCTTGGTTGTATTTCTTTGTTTTAATTTCTTCATTCATTGTAAAAGGTTTCGATTAAGTAACTAAAGGTGTTCATGATTTACCTGGGAAGTTCCAGTTGTCATAGTCTCCCTCTATTGAAGAAATTTCGTCCCGAAATTTGCTTTTACTTATCGATAATTGACCTTCTACTGGAACAGGTGAGGGTACTGCTTCTTCATTTGGCTCTCTAGTTCCTAAATATATTCTAGCCCTCGTTTGAAATTCCACGGGACCTTAACGATCGGTATGCGGCTTCGCTACAATTTCTTTACCTCACGATCCAGAATTTCTAAAGGTTCCTCGATGAAGTGCAGCTGCTCATCCACTTGATCTTCTTTGGTCGGTATGACTAACGATTCATCCGGAAAACATTTCTTAAGATTTGAGACATGGAACACGTCATGCACAGTGCTGAGTTCGTCTGGCAGCCTCAGCCTATACGCAACAGGACCAATTCTTTGGATGATTTCGAATGGTCCGATGTACCGCGGTGCCAGTTTGCCCTTCTTCCTGAAACAGGCTACGCCCGTCCATAGGGATACATTTAACATGACTCGATCTCCTAGAGAGCCCGACTAAAGATGAAGACTGACAAAGTCAACCAGAGAAGAGTTGAAGACCTTATTTTGTATTTTTTGTGTACATGTATTTCGAGTACAGTAGATTATCGAGTACTCGAACCAATTTTCGTGTATAGGGTTCGAGTACTCCTAGAATAGTATAAATAGACGTATTTTGTATTGTTCTATGGCTGGATTCCTGATGCGTGCTCTTTAGACATATTGAGGCACTGTTTCATGAACTTCACTAAATATAGAAAAGTTTCATCTTTCTTCTTGTTCTTGTGATTCTATTATGGATTCCACACAATATAGACTCATTTGAGGCAATATGGAGACATAAGGCTAGGTTCTTGACAAGATCTGGACCTACAAGTGGTATCAGAGCCTTAGTGCTCTTTCTAAATCAAGGTACAAGCTTTTCAGTGCAAGTTCGATCGTATCTTGTTCATCTCTACACCATTTAGCTGCTATTGAAATTTAGAACTCTGAATCTTGAGAAATATTTCTTTGGAAAATTTTCAAGTATTTTCGAGTTCAAAATTTGAGAACAGTTTTTCGGGTATAGTTGGAGAGTTCGATTACAGATTGGTGAGTTCGAGTACACTGGGATTTCGATTACACTGGGTGTTCGAGTACAAGTTTGAGTTCGAGTATTACTGGGATTTCGAGTACACAGGTCTTTCGTGTACAACAGGGACTTCTATTATACTAAGATTTCGAGTACAATTTGAATTCGAATACCTTGGATTTCAAGAACACAAAGAACTTCAGGTAGTTTTGTTGCTTCGAGTATAGACTGGACTTTGTGCACTGTTTGGGACATAGAACTTGTAACACCCCGACCAATGGCAAAAACGTCGGGATGCCACGAGGGATGTGTAGATTGTTCGTAAGCTCGTGGGCATCTAATTAAATCATCACATAACAATTAATCAACCAAATTAATTACATCAAAAATCATGTTCATCATGAATTAGTTACATCAAAAACACAAAAGATTTAGCTAACTAACTAAATTCTAGTCTTCAGAATTTCAGTTATTTTAGCTAAGTCCAAGAACCTAAGTGATGATGTTCCCAAAAGATGTAGAGCTATCCTGCTCTACCTACTTCTCCTCATGTCCTGAAACATGTAGAAAAATCAAGTGTCAACTATGAAGTAGTTGGTGAGTAATCAAAAGTTTTTATGTTTCGGAAATGTTTACAAGTGTTTAACAAAGTTTATGGTTTTTCTAGGAAAATACACATGTGCACCTGTAGAATAGTCCAGTTCTGCCAAATCTCAATACAAACACAACAATCACATAATTCATGTAATCTCAAATAACCATCCAAGTATAATCAAACAATCACAACCAAACTCAACCATACACATAACAAGTCAATAATCATCATTCATCAATATTATCACAATATAAGTTACCGCGGAGGACCTTAGTCAACTCAATCAACGGTGGAATCATCGCGGAGGACCACAGTCAACTCAACCAACGATATTCCTCAATAGTATAAGTTTCAATACGTGTACTGTGGAGGACCGCCGTCAACTCAACCGACAGTGGAATCACAGCGGAGGAACTTAGTCAATTCAATAAACGGCAATTCAATCATCGCGGAGGACCGAAGTCAAAATAATAAAAGAATTTTACCAAGGTGAGTTCATATGCCCCTTTTGTTATCCTTTGATTTTAAATGATATTTTACGAGCAAAACTGAGCGGTTCTAAAATTTTATTGCGATAAAAAAGTCAAACGACTTTTAGAAACTTCATATTCACGTAGATTACAAAAGTACAACAGATCTAAGCTTTAAACCATCAAAAACGTGGTCAATCAACAATGACTCATGGAATATGCAATTAATCATAAAAATTCACCATCAATAATAATTCAATAATATGAATATTATACTGATAATCCAGGTGTCACCCATGTGTTATCAAATAATATTTTAAATATTGGTATACATGTTCCACCTCCGAGTTTAAAAACAAAAACAGTTTTAAATGGAGGTTATGAAAACTCAGTTGAGTCCTTAGAATCAGTGTTCTAGTATAATGCGCGCTCACGTATACAAAATCAGAAGTAACTCAATCAACCTGTATTTAATGTGTTCAGATTTATAAGCATATGCATTTCATTTCGATTGATTATTCATATGTTTTTTCTTCTACTTATTAATTGTGTCATTAACTTAGTTTGTTGCATCTAAGTCAAAATGATTCAACTAATATTTTATAATTAGTCATCTTGTGTTTATAATTTAGCTTGTTAGTTCTTTCATGATCACCTAAAGATAACAAGTTTTGGGCTCCCATGTATACACCCACATATATATATGTAAAGATAAAAAAACCCAATTATTCACATACTTATACATACATGCATGATCCATTAACCGGCCACCTTATTTTAAGTTATTCATATCATGGTCAAGATTTAAGAGATTAGTCTCAACTTATTTTCATGCACATTTACATCATATAAGATCTCATAATTTGAAGTTGCTATCATTAGGGAAAGGTGGCACCCTCTAATCATTCATGCATGCATGTTCATATCCCATAATGTTGCTCTTAAATTACCCTTAATCATAATTCAAAAGACAGTTAGGTTTTGACATGCTTTAGTTCACCCCCACCCATAGGTTCGCTGCCCTATGTAGACAGATCAAGGGTCTAGGGTTCGGCCCAGTATCTGCGAACCCAAGGGCCATAGTTTTGGCCAAATATATGAGGTTCGGTTCCCTTAGATTCGTGGCTTCAATAGGTAGGTTCGTTCAAGAGTTCATAGCTCACTTATAAATATCGTGATACCCAAGGTTTCTAGGTTCGGCCCAAGCTAGGATTTTCATGGCATGGTAGGTTCGTCAATAGCTAGAAGGTTCGCAGCATGAGAGGTTCGGCTAGCCCAATTCAGGTTTGTGTGGACCATAGCTCGCAAGTTTGTAAGTTAGGCCACTACAGGGTTCGGCCAACTAAAGTTTTTGGTCAGCAGGTTCACCCCTAAGGGGTTCAGCCGGAACAAAGGTTCGGCCATCAGGGCGTCGTCGACCTGCACTCACACGACCTGCACTGCTCATCAACCTCATCATCCTCTTGTTCTAAACTCAACCGGTTCAGCCATGGTATCCCTAGTCTCATACTAACTCCATTCAACATGTAGAAAAACCCTAAACTCGGTTTAAGTTGATATCCATTCACACATTAGATTTGCTAACAAAAACCGAAAATTAAAGCTCAGATTTACCTCGAAATGTCGGATAAAAACTAGATTTCTTCGTAGATACTTGTTCCCCTCGATCGTGTGGTCGTTTGGACACCAAGATCTCGTGATTTCGACAAGAATTGAAGAAGATAATTTAAAGAGAAGTGGGAGAGAATGTAGGTGGCGAAAATTTGTCACACCCCGGGCCGGCGGGAACGGATCGGGTTTTCCCGTCGGGCGGAAGGTTCCCGGGGCGCGATATCTTGAATGATAATCGAAATGATCAGATTGTTTACATGGCACATGATAAATAATGAGAAATGCTAACATGACATATGATGTAGAATTACAAAGTTAAATTGCAATGTTACGTTCATAATTTAACTAAGTAAATCTATCCAAAAGAATCGTGTAGTTTCTATCTTGTAACTGTACAAGATATGCAAAATAGATTCACAATGTCATCAAAATGTATGCATCCAAAAGTAGCTAGGTCTTCTAAGAGTCCTCTGGCTTAACCACTGATGCTTGTTATCTAGACCTGTCCGTCACCTGAGAAAACATGCGTTTAAACAAGTCAACACTAGGTTGGTGAGTTCATAAGTTTAGTATTTGAAAACCATTGAATTTATGTCAGTCATGTTCATAGTGTATCACACAAATTGAATTGGTGATTAGATTCCGTGTTTCACACAATGTCCTCTCCATGGTTGGATGTACAGATAATGTCTCATCCAGTCAAGCATGCTTATATATAGGGGCATACGAAAGGGTCAAGCCCAGACGCCACCCCACCACATGCTTAACTGCACTCAACACTACCTGTAATACAACGATGGATACCCATTCCCTTTCACCCATGATTTCCCGGTATGTTTATTCACTAAGTAAAAAGGAAAGAGACGTAATCGTCTCTGTTAATCATTCCTTACGGAATACTCGGCATGTAACATAACTCAATGAATAAAGTAAGAGATGAAATCATCTCTGTTAACTAATTCTTACGAATTAGCCGGTGTGTAGAATACACCATAATTGAATAAAGAGACGTAATCTCTGTTAGCTAATCCTTACGGATTAGCCCGGCATGTAATATAACCCAATGAACAAATAAGAAACAAAGTTGTTTCTGTTAGCTATTCCTTACGGATTAGCCCGGCATGTAAGATATCATACTCGATATCTAGAACAAAACCTAATGGCTTCTGTAACTAATCATTTCTGATTAGTCCGGCATGTAGAATAATCCAATGAACAATCAAGAAACGAAATCGTTTCTGTTAGCTATTCCTTACGAATTAGCCCGGCATGTAAGATATCATACTCGATATCTAGAACGAAACCTAATGGTTTCTGTAACTAATCATTACTGATTAGTCCGGCGTGTAGTATACCCAACTATTGAATAAAGAAACATAATAGTCTCTGTTAGCCATTCCTTACGGATTAGCCCGGCATGTAAGATATCATACTCGATATCTAGAGCAAAACTTAGTAGTTTCTGTAACTGTCAGTACTAACCAGTCCGGTGTGTAAGATATCATACTCGATATCTAGAGAGGAACATAATAGTTCCAGTAGCTGTATTCCCCTGTTCAGCCCGGCGTGTAAAGTGTCAATCTCATGGTTTCTAGTTAGAGACGTAATAGCCTCAGTAGCCGTCATTTCTGATCAGCCCGGTGTGTAAGATATCCTCCCACGATATCTGTTGGAATGAACATATTTCCTAGTCTTTATGTGTGTTATCTATGTGATTGATAGCACCTCTCGTGCTCGGCATGATTTCATTTGATTTCCCCACGTCCCAGTTATTAGTTTTAAAGATTTGCTCAACTGATCTACCGTTGTGTAACCGACACACTCTGACGGTTAGGGAATGTGCTCTAAATAGAGTCTTAGTGATTTATGATGATATGTGTGATATGCCATCCCCAAAGGCGTGTGTATGTAATATCCTCCTCGATATCACAAATAAATGTTTCAACTATTATTCCCAAGTGTGCGTGTTCTAGCGGTCTTAACAAAGTGTCTTAGGAACATGTCTCATACACAATGTTAGTGAGGTGTGAATGATCTTGATATCATGAAATTATCTTATCATGATAATCACCCTTATCATTCATAGTTGTCAATGGCATGTTATCCCATGGTTTTCCCCGTTGTTCTATCGTGTAAGGATAATATGCACAGTTGTAAGATATGTTCTTAACAACTCATATTATCCTATGTGTTAAGGTGCCCTGATTCTAGATTGGCATGTAGCATCCTAGCTAATTCAGATATGATTAACTCAAACAATCAAGCATGTAGTGATTAACGATAATAAAGATAAACAATTATTATCTAAATCATGAAATAAACAACATGTTAATGTAAACTTTTAAATAATTAAAAGTTAAGCATGTTTCTCAGCCCCGAGCTTTGAAATCAGTAAAGATTAAGAAAAGGGGCATATGAACTCACCTTGTTGTTGTTGTAGTGGTTGACTTAGCTTAAACAAAATGCACGCGCTCTTGATTGAGATTGTTGTGTATTCACGTTCCTGTATTGGTTTCACGTTGTTTTAACTCATAAGTATAAATTATAGTTGAGTTGCGTGTGTGTTCGTGTTAGCCCTAAAGTTGGCTAACACACGTAAGTCTCGGTCATTATTCGGCCCTGGTTTCATGTGTCGTAGTTTATTGTTATTATATGTCTTTAATTGTGTGTTGAGCTTCATTTCACCCTTGAAATTGATAGATCTTATCATAAGGTGATAATCATTTGTTTTAATGAGAAACATAATAAATAAACCCAAGAGTAAACTTAGGTTTACGGATTAAACCTCACTTGCCATTTTTGTCATGTTTAAACAATTGCTACATAGTAATTAAATAACTATGCAACCACCCTTGTACGCTTCATGTTTTAAGTTTATGAAATCTATCATATTAAACCCATCACTTTAGTAGTAATCCCATCCATTATGTCCCATGTGCAAGCATATCTTCCCTTGATTATACTTAAGTTGTTATAAATTTGTTAGTTCTCATTTCAATTCACGTGGGTCAATTGATAGGCCCAACTAGGCTTCATTGGGCCGAGATAGGACCATGGGCTGAAGCAGTGGGCTGAAGAAGTGCTGTTGGGCTAGGCTACTTTAAGAGGGCCAAATACTTGGTCTTGTTTCAATTGGGCCTGTTCACTTGGACCGAAGGCATGTAGGGCCAACTGTTTGGGCTAGTTATTCCTCATGGGCTGAACTCAATGCACCTGGGCCAACAAAATCAGGTGGGCCGAAAGAAGAATGGGCCAACAATGGTCTATGTCGATTGAAGCAAAAAAAATCAGTGGGCCTAATCTTCTTCTGGGCCGAGATCCTTGTTACTGGGCCGCATGACTAGGCCACACAGTTTATGGGCCATCTGTTGGACCTAACCTAGTTGGTCGGCCGAAAGAATGGCCTTTCATGGTGATGGCCGAATGTGCTGGTATGGCCGACTAGGTTACTTGGCCGAATGATGATGTTGACTCGCATGATATTGACCAGTGAATGTCTGGGTGTCGGCCGATTGGTGCTGCTCCGAATGTAGCAAAGGTGGCGAATGGGTGGTTGGCCGAAGCAAGGGAGTAGCCGACTGTGGTTGTTGTCGAATAAAGGTGGTCTTGGCGAATGAAAGGTGGACGGAGGAGCTGTAGCCGGCGAATGAAGGTAACAGTCGAATGAGGCCATTCGGCCACCTGTTCTCCTTCGACCAGCAGTAGCTCGGACTAGGGTTTCAACCTAGGGTGAAGTCCGACCAAGAGGGTGTTACTCCATGGTAGTGTTGACTCGAAGGAGACGATGTTGTGTAGGTTTTAGACAAAACATGAACAAGATGGTTACAAACCCTAATTTTCGACATATTCAAGCTCCAGTACCTCGATTCTCAGTGAGTTTTAGCTCCGATCGGTTGTACTTTCTGGTAGTAGAGGTCAAGAGCTTCGATTTGGTTCAAAGATGGAATGATTTGGCCAAGTATTGAGCAAGTTATGGTTGTTTAAAGGTGAAGAAAACCCTAAAAATGGGGGTGGACGAGAATGAGAGTAGGAGAGAGGTTGGAGATGGTGGAAATGAGAGAAACTCTCATTTGTGGGTTTTTATATCCCGCGTGGTGTCCGGGTTCGTTTCGGTTGCTCGGTTCGTAATTCGGTCGCGTATCCGGAAGAAATTACGCGTATTTTATATATTATAAATAAAAGAAAATTATTTTAATTATTTGATGAGTTTCAAAATTGTAAAATGTTAATTATTTTATTTTATTAATTTTATTTCGGTCACGTCGCGTTTTCGTTTCCGTTTCGTCAGATCGCGTCACTTACGCGCGTCTTCGTACAGAGCGCTAAGCCGCTAACTGTACGAACACGATCGTAAGTTTTACTTTCTGATTTGGTTTTCTAATTATCAGTTATCGTTCAGAATGTTAAACTCACAGATATGTTTGTGTGAATCGTCACCCACGCAAACACGCTGTCAGTTTAATTATTCTAAAACGACACTGCAAATTCTGTTTTGGATTGTGTTTTCCTCACTGTCGGACTCATTTGAACATCCTGTTATCACTTTGCTGTTACGTTGAATGGTCGGTCATCTGATTCCTGTCATCCGTGGATATCAGATCGCAACCGATTCGTTATTGTTGTTCGTTTGAACATTGTTGTTTCTCTTGAGTTGTTGTATTTACCGTATTTAAGTTTTCACTTAAACACATACAACTATGATTTGTTTTCTGAGTTCTGTTGTCACACGACTGTTCACGTACTGTATTTACACACAGTACGTGGTGAAAGTACACGCACTGTACGGACTTGCCGTACAGTTTAGTACTAGTTGTCACAGTCTCCCCTTGTTAAAGAAATTTCGTCCCGAAATTTAAGCATCATAGTCGGGCCCTACTTTTTCTTTGTTCAGGTGGAGATGCTTTGATATCAAGTGTTTCTCATGTTCTCATGTTTATGCGGGTTGTAATTTAGAGTCTCCCGAGTCTGTTCGAGAGTCTACGGATTCATTTTCAGTCTCTCGACCGTACGGTCTGAAATGTTTATGTTCTGAGATGAAAATTGTTTGTAGGTGACCTAGTTCTCCCTAGGAGTCTAGGATTTTGTGTGTGGTTATAACATGAGCAGACTTGATCTCATTGTTCTTACCAATCCAAGAACATCAAGTCTACTGGAAGTGTAAGGTAGCTTGGCATCATGTTCCGTAGCTGTTTGTATACACTCCCTTAATGGTACCTCTTGGTGTTACATGGTTCCATGATCTATGATGTTCACTATGACTCTCATGCTCGTGTGTTATTCCTGTCTGGAGAAGCCTCTCGTTTCTCCCCTTGTTAAAATGGATTCGTATATTGTCAGATAAAACGACATTGACGGACCCAATGCTGAGACTTGAGAATGTGTCTCTATCGTCCATTGTAATTACATGAAAAGTTTTATTGGATTAGATGGCTCCGTCACTATCAAGGACAAAACATCAGTTCCAATGATGATATAGACACCACTCGTGTCCATCACTTTGAATCTCATGGCATGTGTTTGTTCACTAAAATAAGTGAACACTAAGTTCATGTCACGCAGTGCATGAAATGTTCTAATGTTACCCCAATGGTGAGTAAATTATGAACGTTATGGGGTCAATGATAATCTATGCTAGTATAAATATACATCTGCAAAGATTTTAAATAAGAAATGTACCAGTGTTGGTGTTGGTGTCAGTGTCTTGGCGTGCTGCTGCAGTTCCAATTTGATATGCACGTCCCCTCGGTGCTTGCCCTCTCGGTAGCACCCTCTTTGGACAGTCTTTCGCATAATGTCCTGGTTCCCCGCAGGTGTAACAAGAAATGCGATCAAGGGGTACAGCGGTCTGTGCCACTGCTTGGTTTGGCCTGTGTTGGGTCTTTTGTTCTTTACAGAACTTGACCCAGTGCCCCATTTTCCTACAATAAGTGCATTGTCTGCACCCTGTGCCAAGTTGATGATGATAGTTGCACTTATTGCAGAATGGAGCCGTGCCAGAATAAGGTCCACGATTTTGCGGTGGTTGGTTGGGCACAGCTTGTTTGGTATTAGTGGTCGTTGCGAAATTCTTAACGACCTTTCGTTTCTTGTTGGAGGGTTGTTCCGAATCTTCAGTAGTTCCAGATCCCTTCTTGAGTGCACCAGAGGCAACCATTACATCAGTCAATGAAGCTGATAGCGTAACAGCCATCTCTAGGGTGGTTGGGTGGGCGGCAATCACATGCCCCCGAATGCATGGCGGTAGTCCACCGACATACCGTTCAATCCTCTTCTCGAGTGTTGGCACAATGTTCGGTGCCAAGGTTGCTAGTTCATGAAATCTGGTAGTGAATGCTAGATGTTCAGCACCAATCATCACATGGTTGAGTAGTTCAGTCTCAACCTTCTTGAGTTCGTTCCTAGGGCAAAACTCGCCCCTCAGTAAAGTCTTGAAATCCTCCCAAGGCATCGCCAATGCCTCGTCTCTTCCTCGGGTTTGAACCTGGGCATTCCACCAGGTTAATGCTCGTTTCTCAAACGATCCAGCAGCATACCTCACGCGGTGTTGATCGGGACAACCGCTAATGTCGAGAGTTGTTTCCATCTTCTCGATCCATTGGATCAAGCCGACGGCTCCCTCAATGCCACTGAATGTTGGTGGCTTGCATCCTACAAAGTTCTTGTAGGAGTAGTCCTGACCTTGCCGGGTGTTACCACTGCCTTCTCCAGTTGAGTTGGCAGCGTTGTTGCTGTTGTTACTGTTGATTCTGTTCATCATCTCGGGAATCACATCCCTCAGTTGGCTTGTCAGCAGTGTAGCAAGTGCTATAGTAGCAGGGTCTAGTATCTGAACATTGTTTGAGCCTGGTGGTGGCGAGTGTGGGGGAGGAGGAGGTGGAGGTGGTTGTGTAGGAGAGTCAGGCGGTGTCGGTGTCGATAAGTGCGGAGCTGATCCTTGAGTCAGCGGTAATAGCGGTGGCTGTCTTCTCGGCGGCATTCTGATCATAACCGAAAGAAAATCGGTTAGTGCAGTGATCAGAAGCAGAAGACATATGCAAATAGGATCCTATGTTGTATGTTCACTACATGAGGTCCCTAGGTTATAGTCTAGGCCAAACCGTTTAAGCAATATGACCTATATTTCTCTATAACCATGACTCTGATACCAATCTGTCACACCCCGGGCCGGCGGGAACGGATCGGGTTTTCCCGTCGGGCGGAAGGTTCCCGGGGCGCGATATCTTGAATGATAATCGAAATGATCAGATTGTTTACATGGCACATGATAAATAATGAGAAATGCTAACATGACATATGATGTAGAATTACAAAGTTAAATTACAATGTTACGTTCATAATTTAACTAAGTAAATCTATCCAAAAGAATCGTGTAGTTTCTATCTTGTAACTGTACAAGATATGCAAAATAGATTCACAATGTCATCAAAATGTATGCATCCAAAAGTAGCTAGGTCTTCTAGGAGTCCTCTGGCTTAACCACTGATGCTTGTTATCTAGACCTGTCCGTCACCTGAGAAAACATGCGTTTAAACAAGTCAACACTAGGTTGGTGAGTTCATAAGTTTAGTATTTGAAAACCATTGAATTTATGTCAGTCATGTTCATAGTGTATCACACAAATTGAATTGGTGATTAGATTCCGTGTTTCACACAATGTCCTCTCCATGGTTGGATGTACAGATAATGTCTCATCCAGTCAAGCATGCTTATATATAGGGGCATACGAAAGGGTCAAGCCCAGACGCCACCCCACCACATGCTTAACTGCACTCAACACTACCTGTAATACAACGATGGATACCCATTCCCTTTCACCCATGATTTCCCGGTATGTTTATTCACTAAGTAAAAGGAAAGAGACGTAATCGTCTCTGTTAATCATTCCTTACGGAATACTCGGCATGTAACATAACTCAATGAATAAAGTAAGAGATGAAATCATCTCTGTTAACTAATTCTTACGAATTAGCCGGTGTGTAGAATACACCATAATTGAATAAAGAGACGTAATCTCTGTTAGCTAATCCTTACGGATTAGCCCGGCATGTAATATAACCCAATGAACAAATAAGAAACAAAGTTGTTTCTGTTAGCTATTCCTTACGGATTAGCCCGGCATGTAAGATATCATACTCGATATCTAGAACAAAACCTAATGGCTTCTGTAACTAATCATTTCTGATTAGTCCGGCATGTAGAATAATCCAATGAACAATCAAGAAACGAAATCGTTTCTGTTAGCTATTCCTTACGAATTAGCCCGGCATGTAAGATATCATACTCGATATCTAGAACGAAACCTAATGGTTTCTGTAACTAATCATTACTGATTAGTCCGGCGTGTAGTATACCCAACTATTGAATAAAGAAACATAATAGTCTCTGTTAGCCATTCCTTACGGATTAGCCCGGCATGTAAGATATCATACTCGATATCTAGAGCAAAACTTAGTAGTTTCTGTAACTGTCAGTACTAACCAGTCCGGTGTGTAAGATATCATACTCGATATCTAGAGAGGAACATAATAGTTCCAGTAGCTGTATTCCCCTGTTCAGCCCGGCGTGTAAAGTGTCAATCTCATGGTTTCTAGTTAGAGACGTAATAGCCTCAGTAGCCGTCATTTCTGATCAGCCCGGTGTGTAAGATATCCTCCCACGATATCTGTTGGAATGAACATATTTCCTAGTCTTTATGTGTGTTATCTATGTGATTGATAGCACCTCTCGTGCTCGGCATGATTTCATTTGATTTCCCCACGTCCCAGTTATTAGTTTTAAAGATTTGCTCAACTGATCTACCGTTGTGTAACCGACACACTCTGACGGTTAGGGAATGTGCTCTAAATAGAGTCTTAGTGATTTATGATGATATGTGTGATATGCCATCCCCAAAGGCGTGTGTATGTAATATCCTCCTCGATATCACAAATAAATGTTTCAACTATTATTCCCAAGTGTGCGTGTTCTAGCGGTCTTAACAAAGTGTCTTAGGAACATGTCTCATACACAATGTTAGTGAGGTGTGAATGATCTTGATATCATGAAATTATCTTATCATGATAATCACCCTTATCATTCATAGTTGTCAATGGCATGTTATCCCATGGTTTTCCCCGTTGTTCTATCGTGTAAGGATAATATGCACAGTTGTAAGATATGTTCTTAACAACTCATATTATCCTATGTGTTAAGGTGCCCTGATTCTAGATTGGCATGTAGCATCCTAGCTAATTCAGATATGATTAACTCAAACAATCAAGCATGTAGTGATTAACGATAATAAAGATAAACAATTATTATCTAAATCATGAAATAAACAACATGTTAATGTAAACTTTTAAATAATTAAAAGTTAAGCATGTTTCTCAGCCCCGAGCTTTGAAATCAGTAAAGATTAAGAAAAGGGGCATATGAACTCACCTTGTTGTTGTTGTAGTGGTTGACTTAGCTTAAACAAAATGCACGCGCTCTTGATTGAGATTGTTGTGTATTCACGTTCCTGTATTGGTTTCACGTTGTTTTAACTCATAAGTATAAATTATAGTTGAGTTGCGTGTGTGTTCGTGTTAGCCCTAAAGTTGGCTAACACACGTAAGTCTCGGTCATTATTCGGCCCTGGTTTCATGTGTCGTAGTTTATTGTTATTATATGTCTTTAATTGTGTGTTGAGCTTCATTTCACCCTTGAAATTGATAGATCTTATCATAAGGTGATAATCATTTGTTTTAATGAGAAACATAATAAATAAACCCAAGAGTAAACTTAGGTTTACGGATTAAACCTCACTTGCCATTTTTGTCATGTTTAAACAATTGCTACATAGTAATTAAATAACTATGCAACCACCCTTGTAAGCTTCATGTTTTAAGTTTATGAAATCTATCATATTAAACCCATCACTTTAGTAGTAATCCCATCCATTATGTCCCATGTGCAAGCATATCTTCCCTTGATTATACTTAAGTTGTTATAAATTTGTTAGTTGTCATTTCAATTCACGTGGGTCAATTGATAGGCCCAACTAGGCTTCATTGGGCCGAGATAGGACCATGGGCTGAAGCAGTGGGCTGAAGAAGTGCTGTTGGGCTAGGCTACTTTAAGAGGGCCAAATACTTGGTCTTGTTTCAATTGGGCCTGTTCACTTGGACCGAAGGCATGTAGGGCCAACTGTTTGGGCTAGTTATTCCTCATGGGCTGAACTCAATGCACCTGGGCCAACAAAATCAGGTGGGCCGAAAGAAGAATGGGCCAACAATGGTCTATGTCGATTGAAGCAAAAAAAATCAGTGGGCCTAATCCTCTTCTGGGCCGAGATCCTTGTTACTGGGCCGCATGACTAGGCCACACAGTTTATGGGCCATCTGTTGGACCTAACCTAGTTGGTCGGCCGAAAGAATGGCCTTTCATGGTGATGGCCGAATGTGCAGGTATGGCCGACTAGGTTACTTGGCCGAATGATGATGTTGACTCGCATGATATTGACCAGTGAATGTCTGGGTGTCGGCCGATTGGTGCTGCTCCGAATGTAGCAAAGGTGGCGAATGGGTGGTTGGCCGAAGCAAGGGAGTAGCCGACTGTGGTTGTTGTCGAATAAAGGTGGTCTTGGCGAATGAAAGGTGGACGGAGGAGCTGTAGCCGGCGAATGAAGGTAACAGTCGAATGAGGCCATTCGGCCACCTGTTCTCCTTCGACCAGCAGTAGCTCGGACTAGGGTTTCAACCTAGGGTGAAGTCCGACCAAGAGGGTGTTACTCCATGGTAGTTTTGACTCGAAGGAGACGATGTTGTGTAGGTTTTAGACAAAACATGAACAAGATGGTTACAAACCCTAATTTTTGACATATTCAAGCTCCAGTACCTCGATTCTCAGTGAGTTTTAGCTCCGATCGGTTGTACTTTCTGGTAGTAGAGGTCAAGAGCTTCGATTTGGTTCAAAGATGGAATGATTTGGCCAAGTATTGAGCAAGTTATGGTTGTTTAAAGGTGAAGAAAACCCTAAAAATGGGGGTGGACGAGAATGAGAGTAGGAGAGAGGTTGGAGATGGTGGAAATGAGAGAAACTCTCATTTGTGGGTTTTTATATCCCGCGTGGTGTCCGGGTTCGTTTCGGTTGCTCGGTTCGTAATTCGGTCGCGTATCCGGAAGAAATTACGCGTATTTTATATATTATAAATAAAAGAAAATTATTTTAATTATTTGATGAGTTTCAAAATTGTAAAATGTTAATTATTTTATTTTATTAATTTTATTTCGGTCACGTCGCGTTTTCGTTTCCGTTTCGTCAGATCGCGTCACTTACGCGCGTCTTCGTACAGAGCGCTAAGCCGCTAACTGTACGAACACGATCGTAAGTTTTACTTTCTGATTTGGTTTTCTAATTATCAGTTATCGTTCAGAATGTTAAACTCACAGATATGTTTGTGTGAATCGTCACCCACGCAAACACGCTGTCAGTTTAATTATTCTAAAACGACACTGCAAATTCTGTTTTGGATTGTGTTTTCCTCACTGTCGGACTCATTTGAACATCCTGTTATCACTTTGCTGTTACGTTGAATGCTCGGTCATCTGATTCCTGTCATCCGTGGATATCAGATCGCAACCGATTCGTTATTGTTGTTCGTTTGAACATTGTTGTTTCTCTTGAGTTGTTGTATTTACCGTATTTAAGTTTTCACTTAAACACATACAACTATGATTTGTTTTCTGAGTTCTGTTGTCACACGACTGTTCACGTACTGTATTTACACACAGTACGTGGTGAAAGTACACGCACTGTACGGACTTGCCGTACAGTTTAGTACTAGTTGTCACAGTCTCCCCTTGTTAAAGAAATTTCGTCCCGAAATTTAAGCATCATAGTCGGGCCCTACTTTTTCTTTGTTCAGGTGGAGATGCTTTGATATCAAGTGTTTCTCATGTTCTCATGTTTATGCGGGTTGTAATTTAGAGTCTCCCGAGTCTGTTCGAGAGTCTACGGATTCATTTTCAGTCTCTCGACCGTACGGTCTGAAATGTTTATGTTCTGAGATGAAAATTGTTTGTAGGTGACCTAGTTCTCCCTAGGAGTCTAGGATTTTGTGTGTGGTTATAACATGAGCAGACTTGATCTCATTGTTCTTACCAATCCAAGAACATCAAGTCTACTGGAAGTGTAAGGTAGCTTGGCATCATGTTCCGTAGCTGTTTGTATACACTCCCTTAATGGTACCTCTTGGTGTTACATGGTTCCATGATCTATGATGTTCACTATGACTCTCATGCTCGTGTGTTATTCCTGTCTGGAGAAGCCTCTCGTTTCTCCCCTTGTTAAAATGGATTCGTATATTGTCAGATAAAACGACATTGACGGACCCAATGCTGAGACTTGAGAATGTGTCTCTATCGTCCATTGTAATTACATGAAAAGTTTTATTGGATTAGATGGCTCCGTCACTATCAAGGACAAAACATCAGTTCCAATGATGATATAGACACCACTCGTGTCCATCACTTTGAATCTCATGGCATGTGTTTGTTCACTAAAATAAGTGAACACTAAGTTCATGTCACGCAGTGCATGAAATGTTCTAATGTTACCCCAATGGTGAGTAAATTATGAACGTTATGGGGTCAATGATAATCTATGCTAGTATAAATATACATCTGCAAAGATTTTAAATAAGAAATGTACCAGTGTTGGTGTTGGTGTCAGTGTCTTGGCGTGCTGCTGCAGTTCCAATTTGATATGCACGTCCCCTCGGTGCTTGCCCTCTCGGTAGCACCCTCTTTGGACAGTCTTTCGCATAATAACCTGGTTCCCCGCAGGTGTAACAAGAAATTCGATCAAGGGGTACAGCGGTCTGTGCCACTGCTTGGTTTGCCCTGTGTTGGGTCTTTTGTTCTTTACAGAACTTGACCCAGTGCCCCATTTTCCCACAATAAGTGCATTGTCTGCACCCTGTGCCAAGTTGATGATGATAGTTGCACTTATTGCAGAATGGAGCCGTGCCAGAATAAGGTCCACGATTTTGCGGTGGTTGGTTGGGCACAGCTTGTTTGGTATTAGTGGTCGTTGCGAAATTCTTAACGACCTTTCGTTTCTTGTTGGAGGGTTGTTCCGAATCTTCAGTAGTTCCAGATCCCTTCTTGAGTGCACCAGAGGCAACCATTACATCAGTCAATGAAGCTGATAGCGTAACAGCCATCTCTAGGGTGGTTGGGTGGGCGGCAATCACATGCCCCCGAATGCATGGCGGTAGTCCACCGACGTACCGTTCAATCCTCTTCTCGAGTGTTGGCACAATGTCCGGTGCCAAGGTTGCTAGTTCATGAAATCTGGTAGTGAATGCTAGATGTTCAGCACCAATCATCACATGGTTGAGTAGTTCAGTCTCAACCTTCTTGAGTTCGTTCCTAGGGCAAAACTCGCCCCTCAGTAAAGTCTTGAAATCCTCCCAAGGCATCGCCAATGCCTCGTCTCTTCCTCGGGTTTGAACCTGGGCATTCCACCAGGTTAATGCTCGTTTCTCAAACGATCCAGCAGCATACCTCACGCGGTGTTGATCGGGACAACCGCTAATGTCGAGAGTTGTTTCCATCTTCTCGATCCATTGGATCAAGCCGACGGCTCCCTCAATGCCACTGAATGTTGGTGGCTTGCATCCTACAAAGTTCTTGTAGGAGTAGTCCTGACCTTGCCGGGTGTTACCACTGCCTTCTCCAGTTGAGTTGGCAGCGTTGTTGCTGTTGTTACTGTTGATTCTGTTCATCATCTCGGGAATCACATCCCTCAGTTGGCTTGTCAGCAGTGTAGCAAGTGCTATAGTAGCAGGGTCTAGTATCTGAACATTGTTTGAGCCTGGTGGTGGCGAGTGTGGGGGAGGAGGAGGTGGAGGTGGTTGTGTAGGAGAGTCAGGCGGTGTCGGTGTCGATAAGTGCGGAGCTGATCCTTGAGTCAGCGGTAATAGCGGTGGCTGTCTTCTCGGCGGCATTCTGATCATAACCGAAAGAAAATCGGTTAGTGCAGTGATCAGAAGCAGAAGACATATGCAAATAGGATCCTATGTTGTATGTTCACTACATGAGGTCCCTAGGTTATAGTCTAGGCCAAACCGTTTAAGCAATATGACCTATATTTCTCTATAACCATGACTCTGATACCAATCTGTCACACCCCGGGCCGGCGGGAACGGATCGGGTTTTCCCGTCGGGCGGAAGGTTCCCGGGGCGCGATATCTTGAATGATAATCGAAATGATCAGATTGTTTACATGGCACATGATAAATAATGAGAAATGCTAACATGACATATGATGTAGAATTACAAAGTTAAATTACAATGTTACGTTCATAATTTAACTAAGTAAATCTATCCAAAAGAATCGTGTAGTTTCTATCTTGTAACTGTACAAGATATGCAAAATAGATTCACAATGTCATCAAAATGTATGCATCCAAAAGTAGCTAGGTCTTCTAGGAGTCCTCTGGCTTAACCACTGATGCTTGTTATCTAGACCTGTCCGTCACCTGAGAAAACATGCGTTTAAACAAGTCAACACTAGGTTGGTGAGTTCATAAGTTTAGTATTTGAAAACCATTGAATTTATGTCAGTCATGTTCATAGTGTATCACACAAATTGAATTGGTGATTAGATTCCGTGTTTCACACAATGTCCTCTCCATGGTTGGATGTACAGATAATGTCTCATCCAGTCAAGCATGCTTATATATAGGGGCATACGAAAGGGTCAAGCCCAGACGCCACCCCACCACATGCTTAACTGCACTCAACACTACCTGTAATACAACGATGGATACCCATTCCCTTTCACCCATGATTTCCCGGTATGTTTATTCACTAAGTAAAAAGGAAAGAGACGTAATCGTCTCTGTTAATCATTCCTTACGGAATACTCGGCATGTAACATAACTCAATGAATAAAGTAAGAGATGAAATCATCTCTGTTAACTAATTCTTACGAATTAGCCGGTGTGTAGAATACACCATAATTGAATAAAGAGACGTAATCTCTGTTAGCTAATCCTTACGGATTAGCCCGGCATGTAATATAACCCAATGAACAAATAAGAAACAAAGTTGTTTCTGTTAGCTATTCCTTACGGATTAGCCCGGCATGTAAGATATCATACTCGATATCTAGAACAAAACCTAATGGCTTCTGTAACTAATCATTTCTGATTAGTCCGGCATGTAGAATAATCCAATGAACAATCAAGAAACGAAATCGTTTCTGTTAGCTATTCCTTACGAATTAGCCCGGCATGTAAGATATCATACTCGATATCTAGAACGAAACCTAATGGTTTCTGTAACTAATCATTACTGATTAGTCCGGCGTGTAGTATACCCAACTATTGAATAAAGAAACATAATAGTCTCTGTTAGCCATTCCTTACGGATTAGCCCGGCATGTAAGATATCATACTCGATATCTAGAGCAAAACTTAGTAGTTTCTGTAACTGTCAGTACTAACCAGTCCGGTGTGTAAGATATCGTACTCGATATCTAGAGAGGAACATAATAGTTCCAGTAGCTGTATTCCCCTGTTCAGCCCGGCGTGTAAAGTGTCAATCTCATGGTTTCTAGTTAGAGACGTAATAGCCTCAGTAGCCGTCATTTCTGATCAGCCCGGTGTGTAAGATATCCTCCCACGATATCTGTTGGAATGAACATATTTCCTAGTCTTTATGTGTGTTATCTATGTGATTGATAGCACCTCTCGTGCTCGGCATGATTTCATTTGATTTCCCCACGTCCCAGTTATTAGTTTTATAGATTTGCTCAACTAATCTACCGTTGTGTAACCGACACACTCTGACGGTTAGGGAATGTGCTCTAAATAGAGTCTTAGTGATTTATGATGATATGTGTGATATGCCATCCCCAAAGGCGTGTGTATGTAATATCCTCCTCGATATCACAAATAAATGTTTCAACTATTATTCCCAAGTGTGCGTGTTCTAGCGGTCTTAACAAAGTGTCTTAGGAACATGTCTCATACACAATGTTAGTGAGGTGTGAATGATCTTGATATCATGAAATTATCTTATCATGATAATCACCCTTATCATTCATAGTTGTCAATGGCATGTTATCCCATGGTTTTCCCCGTTGTTCTATCGTGTAAGGATAATATGCACAGTTGTAAGATATGTTCTTAACAACTCATATTATCCTATGTGTTAAGGTGCCCTGATTCTAGATTGGCATGTAGCATCCTAGCTAATTCAGATATGATTAACTCAAACAATCAAGCATGTAGTGATTAACGATAATAAAGATAAACAATTATTATCTAAATCATGAAATAAACAACATGTTAATGTAAACTTTTAAATAATTAAAAGTTAAGCATGTTTCTCAGCCCCGAGCTTTGAAATCAGTAAAGATTAAGAAAAGGGGCATATGAACTCACCTTGTTGTTGTTGTAGTGGTTGACTTAGCTTAAACAAAATGCACGCGCTCTTGATTGAGATTGTTGTGTATTCACGTTCCTGTATTGGTTTCATGTTGTTTTAACTCATAAGTATAAATTATAGTTGAGTTGCGTGTGTGTTCGTGTTAGCCCTAAAGTTGGCTAACACACGTAAGTCTCGGTCATTATTCGGCCCTGGTTTCATGTGTCGTAGTTTATTGTTATTATATGTCTTTAATTGTGTGTTGAGCTTCATTTCACCCTTGAAATTGATAGATCTTATCATAAGGTGATAATCATTTGTTTTAATGAGAAACATAATAAATAAACCCAAGAGTAAACTTAGGTTTACGGATTAAACCTCACTTGCCATTTTTGTCATGTTTAAACAATTGCTACATAGTAATTAAATAACTATGCAACCACCCTTGTAAGCTTCATGTTTTAAGTTTATGAAATCTATCATATTAAACCCATCACTTTAGTAGTAATCCCATCCATTATGTCCCATGTGCAAGCATATCTTCCCTTGATTATACTTAAGTTGTTATAAATTTGTTAGTTCTCATTTCAATTCACGTGGGTCAATTGATAGGCCCAACTAGGCTTCATTGGGCCGAGATAGGACCATGGGCTGAAGCAGTGGGCTGAAGAAGTGCTGTTGGGCTAGGCTACTTTAAGAGGGCCAAATACTTGGTCTTGTTTCAATTGGGCCTGTTCACTTGGACCGAAGGCATGTAGGGCCAACTGTTTGGGCTAGTTATTCCTCATGGGCTGAACTCAATGCACCTGGGCCAACAAAATCAGGTGGGCCGAAAGAAGAATGGGCCAACAATGGTCTATGTCGATTGAAGCAAAAAAAATTAGTGGGCCTAATCCTCTTCTGGGCCGAGATCCTTGTTACTGGGCCGCATGACTAGGCCACACAGTTTATGGGCCATCTGTTGGACCTAACCTAGTTGGTCGGCCGAAAGAATGGCCTTTCATGGTGATGGCCGAATGTGCTGGTATGGCCGACTAGGTTACTTGGCCGAATGATGATGTTGACTCGCATGATATTGACCAGCGAATGTCTGGGTGTCGGCCGATTGGTGCTGCTCCGAATGTAGCAAAGGTGGCGAATGGGTGGTTGGCCGAAGCAAGGGAGTAGCCGACTGTGGTTGTTGTCGAATGAAGGTGGTCTTGGCGAATGAAAGGTGGACGGAGGAGCTGTAGCCGGCGAATGAAGGTAACAGTCGAATGAGGCCATTCGGCCACCTGTTCTCCTTCGACCAGCAGTAGCTCGGACTAGGGTTTCGACCTAGGGTGAAGTCCGACCAAGAGGGTGTTACTCCATGGTAGTGTTGACTCGAAGGAGACGATGTTGTGTAGGTTTTAGACAAAACATGAACAAGATGGTTACAAACCCTAATTTTCGACATATTCAAGCTCCAGTACCTCGATTCTCAGTGAGTTTTAGCTCCGATCGGTTGTACTTTCTGGTAGTAGAGGTCAAGAGCTTCGATTTGGTTCAAAGATGGAATGATTTGGCCAAGTATTGAGCAAGTTATGGTTGTTTAAAGGTGAAGAAAACCCTAAAAATGGGGGTGGACGGGAATGAGAGTAGGAGAGAGGTTGGACATGGTGGAAATGAGAGAAACTCTCATTTGTGGGTTTTTATATCCCGCGTGGTGTCCGGTTCGTAATTCGGTCGCGTATCCGGAAGAAATTACGCGTATTTTATATATTATAAATAAAAGAAAATTATTTTAATTATTTGATGAGTTTCAAAATTGTAAAATGTTAATTATTTATTTTATTAATTTTATTTCGGTCACGTCGCGTTTTCGTTTCCGTTTCGTCAGATCGCGTCACTTACGCGCGTCTTCGTACAGAGCGCTAACTGTACGAACACGATCGTAAGTTTTACTTTCTGATTTGGTTTTCTAATTATCAGTTATCGTTCAGAATGTTAAACTCACAGATATGTTTGTGTGAATCGTCACCCACGCAAACACGCTGTCAGTTTAATTATTCTAAAACGACACTGCAAATTCTGTTTTGGATTGTGTTTTCCTCACTGTCGGACTCATTTGAACATCCTGTTATCACTTTGCTGTTACGTTGAATGGTCGGTCATCTGATTCCTGTCATCCGTGGATATCAGATCGCAACCGATTCGTTATTGTTGTTCGTTTGAACATTGTTGTTTCTCTTGAGTTGTTGTATTTACCGTATTTAAGTTTTCACTTAAACACATACAACTATGATTTGTTTTCTGAGTTCTGTTGTCACACGACTGTTCACGTACTGTATTTACACACAGTACGTGGTGAAAGTACACGCACTGTACGGACTTGCCGTACAGTTTAGTACTAGTTGTCACAAAATTGAATGTAAGAGAGAAAGTGTGTGTAAAATGATGAAGAAGAAGGCTTCTTCTTCTTTAAACACACCGCGTACTCCTCGCGTGCTCGGTCTCGTTTATGTTGCGATAAAATTATAAATACTCGGTCTTCTGCTCGTAAAATATATTTTAACATGGGACATTTAAATATTCATGTTTCGTGTTACTAAAATGATTTTTATTAAGATCGGTTCGTAAAATGAATTCGTTTACGTTAAATTATTTATTTAATAAAATAATTTGTTCGGTTTTGTTTTAAGTTGTGATTCCTAATAAACGTTATTAGTTTCCATTTATTCATTTAATATCGTTAGATATTATCTCGTTATCTCGTCGAAACGCGTTACTTACGTACGTATTCGTAAAGATCGTCACCTTTCCAAATCCAACGCTCGTATCGTATTTCGATTCGATTTACGATTTATGGAATATCGTTTCAGAATATTATTCTTAATATTTATATTCGTGTGAATCGTCACCCACGCGAATACATTATTAAGTTAATATTTCTAAAATGACATTCGCATTTAACTAATATTCGAAACCTCACCATCGCGTAAACACTTCCAATAGTATTTTCGTTATTTAATTATCTTGAATATTATAATTCCCAATCCAAAACCCACTAAACCATATCACTGATACATCCGTGATAGACCGAAATATGCATATGTATAGGGCATATGTAGGGGTCAGTCGCAACTGCCCCAGCCACCGTCCCACCGCTATTTCGATAAACCATGACCATGTGTCCTTGACTATTTTTAGCAACCAAACAATAACCAATTCCTAATTCCTTTCCATCCCAAACCAATAATCCATATCTATGAATTTAACTGTGATAAACTCTCTGGTTCTATTTAGTTGGGTTTCAACTAAACTTCCCGTGGTTTATGCATATAATAATATGTTCTCAATATGTATACCAATATCAGTAATAACATCCAATAATTCATCATCATTAATAATTATCATATCAGGTCGTACAGTACAAACAAGCATGTACGGACAACCCGAAATACAGTGATGTTATAGTCTCCCCTAGTTAAGTGAATTTCGTCCCGAAATTCAACTTGTAGTGACCGTAGTGAATAAATGTGGGTACTTAAGCTTCATCTGATCTTCCCGTTCCCAGGAGAATTCCGAACCACGCTTCGACTCCCATCGTACTTTGACAATTGGGATTCTACTGCGTTTGAGCTTTTTAACCTCGCGATCCATTATCTCAACTGGTTTCTCAACAAAATGCATGGTATCATCGACGCGAATGTCGTCGAGTGGTACCTTAAGATCTTGATCAGCTAAGCACTTTCTAAAATTGGAAACGTGAAACGTCGGGTGTACATTGCTAAGTTTGGGAGGAAGTTCCAACCTGTAGGCAACCTTCCCGATCCGTTCAAGGATCTTAAAAGGGCCAACATATCGTGGAGCAAGCTTACTCTTCTTCCCGAATCGTACCTCTCCTTTCCATGGCGATACTTTAAGTAATACCATATCATCAACTTCAAAATCTAATGGTTTCCTCCGTTTATCCGCGTAACTTTTCTGTCGACTGCAAGCAGCTAACAGATTGTCGCAAATCTGGCGGATCTTGTTAGTCGAATCCTGAATAATCTCGGGACCAGTGATCTGCGATTCGCCGACCTCGGTCCAACAAATAGGTGACCGACATTTTCTGCTATAAAGAGCTTCAAACGGCGCCATACCAATGCTCGCATGATAACTGTTGTTATACGAGAACTCGACTATTGGTAAATGGCTATCCCAGTTGCCACCGAAATCGATGACACAAGCTCTCGACATATCTTCCAATGTCTGAATCGTTCGCTCAGTCTGTCCATCCGTTTGAGGATGATAGGCGGTGCTAAGATCCAATCTTGTTCCAAAATCTTCATGAAGTGATTCTCAAAATCGTGCCGTGAAACGAGCATCACGATCCGATATTATGCTCAAGGGAATTCCATGTCGACTAACAATCTCATCCACATAGATACAAGCTAATTTCCGCACAGGATACCTCTCTCGTATCGGTAAGAAATATGCCGACTTGGTTAATCTATCAATTATCACCCAAATACTATCCTTACCACTTGCAGTTCGTGGGGGTTTGGTAATAAAATACATGGCTATGTTCTCCCACTTCCACATGGGTATTTTTTGTTGTATTAACAATCCTGAAGGTCGCTGGTGTTCTGCCTTGACTTTAGCGCAGTTAAGGCACTTAGACCCGTACACAACAATATCCTTCTTCATTCCAGGCCACCAGTACAAGGCTCTAAGGTCTTGATACATCTTGTCAGCACCCGGATGGATTGAGTAACGAGACTTATGAGCTTCATCCAAAATCACCATCCTAAGATCATCCCTGTTCGGTATCCACAACCGATTCAAGTAATACATCAAACCATCATCCTTGGTTTCCAATAATAATTCGGCCGGCAAGACATCTCATTTTTCAAGTTATCTTAAGCCATTAAGTGTTGTTGGGCTGTGAGAACATCATTATGGAGATTAGTGTGCACTCGGACACTATAGATTTGAGCATGACTTTTGCGACTAAGCGCATCTGCTACTACATTCGCTTTGCCAGGTTGGTAATGAATTTCACAGTCATAATCGTTCAATAGTTCAACCCATCTCTGTTGCCTCATATTGAGTTCTTTCTGATTCAGGATATGTTGCAAAATCTTGTGATCTGTAAAGACTACACACTTAGTGCCATAAAGATAATGTCTCCATATCTTCAAAGCAAACACGACTGCACCAAGTTCCAAGTCGTGTGTAGTGTAGTTCTTCTCATGAATTTTCAGCTGTTTTGATGCATAGGCCACAACCTTTCCTCGTTGCATGAGATCACAACCGAGACCTACGTTGGATGCATCACAGTAAACTACGAAATCATCATTTCCATCGGGCAGTGTCAAGATAGGAGCATCACAAAGTTTCTGCTTCAAAGTCTGAAATGCCTCTTCTTGCTTCGGTCCCCACACATAAGGTTTATTCTTCTGAGTCAATGAAGTGAGAGGGACAGCAATCCTGGAGAAATTCTAAATAAACCGCCGATAGTAACCGGCAAGTCCAAGAAATAATCGAATCTCCGTTGGTGTCTTCGGTGTACTCCAATTCTTCACTTCATCAATCTTCGCAGGATCCACGTGAACACCCTTTTCATTGACTATGTGTCCCAAGAATTGAACTTCCTTAAGCCAGAATTCACATTTGGAGAATTTGGCATACAGTCGTTCTTCTATTAGGATCTGTAAAACCAACTTAAGGTGTTGCTCGTGTTCTTTTTTGGTCTTTGAGTATATCAGAATATCGTCAATGAATACAATCACAAATTTATTCAAGTATGGCTTGCAAACATGGTTCATGAGATCCATGAAAACCGCCGATGCATTGGTAAGGCCGAAAGGCATTACCAGAAATTCATAATGGCCATATCTTGTTCTGAAATCCGTCTTGGGAATATCATCATCATGTACACGAAGCTGATGGTACCCAGACCTCAAATCGATCTTCGAAAATCATGCCGAGCCTTGAAGTTGATTGAAAAGATCATCGATGGGCGGCAGTGGGTATCGTTTTTTAATAGTCAGTTTGTTCAACTCGCGGTAGTCGATGCACATTCGGAATGACCCGTCCTTCTTCTTGACTAACAGGACCAATGCACCCCATGGCGAATGGCTCGGGCGAATGAATCCTTTATCAGTCAGTTCATGTAATTGGCTCGCCAATTATTGCAACTCCGAAGGCGCAAGTCTGAAAGGAGCTTTGGCAACTGGGTTCGCACCAGGTACTAAGTCAATTCGAAATTCTACTTGACGTTCTGATGGAAGACCCGGCAAGTCATTTGGAAAGACTTCAGGAAAATCTCTTATCACAGGAACGTCTTCAATGCTCTTTTCTTTCTCTTTCTTTTCCACAACGTGTGCTAAAAATGCTATACACTTCTTCCTAAGGTACTTGTGTGCTTTAGTGCAAGACATCAGCTTAAGACCTTTACTAGAAGTTTCCTCAAAAACTCTTAAAGTTTCACCCGAATGTAAGGGAATGCGAATATATTTCTCATCACAGACAATTTCCGCCTTCTGGGTGGCTAGCCAATCCATGCCTATGATAACATCGAAGCTATCAAGGTGCATATGTATAAGATCAATTGGGAAAACGTGATCACTTAAGTTCACCGTACATCCAATAATAACAGTGTCAATATCAATAGTGTTTCCGTCAGCCACTTCCACATTAAACGGTTTATCTACGTGTCTACGTGTTTTACCAAGCATGCATTCGAAATCATATGAAATGAAACTCCTATCAGCACCAGAATCAAATAAGACAGATGCATAAGAGTTGTTGATCACAAATGTACCATTGATCACATCCTGGTTGGCTTGAGCAGCTGGAGCATCCAGTTGAAACGCTCTGCCTCGAGCCACCCTTTGATTATTTCCAGTCAATCTCGGGCATTGATTTCTGAAGTGACCCACTTCACCACACTCGTAATAGGCTCTTGCCAATACAGGTACCTGGCGAACGGGTACAACTTGAACTGGTTGTGCTTACGGAGCTGGCAGTGCAAGCGGAGCAGGTTGCATCTTTTGTGCTTGCGGTGCACTCCGAAAAACATTAGTAAAATGGCCATACTTGCCACAGTTTTTGCAGACACGGCACGACAAGTTAGGCATATGGTGATATCTACAAGTATTGCATTGCGGAATGGCTACAAAATTCCTGGTGTTGGAATTATTGGACGACTGTTGAGTGAAAGGAGTAGTAACAGCATAACTCCTGGTCTTCCGCTTCCTGTTGCTGCTTTTCGATGAACTAGCAGCCTCAGTCTTGACTTTGGTTTTTGTTTCCTTTGCAGCAGTGTTCACCTCATCTTCTTGGTTCCCTTTCTCGTGAGTGTTCCAGCCTTCACATGATTATCAGTCAAAGTAGCAGATATACGGATTGCAGCCTCCAGTGTTTTAGGGTTGCTTCCGTAGACAGTGTCTTGAATCTGCATAGGCAGCCCGTCTATGTACTTCTCGATTGCTCTCTCAGGTGGTGTCACTAGATGAGGTATCAATAGACTATACTCATGGAAGCAGGTATTGTAGATTACATTCTCCCCACTATCCTGTTTGAGCTCCCAGAACTCTGTCTCCAGTTTCCTCATCTGACTGCGAGGACATAATTCAGTGGTCATCAAGTCCTTGACCTCAGTCCATGACAGTGCCATGGCAACATCAACTCCCCTAGTTCGTTTCTCGCCATTCCACCAAGTCAGTGCTCTCTTTTGGAAAACACTGGTGGCATAGCGCACCTTCAAATTTTCTGGGCAGTCACTGTTAATGAAGGTGTTTTCCATGCTCTCAAACCACTGCAACAGACCAGTGGCTGTTTCAGAACCAGTAAACTTCAGTGGATTACAGGAGTTAAAGTGTTTGAATGTGCAAACTGGTGGATTTGCACCACCCTTGTTATGGTTGAGAGTTTGATTGGCTTGAGTCAGTTGATTCACCAATCCAGTAATGAGGTTTGCTAACTCTTGTATGCCGGAGTTGGCATTACTGTTGTTAGCATCCCCATTGTTCGTATCATCTTCATTGTGACGGCGCGGTGGCATGTTTCTGAGGATAATAGAAACATGTTACTACCGTTTTCAACGTAAGTCTTACAAACTATGGTCAAATGAGTGCATTTCAACAGTTAGGATTACATATAGGAACTATATTTTTCTCCTATCTGTCATTAAACTCATAACAATGTAGTAATCTCCTAATATTACACTAACGTATCCTAGTTGGTCATATCTCATATAAACTAACTAGTCGTAAGTTTCAAACATTTTCCACCCTATACCAACACTGACAACCTCCCGATGCAGTGCAACAAGCTTATATATAGGGCATACATAGATTTGACCGCAGTTGCCTCATACGCCGTCCCACCACCGTTGCATTGCATCACGATTATGCCCTTGTTAGAATTTAAGGGTGTATCGTGTATCTCACCATGATTTCACTTCACAAACCTTATCCTTGGTAGGATAATTTTGAGTGAAGTGGTCTGTAGTTCCCTTGGACAATTAGGTTCGCCTAATGTCTAAGTTCACCTGACATGTTGGTTTGCCTATTTCTAAGTTCACCTAATGTCTAAGTTCACCTGAAATTAAAGCTCCTCTAATGTCTAAGTTCACCAAAAATCCATAACAAATCCCAATGTTCATCATTATCAATGAGGCTTCATATCATTACTGAGTGCTCTTATTGTCACTAAGTGTTCATATCCTCCCTATGATTTATTCTCATCAAGTGTTCATACCATCACTAAGTGTTAGTATTATCACTATGCGTTCATATTTTCAACAAGTGTCAATATCATCACTCAAGTCTTCAGTCTATCACTAAGTGTTCGTATCATTCGTTGATCCTATACACCCCGCGTGTCCAATAAACGTGTTCATAAGTGATTTTATATATGTTCATCAAATATGATCATTCAAAGTGTCAATCCAAACCAATCTTAACCAACATTCCATCAACAACTTTCCCAGCACTTCCTAATAATATCCTAAGTTCCTAACACTGACAGACCCCTAATATACTACAAATGGTATATGCATAGGGCATATGTAGGGGTCAGTCGCAACTGCCCCAGCCACCATCCCACCACCTTTGTAGTATACCACGACTGTGTCCTTGTCTGGTGATCAAAGATCAAACAAATAATTCCTAAAGCAAATAAATTCCTAAACAGTTATTTTCCTAAGCAAATGATTTCCCAAACGAGTAGTTCCTTTATTCTTCAATACTGACATCCACCTAGTGTACCGTCAATGGTATATATATAGGGCATATGTTGGGGTCAGTCGTAACTGCCCCAACCAACGTCCCACCACCTTTACAATACACCACGTGCATGTCCTTATCGAATCATTAGGGCACAAGTAAGCATAAAATCAGCAATTAATACATGCAAATCAGATATATAATCAGGAGTTCAAATAACATGTAATAAACATATAAGCGTGAATCCTGAATATAATAACTAGTGTGTGAAATAACTTCTTACTAGGGTATCCTACGGTTATAGACTAGGTCAACCATTTCTAGCAACCTAATTCCCTATAACCCAGGCTCTGATACCAATCTGTAACACCCCAACCGATGGCGGAAACGTCAGGATGCCACGAGGGATGTGTAGATTGTTCATAAGCTCGTGGGCATCTAATTAAATCATCACATAACAATTAATCAACCAAATTAATTACATCAAAAATCATGTTCATCATGAATTAGTTACATCAAAAACACAAAAGATTTAGCTAACTAACTAAATTCTAGTCTTCAGAATTTCAGTTATTTTAGCTAAGTCCAGGAACCTAAGTGATGTTGTTCCCAAAAGATGTAGAGCTATCCTGCTCTACCTACTTCTCATTTCCTGAAACATGTTGAAAAATCAAGTGTCAACTACGAAGTAGTTGGTGAGTAATCATAAGTTTTTATGTTTCAGAAATGTTTACAAGTGATTAACAAAGTTTATGGTTTTTGAAGGAAAATACACATGTGCACCTATAGAATAGTCCAGTTCTGCCAAATCTCAACACAAACACAACAATCACATAATTCAAGTAATCTCAAATAACCATCCGAGTATAATCAACCAATCACAACCAAACTCAACCATACACATAACAAGTCAATAATCATCATTCATCAATATTATCACAATATAAGTTACCGCGGAGGACCTCAATCAACTCAATCAACGGCGGAATCATCGCGGAGGACCGCAGTCAACTCAACCAACGATATTCCTCAATAGTATAGGTATCAATACGTGCACTGCGGAGGACCGCGGTCAACTCAACCAACATTGGAATCACAGCGGAGGACCTTAGTCAACTCAATCAACGGCAATTCAATCATCGCGGAGGACCGAAATCAACTCAATCAACAATGACTCACGGAATATGCAATCAATCATAACAATTCACCATCAATAATAATTCAATAATATGAATATTATACTGATAATCCAGGTGTCACCCATGTGTTATCAAATAATATTTTAAATATTGGTATACATGGTCCACCTCTGGGTTTAAAAACAAAAACAGTTTTAAAAGGAGGTTATGAGAACTCACCTGAGTCCTTAGAATTAGTGTTTTAGTAGAATGTGCGTTCGCGTATACAAAATCATAAGTAACTCAATCAACTTGTATTTAATGTGTTCAGATTTATAAGCGTATGCGTTTCATTTCGATTGATTATTCATACGTGTTTTCTTCTACTTATTAATTGTGTCATTAACTTAGTTTGTAGCATCTAAGTCAAAATGAGTCAACTAATATTTTATAATTAGTCATCATGTGTTTATAATTTAGCTTGTTAGTTCTGTCATTATCACCTAAAGATAACAAGTTCTGGGCTCCCATGTATACACCCATATATATATATATATATATGTAAAGATAAATAAAATCCAATTATTCACATACTTATACATACATGCATGATCCATAACCGGCCACCTTATTTTAAGTTATTCATATCATGGTCAAGATTTAAGAGATTAGTCTCAAGTTATTTTCATTCACATTTACATCATCTAAGATCTCATAATTTAAAGTTGCTATCATTAGGGAAAGTTGGCACCCTCTAATCATTCATGAATGCATGTTCATTTCCCATAATGTTGCTCTTAAATTACCCTTAATCATAATTCAAAAAACAGTTAGGTTTTGACAGCCTTTAATTCACCCCCACCCATAGGTTCGCTGCCCTATACAGAGAGTTCAAGGGTCTAGGGTTCGGCCCAGTATCTGCGAGCGCAAGGGCCATAGGTTCGGCCACATATATGAGGTTCGGTTCCCTTAGATTCGTGGCTTCAATAGGTAGGTTCGTTCAAGAGTTCGCAGCTCCTAAGGTTCGGCAAAAATGCAGGGTTCGGCCCTAGGTTCGCTGCTCACTTCTAAAGTTCGTGACACCCAAGGTTCCTAGGTTCGGCCCAAGCTAGGGTTTGCATGGCATGGTAGGTTCGTCAACAGCAAGAAGGTTCCCAGCATGAGAGGTTCGCCTAGACCAATTCAGGTTCGTGTGGACCATGGCTCGCGAGTTCGCAAGTTAGGCCACTACAAGGTTCGGCCAACTAAGGTTTTCGGTCAGCAGGTTCGCCCCTAAGGGGTTCGGCCGGAACAAAGGTTCGGCCATCAGGGCCTCGTCGACCTGCACCCACACGACATGCACTGCTCATCAACCTCATCATCCTATTGTTCTAAACTCAACCGGTTCAGCCATGGTATCCCTAGTCTCGTACTAAATCCATTCAACATGTAGAAAAACCATAAACTCGGTTTAAGTTGATAGCCATTCACACATTAGATTTTCTAACAAAAACCGAAAAGTAAAGCTCAGATTTACCTCGAAATGTCGGATAAAAACTAGATTTCTTCGTAGATACTTGTTCCCCTCGATCGTGTGGTCCTTTGGACACCAAGATCTCGTGATTTTGTCAAGAATTGAAGAAGATAATCTGAAGAGAAGTGGGAGAGAACGTAGGTGGCGAAAATTGAATGTAGAGAGAGAAAGTGTGTGTAAAATGATGAAGAAGAAGGCTTCTTCTTCTTTAAACACACCGCGTAGTCCCCGCATGCTCGGCCTCGTTTATGTTGCGATAAAATTATAAATACTCGGTCTTCTGCTCGTAAAATATACTTAAACATGGGACATTTAAATATTCATGTTTTGTGTTACTAAATGATTTTAATAAAGATCGGTTCGTAAAATGAATTCGTTTACGTTAAATTATTTATTTAATAAAATAATTTGTTCGGTTTTGTTTTAAGTTGTGATTCCTAATAAACGTTATTAGTTTCCATTTATTAATTTAATATCGTTAGATATTATCTTGTTATCTCGTCGAAACGCGTTACTTACGTACGTATTTGTAAAGATCGTCACCCTTCTGAATCCAACGCTCGTATCGTATTTCGATTCGATTTACAATTTATGGAATATCGTTTCAGAATATTATTCTTAATAATTATGTTCGTGTGAATCGTCACCACGCGAATACAATATTAAGTTAATATTTCTGAAATGACATTCGCGTTTAACTAATATTCGAAACCTCACCATCGCGTAAACACTTCCAATAGTATTTTCGTTATTTAATTATCTTGAATATTATAATTCCCAATCCAAAACCCACTAAACCATATCATTGACACATCCGTGATAGACCGAAATATGCATATGTATAGGGCATATGTAGGGGTTAGTCACAACTGCCCCAGCCACCGTCCCACCGCTATTTCGATATACCATGACCATGTGTCCTTGACTATGTTTAGAAACCAAACAACAACCAACTCCTAATTCCTTTCCATCCCAAACCAATAATCCATATCTGTGAATTTAACTGCGATAAACTCTCTAGTTCTATTTAGTTGGGTTTCAACTAAACTTCCCATTGTTTATGCATATAATAATATGTTCTCAATATGTATACCAATATCAGTAATAACATCCAATAATTCATCATCATTAATAATTATCATATCAGGTCGTACAGTACAAACAAGCATGTACGAACAACCAGAAATACATTGGTGTTACATAACTCTTGGGGATTTCGAGAACCTGTACTTATAAAGTTTTTGAGTGTCATGGCACCAAAGAACCTCACCAACCTGTCCAACTTTCTGAACTTAGAAAACGAGATCGACACAGGAACCAAGACACCTACGCTCGTGTCGGGGGATAACTTCCAGGATTGGAAATTCAGGTTCCAATCATTTATCAAGTACACGGTCCCGAAGTTATGGAGGTTAATTAAAGAGGGGTCTTATGTGCCTATGAATCAAAGTGAGCTAAACGGGCTTATTCCCAAGGACCCGAAATTATACACGGAAAAAGATATTCTTTTGAAAGAAAAAGATGATAAGGCATACGCGTCAATCACTATGGCGTTGTTAACTGACGTAGCTCACGGGTTCAAGGAGCATCAGATAGCAAAAAAACTATGGGATGCTTTGGTGGAAAGGTTTGAAGGGAATGAAGACATGCGAGAAAGTCGCAAGGATATGTTAAGGAAAAGGTTCAACATGTTTAACCATGTCAAGGGAGAGTCATTAGAAGCTCAACTGAACCGATTTAAACATCTAATGACTGAGATGACCAGTTTAGGAATTGAGATGTCTAAGGGATAAGTCAACAAAAAGCTTTTGAACTCATTACCGTATAACTGGAATTCCAACTGCACCACCATCAAGAGAACCAAGGACATGTACAAGAACTCTTTGAGTGAGTTGATCTCCATTATCAACTCTTATCACAAGGACAACAAACAAAGAGCTCTCAATCATGCCAGTTCTATGGGCACTGAAGCGACATCAGAGAATGCTGCTCTTTTGTCAGCCATCAATTTTCAAGCATCTGGATCTCAGCATCATCAAGCCCCTTCATCACGGTCTTTTCCTTTTGAGACTCCCTTCCTTTCTTCAGGGCAAGTTAGTTCACTGCCCAAGATTAGCCCAGAAGGTTAAGAAAAGTTGCTGCTGTTCAAGGGATTTATGAACAGTTACAACGCTTTTATTGTTGTGGAGTTGGCACCGGCGAATCTCACTCCAGATAACTTAGGACAGATTAACCCGACATACGTGGAAGAGATGGATATTTCTTGGCAAATGGCCATGGCATCTGTGCCAAGAAGTTAAACAAGAAATATGGCAGGAACAGTTTCGGCAACAACCCAGGGAAGATGTTGGGATTTGATGAATCATTGATGTGATGCTACAACTGTGACCAGCCGGGTCACTTTGCAAGGGAGTGCAAACAGCCAAAGGTGGTGAAGGAAGGTGAGAAGAAGCCTGATGAGAAGGCTGCTGCTGGGGGAGGTGCTAGCACATCCAAGGCTCTGGTGACTCAGGAAACAGACTACTATGATTGGAGTGATCAAGTACAAGAGCTAGAGAGACCCTGAGCCACGCATTTATGGCAGAGGTGGATGAAAAGCAAAATGAGGTAACTAAAAATCTTTGCTCTTTTCCTTGCATAGAAAAGGTATTTAAGTACCGTTCTCACAATGAGGACTTAATCAATGAGGTCACCAAACTTAAGTACTTTAACTCTGAATTTCTAAAAAATGAAGCACTTTTCAAAAGAAAACTCGACGCTGAAAGGCATGACATTTCACAATTAAAAGAATTGTTAAGTGATAAAGAGTCCAACTATTAGGACGCAAGGCGTCAGATAGATGAACTGACTTCACAGTTGGAACATCTTAAATCTCAATTGTCCAATACTAAAATTCAAGCTGACAAACATGAGTATGCTAGTACTGCGATGGCTAACATGATGGATGTCCAGTGTAGGGGAAAGGAGAAAATTGGGCTTGGTTTTACTAAGGTGAAACCTACGTTTAACAATAAATACTCCATCATGCCCAACACCAACACATCTATTGATGATCTGCTATTGAAATCGGACCGAAGGTTTGATTTCACCAATGGCTCTAGCAAACCAGTTCCTCTCATAGCAGATCCAATTGCGACCGACTTTAATATTTCTGATGATTCTGAGATGTGTGCAGATAGTTTAAGTGATACAGGTCTGAGGGGGAAGAATGAAGAAATAAGTGATAGGAGGAGCGCATAATATTCAACATCATTTGGAAAATCACACTTTCTTCCAAAAGCTGATTTTGTAGGAAGACTTGATGAAATTAAAATCAAACCAAGTGAGATGTTTAAAATTTTAATTCTACTTTTGTTAAAAATTATGATGTTTTAGAATCAGTTTCTTCTTCTTTATAGCATGTGAATAAGGCTCATTCCACGATCACCAAAGAGGCGGGTTCAAAGTTAAACCCTAACTGTGAACCTTTTGTTCCAACCGGGTCATTGGAACTAGCCTCTACAAGTACTTCCTCTGGTCATGGTGATCATGATGTAAAGCCATTTGACCCAAAAGAATTTCATGAAAAGGTATGTTGCTTTGCATGTGGTAGACCAGGCCACATTGCTAGAAACTGTCTGCACGGCCTACTGAGTTCTTCTATGGGAAGAATCAGAAGGTCACACCCAATGCCAAACCTAACAAAAGATCAACGAGGACTGACCAATCCTCAAAGTCGAGGGTGACACCTCAGAAGGTACCTCATAATCCTCCCATTGCCAAGAAGGCCAAACCAGTTAAACAAAATCAATATGCTTTTCATAAGCAAAAATCAAAGGTTTTTAAAACTAAAAGCAAAATCTCAGTGCAAGAATAAACCACCAATAAAACCACCTTTAAAACCAGTTGATCATGGCAGTGGTGCTAGGCCCAAGATTATCAGGGCCAAACCAATCAAGCCTAAAGGGGTTATCAATAAAGGACCCATTGTTCTACCTGTACCTAAATCTGTTATGGTCTGGGTACCCATTTCTCATTTATTGTGAGTATGATACAGGGACGGCCCAATAAGCTTAAAAATTTTTGGTATGTGGATAGTGGGTGTTCCCGGCATATGACTTGGGATTTCTCTTAGTTACGTGAAATCACACCTTTCAATGGAGGGCACGGAACTCTAAGTTTTGAGGATGTCTACTACGTTGAGGAGCTCAATCATAGCTTATTGAGCGTTTCTCAGACATGTGATAAAAGCTTCTCAACACACTTCACAAACAAGGTGTGTCTCTTTCTAAAGCCCAGATTTGTTGTGCCAGAGAAGTGGATCTTGATGAGGACTCCGAGAATCAACAATGCCTACATTATCAATATGAATTCAGATTCATTCACTGAGAACACCTGCTTGTTCTCAAAAGCATCGGAGAATGGTTGTCAACTTTGGCATTGCCGACTGGGTCGCATCAACCAGAAGAATCTCAACCGATTGGCTAAGGGAGATCATGTTATTGGCTTACTTATAAAGACTTCTCCATAATTAAGAAGCGCATCGCGTGTGCCAAGGGGAAGAAGCACAAGAGACCCCACAAGCCTAAATTGTTCAACTCAATCTCATCAATTCGGCAACTTCTTCACATGGATCTCTTTGGACCAGTCAACGTAATGAGCATCGGGAAGAAGTTATATTGTCTAGATGTGACAGATGATTATTCCAGATTTACTTGGGTGTTCTTTCTGGCCTAGAAATACGAGACACCAGAGATTCTGAAGAAGTTTATCACCTTGATCGATAATCAGAAGAATCTAAAGGTTAAGGTGATCAGAATTAACAACGACAGTGAATTTAGAAATCAGACACTTATTGATTTCTGCGGTGAGAAGGGAATCACTCGGCAGTACAGTGCAGCTCGTACACCTCAGCAATATGGAGTTGCTCAAAAAAGGAACATAACGCTTATCGAAGCTGCACGGACCATGCTGTCAGAGTCCAAACTGCCAATATTCTTCTAGGCTGAAGCTATTAACAAATCTTGTTATGTTCAAAATTGATCATTGTTGAACAAACGCCATCAGAAGACTCCCTATGAGATTTTCTTCAACCAGAAGACAAAAGTTGGCCACTTCAAGTCGTTCGGGTGTCCGTGCACTCCCCTCCATACTAAGCCGAATCATAAGTTTGATGACAAGGCTGATGAGTGTTACTTTGTCGGCTATTCATCAGAGAGTACAACAAGAAGACCCGGATGATTGTGTAGTCATACTATATTGATTGGCAAGAAATGAAAAACACTGATGCCGGTTCTAGTCCAAATTGGTTATTTCAGTATGATTCTACTTTCGAGCCCTTCAACACTTCATCAGAGAGTGCAGGACCGTCTAAGCCAACTGACAACTTCTACAAGGGTGGTGACGTAGACAATCGGGTTGACTACATTCCATGTGATCCCAAGCTTCTGAAGGTTGACCCACCTGGCATGTATGATCGGGCTCCTCCAATTCAGCCAACCCCGATCAATGAAGTCATCCCATCAGATCCGGATACTTCTCAGTCAGTTCAGCCAATCCCTGAGACAGATCAAGCTTCATCTTCTTCCCACCAAACCTTTGATAATCCACTATTCTTAGACCACATCCCTGAGGAACATTGTGTGGATCATGGAGCCGAACCAAGTAAAACTGCTCCCGTCGACAATCTCTCTTCCTCCGGTGAAGATCAGCTGAACCACATCAGCAACTTGCTAGACAATCTAGCTATGGAGGAAGTGCCAACTCTAAGTATGAACAAGAATGATCCTATGGAAAACATTATTGGACCTCTTTCAGATCGCGTTCTCACCCAGAGCCGGTCCATTCCAGCTCAGAACACCTTGCCTGAAGGAACTATTACACGAAGTCAATCAGGTCCAATTAATTCTTCTTTGTATTCTTCTTTTATTTCGCTGGTCCAACCCAAGAATGTCAAGCTGGCTCTTAAGGAGTCAAGCTGGGTCGAGGCGATGCAAGAAAAACAGATGCAGTTTCAAAAGCTCAAGGTGCGGAATCTGGTTACATTGCCTAAGGGGAAACTGCCAATTGGAACCAGATGGGTCTACAGAAACAAACGTGATGATTCGTGTGTCATCATCTAAAATAATCACGATTGGTAGTTCAAGGCTTCTAACAACAGGAGGGGATCGACTATGAAGTCTTCGCACCGATCACAAGACTTAAAGATATGCGGATCTTCTTGGCCTACGCTTCCTACATGAACTTCACTGTGTGTCAAATAGATGTGAAGACTGCCTTCTTGCATGGAAAGGTCAAGGAAGAGATATATGTTTGTCAGCCCCCAGGGTTCGAGGATTCGAGTATCCCGACCATGTCTACAAATTAGACAAATCCCTTTATGGTCTTCATCAACCACCTCGAGCATGGTATGCTACACTTACAGACCATCTGCTTGCTAATGGATATACCCATGGAGCCATTGATCAGACACTGTTTGTTTGCAAGGATAAGGATGATTTGATTCTCGTCCAAATCTATGTGGACGACATTATTTTTTGTTCCACGAGCTCGGTGCTATGCAGAGAATTTGAGTCTGTGATGAAGAAGAAGTTAGAGATGAGTGCGATGGAGGAGATGACCCTCTTCTTGGGTCTCCAGGTAAAGCAGGATCCTAAGGGCGTGCTAATTCATCAAGGCAAATATGTTACCGATATTTTGACAAAATTCAATATGCTGGAATCAAAGCCTGCATCCACTCCTATGGCTGCTCATCCTGTCTTAACTTCGGATTTTGATGGTGAAGATGTTGATCAGCACCTTTACCGCTCAATGATTGGCTCATTGATGTACCTGACCGCTAGTCGACCAGACATCATGTTCTTCGTATGTCAGGGTGCCATATATCAAGCAAATCCAAAGGCCTCTCACCTGATTGCTGTCAAGAGGATCTTTCGCTACCTCGTCGGGAAACCGCGTCTCGGCTTGTGGTACCCTAAGAACTCTGAGTTTCGTTTATATGCTTACTCTGACAGTGATTTTGGTGGTTGTAACTTACACAGGAAATCAACCACTAGATGATGTCAATACTTAGGAGATCGCCTCGTCTCTTGTCAATGCAAGAAACAGACAACCGTGTCTAACCCCACTGCGGAAGCTGAGTATGTTGATGCTTCCAGTTGCTTTTCTCAGGTTATATGGATGCAATAGCAACTCCTCGATTACGGTTCGAATTTTCTTGACTCTCCTCTTTATTGTGATAATGAAGCTGCCCTTCAGATCATCAAGAATCCGGTACAACACTCCAGAACTAAACACATTGACATCTGGATTCACTTTAAAATAGCGACTGTTTCAAACGGAAACTGATTCATCTAGAGAAGGTATACACAGATGATAATCTGGCGGATCTCTTCACAAAACCGTTCGACTCAACTCGATTTCACCATCTCCTTGTCTCTCTCAAGGTAATAAGTTTTGATTAAAATAGTTTTGTAAATAATGTAAATTTGTGTTTTGTTTTACTTTAATTTTTTAGATCACAAATTTAGGAGGAGAAAATTTACAAAAACAACAAAAAAATTTTCGGGTTTTGAGTCAATTTACAAAAACAACAAAGAGATTTTCAGTCTTTGAGTCAGTCTAAGAAGATCTACAAGTTTAGGGGGTGTGAATTTCAAGAAAACAACAAAAAGATTTTACATTTTACATTTTCAAAATTTAAGAAAATACAAAAATATTTTATTTGGATGGTCAAGTGAAATGGTTCAATTTGGGAAGTGAAATGATTTCTGACACTCAGAAATTCACTGCCAAAAGGTCATTTCTAAAGAATAACAACTTTGAATAACTATAATTCACAAAGAAGTTAAAACAAGTTTTTCTAAATGAAAGGAATGGACATGATCATTCAAAAAAATTAGATATATAAATAAGTGAGAAGTATGGAAAATCAGATAACCGGAAAAGATGTAACAACTATTTGACTTTTTGAGTAAATTTTCAAGTCAAAACAAGATTGTGTTTCGATAAATTTGAAATTGTTTTGAAAAAGTCGGGTATTTTCCATGTTTTGTGCAAACAAAGAGCGTGAAATACTTACTGAAACATCCTTTGCTATACGTAAGCAAAGACCTGGATGTGTGACGCTAAGGCCAATGTGTTTGCACATCAGTATAGTAAAAGATGCCAATGAACACAAAGATGATAGAACCCCTTCTTGTTCTTGATTCTAATCTAATAGATCTGTTGTTTTCTTTTCTCATCTTAAACTCAGTTAAAACGTATTAAGTTCATTGAAACACAATCAAATTTTGAATCAAAAGATTTCACAAAATTGATAGGTTGCATGTTGATCTGGTTTCACTATCTGATTGTTCATAAACTTCCCAAAAGTAGTTCCAGAAAAACTGTTAGAAAACTTTTGATCATAAGTCTTGTTTTGAATTATGGATTAACGAGTGGAAATTATTAGTGGGGTATAATTATTTTAAGGTTGGGTTTCCATAAGAAATTATTTTAAGATGGTCAAATTTTTGATAAAGATTTGACCCCATGAACTCGTCCAAAGTTTCTAAGTTTATTTTATTTCATTTTATTTTATTTTATTTATTTAAAAAAAGGTAGAAATTTTTGAAAAATAATCATACTCGAAAATTGTGTATTCGATTTTCATACTCGATTTCGAGTACACGAAAAATCGTGTACTCGAAAATGTGTCTATATACAGTTCGAGTATGACTGATTTCGAGTACCATTTGTTTCGAGTAGGATTCCTTTCTCTCTCCAGCGATCTCGATTTTCGTGCCTCCCTTCAAAAATCCACTCCGACTACCTTGTAGATACCACTTAGGCGACCCTAGGTATACATTTTGAACAAATTTTGACCGCTAAATAAAAAGTTATGGGCCAAAAAACATTTTCGAGTACTTTGTTCCGTTAACTGAGAGAATCTTGGACAAATCACCTCTAAAACTCAAAATTAGAAAGGGATATTCTTATATGTTGGTCGCCTTCTAATTCCGAGCATTTCGAGTATAATTTGGTGTTCTAAGGAGCAAAATTGAGGAAGTTATGATGCTTTTATAGTTCACAAAATTTTGAATTTAGAATACAGGTTTCGAATACAAATTTCGAGTACAGCCTAATTTTCAATTACAACCCAATTTTAGAATACAACTTAATTTTCGATTACAACTCTGTTTTTCGAATACAACATAATTTTCGTGAACTCGAAAGTTTCGTGAACTATCTAAATATGGTGAACTCCCGAAAAGCCTTGAACTTTTTCTGACTTTGTGATTTTGTCTAACTCTTTTAACCCAGACTTGGACTTTGACTTTCGACCCTTGACTTTTAATTTCATCTTTGACTAACTTAACTTTTTCTTATTTCAGATGGCTGACTTAAGATTTGTTCTGGACCACAACATGTCCGCATATGTTGGCGATCCACCAGAGAAGCACTTGATGTCCAGAAGCTTGGTAGAGGGGTTGATCTTGTCTCGAGTAAACTATGCTATCATGGAGTATCCCGAGATTATATCTGAGTTTATCCTGGACTTCTAGAACTCAATTATCAAGCGCACAGACGTGAACGGGACGGTCAGCCTGATTTGCACGATTCAGGGTCAACCCCGACAAGAGGCTTTGTTTGTTTGTTTTTTTTTCAGTCGTATATGAACCTTCAATTCAAACATAGAAATTCCACTGATTTCTGCTGCTTCCGTTATTGCTGCTGGGAGATAGATCTGTAGAAAGATTACTTAACCTGATTTTTACCAGAAAAATACGAACTAAAAAATATCATTATCATTGAGCAAATTCTGAGAGAATGCCTCCAGTTTGGTGACAAGGCAACCGATCCTGTTGAACTTGATAACGACCTTGTTCACAGGACAGTTTACCAGATGGGTCACGAGGGTGTTTAACCTCCTACATAGAAGAAGTTGATGCATCCTTACTGGAGATATTTAGCGTACATTGTGACCTAGTGTCTGTCTGGGAGGAAAAGCGGGTACGACGTGCTGAATCAAGCCCTTAGCTCCTATATGGTGGCCTTAACTTTGGGTATTGATTTCAACTTCTGCAAGATGATTTTCAAAGACATGCATGCGAACATCAAAGGAAAAAGGAAAGAAAGATTCTAGGCCTTCCCCCGCTTTATCCAAATTGTGATCAACAAGCGACATCAGAATCTTGTTCCCACCATCAGTACTCTTGGGATCTAAAGGATGAGGGAAGACATATTTTTTATACATGATGATGAACAAGCAAGGAAAGAAGCAGTATGTTGGGGAACACCCTCTTATCAAGTTTGGGAGGTTTGTTGGAGAAGATGAAGAGATGGAGGGACAAGGCACTCCTGTAGCAGTTGTTGATGAACATGATGTTCAGGCTACAGGAGCCACAACATTTGTTGCAGAAGAGCATGATAACCCTCCCACTAGCACAAGAACTTAGGCCGTCACGGCTACCGAGGAATTTATTTCAGAGTCTTCATCATCATCTGGTGAAGAAATATTGATTCGAGAAAAAAAGCCAGTCATCCCACCATTGACCAGAGCTTAACGGGAAGATATTCAGCACATCGGCTACATGCCAACCCCTGAGTCTATGCCGAGGAAGAAGAGGCTCAAGATGAAGTCAAAGCGATCAAGGGATCAGAGACTCCAAAAGAAGAGCATGGGATCGTCCTCCTTGTCTCAGACTCAGCCTCCACCACCTTCACCTCCTACTCAGCCCACACCACAACCACAACCCAAACCACATACTCAGCCCAAACCACCAATACAACCCAAACTACCAATACAACCTAAACCACCCATGCAACCTAAACCACCAAAACCACCAAGGTCAAAGCAACCCACTCAACCCATCAAACTCACAACTACCACCCAAATTCCCATTCCACCACCATCACCTTTCACCACCTCAAACACCACCCAAACCACTTCATCATCTCCTCCTCCCATCCACCATTCAGAATCCACCACCACCACCCATGAGTCAAAGGGACAAAGGCAAGCCTCCTATGAGTACTCCATCGCCTTATGTGCCTGAGGGGACACCCGTGGAACTTGTATGGCTACAGGATCATGTGTTCCTACTGGAACAGGATTCCATTACAAAGGATGACAAGATTGTAGAGTTGCAGGGAGCCTTGATCAGAGTCTGTGAGATGTTCAGACGGCAAAACCAACATCTTGGCTGTTTGGAGAGACAGAACATACGTCTGACGAAGGTCATTGAGGAATTGACCGGCTCTAATCTTGATGACCAGAAAGAGGATGATGAGGTTGTTGATGGAGAACAAGAAAACATTTGCAGAAGAAGAACCAGAAACATCGTTCTTGGCGACATCTCTAAAGTTCCATATGTTGACTACTTTTAGGCTCACAAGTATGTCAACCCTGAAGGGCAGGAGATCGCTCCACTGGCTAAAGTCATTGATAGCTGGTTTGACATGTAGCGTGACTGGACTCCTGCACCTACATAGGTTCAACAGTCATGGCTGGGAGAGATGCAAGAAGAACATCTAGAGCACACATTCATAACACGCGACAGAGACTTATTTGCCGTTCGCAATGATAAATCAAACGTCTGCTGCTGGATGTATGACAAGGACAAAGATCTCTATCTTGTGAAATGAATGAGTGGAAAGTTAGAGTACTTCAAGCGGCCAAGGGATTTTAGCTCAATGCCCAAATTCGGCATCAGAAGCGTTAACAACGCGATGTTCTTCATTCCCTCTAAAGACTCTCAGGCCAATCTGTTCGCCAAATTCATAAAAGACCATTGCGACATGGATTTTCCAGTGATGAAGACAATGAAAAGAAGGGGTTTTGTTTCTACTTGTATTTTGTATCCAGTCAAGAAGGAACCGTGGATCTACTACAAGTATCATCCGCCACACACTGAGAAAGCTATCCATGTTTCTTCACGAGCTCTAGAGAACTCCTTGGCCAACTTCATGTCTTGGTACTTTGACAAGAAGAGCCTTCTTGTTGTCATACTCCAGAACAAAGATGATATTAAAGACATTGATATGATTCTTGATCAATGGATCTTCTAAATTTTGGCAAGGAGGACATGCAGAAGGTGCACGAGTCACCAATCAAAGTATACGGTGACTAGGATGAAGAGGTAAAGCCATTCACTCGTGTAGTTGCTTTTGCTATGGAACAGAAGTTGTATGCTAAAGCACGTCCTCACTCTGTCTCACTTCCCATAGGTTGACTTCATCAGTCTAGGGGGAGTTTGTAGAGCCCGACTAAAGACGAAGACTCACAAACAGTTGAAGACCTGATTTTGTATTTTTCGTGTACTTGTATTTTGGTACAGTAGATTATCGAGTACTCGAACCAATTTTCGTGTATAGGGTTCAAGTACTCCTAGATTAGTATAAATAGACGCATTTTGTAGTGTTCTAGGGATGGATTCGCGAGGCGCGCTCTCTAGATGTATTGAGGCACTGTTTTGTGAAATTCACTGAATATACAAAAGTTTTTATCTTTCTTCTTTTGACTCTATTCTAGATTCCGCACATTATTGAGTCATTTGATGCAGAATGGAGACATAAAGCTCGGTTCTTGACAAGATCTGGACCTACATCTCCCACATGGAATTCCATTGCTTTCCGTCCGTTATAGGCGTAGCTCTTTTGTCTGCTCCGGGATGCCTGCAACTTTTGTTGTATTTGGGCTATCTTATAGGTGGTTTTCGGGCACATCCGATGCTCCTATGGTAGCTGTTGTTATAGGATAATTCTATCAGTGGCAAATGGGAGTCCCAATTTCCAACGAAATCAAGAACGCACGTCCGCAACGTGTCTTCTTGGGTTTGTAAAGTGCATTCACTTTGACCATCCGTTTGTGGATGGTAAGCAGTGCTCTAGTTCACACTTGTCCCTAAGAATTGTTGCAATGATTGCCAGAACCGTGATGTAAATCGACTATCCCGGTCTGAAATAATAGATAATGGCACACCGTGCCTCACTACTATTTCATTGACATAACGTCTTGCTACCTTTTTCATTTTATAGTTTTCTCTTATCGGAAAGAAATGAGCGGACTTGGTCAATCGATTAATGATGACCCATACGGAATCATGTCCGCTGGAAGTATGGGGTAGCTTGGTAATAAAATCCAAAGCTATTTGTTCCTATTTCCATTGTGGTATTTCTGGTTGTTCCAGCAAACCTGACGGTTTCTGGTGTTTTCCTTTGACTTTAGCACATGTTAGGCACTTACCAACATAAGTAGCCACATCCTTCTTCATACCTGGCCACCAATAAAATAACCTCATATCATGGTACATCTTATTAGCACCAGGATAAACAGAATAACATGTTTTGTGCGCCTCATCCAGGATAAGCTTCCGGAGTTCATCTACTTCTTGATCCACACACGATCCTGGAAATCAATAACTCCATCTTGTTTTGTCTCAAACTGTTTCTCGGCTCCACAATCGAACTCATTCCTCAAGTTGTTTCTTTCCACTGCTTCTTATTGTGCTTGTAGAATTTGATCTCTTAGGTTTGTTTGCACAGTCATTCCCATTGCTCTAACGTGCAAGGGTCTGACTCTTTCCTTCCAGCTCAAAGCGTCAGCTACAACATTAGCTTTTCCCGGATGGTATGTCAACGCACAATCTTAATCGTTCAGGAGCTCAACCCAACATCTCTATTTCATGTTAAGCTCCTTTTGATCAAATATGTTTTGTAGACTCTTTTCATTGGTGAAGATCTTGCATTTGGTACCATATAGATAATGCCTCCAAATCTTCAGCTTTCATGACGCGTAGGCAATAACCTTGTCTTTTTGCATTAAAACACAACCGATTCCCTGAGAGGAAGCATCACAATAAACCACAAAATCATCATTGCCCTCTGGATTGTTAAGATTGGAGCATTGCATAATCATTGTTTCAGTGTTTCTAATGCCTCTTCCTATTTCGGAGTCTACACGAAAGGTTCACTTTTCTGAGTTAATTTGGTGAGTGGCAAGGCTATCTTAGAGAAATTTGAAATGAATCTCCTATAATAACCTAGCAAACCCAAAAATGATCTGATCTCAGTAGGTGTTGCGGGCACGTCTCGGTTCTTGATTGCCTCGATCACGGCAGGATCCACATTAACAACATTATTGTTGATCACGTGACCCAAGAACTGAATTTATCTTAGCCAAAATTCACACTTAAAGAATTTGGCATAGAGTTGTTCATTCTTTAGAAGTTCCAAGAATGTTTTGAGGTGTTTTCCATGTTCTTTCTCACTCTTTGAATAGATCAGTATATCATCAGTAAAGAGGATAACGAACTGATCTAAATACGGCTTACACACCCGGTTCATGAGATCCATGAAGACCGCGGGTTCGTTTGTTAGACCAAATGGCATCACCAGGAATTCAAAATTCCCATATCGTGTTCCAAAAGTCATTTTCAGTATATCTTCATCCTGGATTCGACGCTGGTGGTAACCGGAGCGCAAATCGATCATCGAGCAGTAACATGCCCCTTGTAGTTGACCGAACAAGTCATCAATTCTCGGTAATGGGTACCGATTCTTGCTAGTTAACTTGTTCAACTCTCTATAGTCTATGCACATCTTGAAGGATCCGTCCTTCTTCTTTACAAATAGAACTGGAGCTCCCCACGGTGAGTAGCTCGGTCGAATGAAGCCTTTGTTTAACAATTCCTGTAATTGATTTGACAACTCCTGCATTTCTAAGGGTACTAAACGATAGGGAGATTTAGCAACAGGAGTTGCTCGAGGGATCAGATCTATGCGGAATTCTATAGGACGTGCCGGAGGCAAACATGGTAGGTCAGCAGGGAACACCTCCGGATACTCTCTTACCACAGGTACATCCTGTAGTCCAGCCTTGTTTCCTCCTTTCTATACTATGTTAGCGAGGAACGCCGCACTTTGCTTTCGTAGGCACTTGCTAGCCATCATACAAGATATGATTTTTAAGCCTCTTTCTACTCGATCTCCGCGTACCTCCATTAGACTCCCATCGATGTTAGGAATACGAAGGAGTTTCTCTGAACAGATGAGTTCAACGCCATGCTGCGACAGCCAATCCATCCCAATAGTCACATCGAAACTATCCAGCTCCATTGGAATCAAGTCAATCAAGAACGGTTGTTCATTAAGAACTAATGAGCAATCCTTAATCTCCGTGTGTACCAAGATTAGTTTTCCATATGCTACTTTTATAGTATAAGAGGAGTCGAACGGTATCGCACGACCACCAATTGTGGTTTCTAGTTCAGAGGAGATAAAACTCCTATCGGCACCAGTGTGGAAAATAAGATATATACATAGTCGTTGTTTAGGAGAAACGTACCCGTGAAGACGTTGGGATCCTGGCATGCAGCAGTTGCACCCAAAGAGAACGCCCTTCCTCAGGGTGCGGGTTGTGTCGGTGGGACTATCCTTGGGCAGTTATGAGATACATACACGGGCGCTCCGCATGTATAACAGTTGCGGTTAGCATTGGGAGGCGGAAGTTCGGGTGTTGTGGTAGGAGGTTGGTGTAACGCTGGTGGGGCTCTGTAGCCCTAGGCCCAATGACCCATTCTCCCGCAGTTTCTGCATTGCCTGCACGGGGATCCTGTAGCATGGTGATATTGACATTTGTTGCTTTGGGGCCGATTTCCGGGGTACTGTCTGGGAATAGGGTTACCGGGAGTTGCAGGAGTCTGATTTACATGTGTTGCCATGACATACCCCTTCACTATGTTCTGCTTCTTGTGCCGGTATGCTTCCGGCTTCTTATTTGACCCATCTTTGGCCAGGGTAGGCTGATCTTCAGGACCCCCAGTCTGCATAATGAAATCCATCATGATGGAGGAGGGAGCGATGGCTGAATCCAGGGTTGGTGGGTCTGCAGTGAGAACATGAGTGAGAATGCAGGGCGGCAATTCTCGGATGTACTGGTCGATTATCTTTTCAGTGGTGGGAAAAAGTTATCGCACCAGAGACACCAGTTCATGGAAACGGGTGTTAAAGGTGAGATGATCTGCTCCGATCATCTCCAGACTCCAAACCTGCAGCTCCACCTTTTGGAGTTCACTCTTTAGGCAGAATTTCTGATGCAGCATACTTGATAATTTGGCCCATGGCATCGATAAAGCCGCTTCCCTCCCCTTCGCTTGGATCTGCGAATTCCAGCATGCCAACTCTCTTTTGTCGAACGATCCGGCTGCGAGCCGGACTCGGCAGGGTTCTGGGCAGCTGTTAATATCAAGAGTGCGCTCCATTTTGCTTATCCATTGGACCATCCCCACAGCACCCTCAGCGCCCTCAAACGTAGGAGGTTTGCATCTTACAAAGTTTCGATATGCATAACCGGTGGTAGCCCCGGTAGTGGCACTTCCAGACACAGGCGATCTTTGCATGGCTAGTGTTGCTGCTGCGTCGGTTGATCTCGTTGATGATTTCTGGGATAGCAGTCCGGAGTTGTCCGATGATTAGCGTGGCCAGAGCTGCTTTAGCGAGGTCCACTTCTACATATTTCCTGGGCTCTGTGGTGGCTCCTCCTATCACACCCCGGGCCCGCGGGCCGAGTCGGAGACCCGTCGGGCGGAATAGTCCCGAGGCATGATTGTAATCGGACTGATCAGATTGTTACATTGCACATGCTAATATGAGAAATACTAAAATACGTTAAATGAATAAAATTAAATTACAACGTGACTTGGACATCTGGAATGTGGACCAGATGTCCCATAAAGTTGCTTGCACAAGTGCAAGTCTTGAATCTTGTGTCCAACATGGCCGAAGAGATTCCATGCAGGAGTTGTAGGTTCCTCTAAGGGATGCTATCTTTCTCTCTCTAAAAGTCATCATGCTTTCACCTGCTCTTCACCCGAGAACATGTAAAATCTTTCAAAACTAGGTTGGTGAGTTCACGTTAGTTTTTAAAATACTAGGTTTTGTAAAAAGGTTTAGTAATAATCTTTCCATTCACGACAGTTTTGAAAGTGGTGTGTGAATGGTGTTGAAACTAGAATGAACTATACAAGTGTGTTAACGTGAACATCATTACTGACACCATCCCTAATCATAGAAGGTAGTTTATATATAGGACACACGCAGAAACAAAGCTCGATCGCTAGCCCACCACCCCTTCAGTGATCCACGAGGATGTCCTTAATGGAAATCAAGACCTGTCACTTATGTACCTCATCAGGACATGACGCATGTAAAAGTAATGCCTAGAGAAAGAAACGTATGCTCTGTCTCCTAATATTGGAGACTTGTTTTGTTTGTTTGCAAATCACACAGTTTACGCTCCTTTATTGTACTAAAACATTGTTTGTTGTGTACTCGTTTTAAAATTGTTCAAGACCAGGTCTTGAACATTTGTTTGATTTGAAAACTCCTGTGCTTGTTTGTGTGGTATGTCTGTAGTTTCACCCATGTGATCCTTTACCAAACCTAACTGATGTGCCCTTGAGATTAGTTCCCCTGGAACTAAATCGAGTTGTTGTTTCACGTTGTATGCGTGTAACGTACAAACGATTTGAAAAGGGTTGAAATCTTGAAATGGAGGTGTTGGGGTTGAAATACACACGATTTGGACGGTAAAATGGTCCGATTTGGCATGGAAATGGCCGAAAAATCGAGTGGCCGAGGGTGGGGTTCGGTTGAGAGAGTTGGGTGAAAAATGGGTTTGAGAAACGGAGGTGTGGCTATAAAGCGTCACCGAATTAAACCGATTCGTACGAATGAGGGTCCATTCGTACGAACGGTTGTGTGATTTAAAATTTTGATTGTTTATTAAATTGTTTCGGAGAGATTTTATTAAAATTGTTATTATTTTATATCAACGTTAAAAACTCACGCTGACATCCGTATGAATCATCAATCATACAAAAGTCGCGTTATTTTAATTGCTGACATTGTTTAGTGCTGTAAAGATATCATCTAGGGTATTCAAATCTAGCAACATATCCACATGGATTGTCACCCATGTCGATATCTCGTTGGATCAATACTCCAAATGTTATCTATTCAGGTTTTGTTCATTATCTTCCCTCACAAGTGGTTTTACTTTTCTTCCTATTCATGTTTGTGTGATTAAATGGATTTTCCTAACTGTTTTATGAATAACATGTGTATTTTGATTGTTTTTTATTAATGTTATCGTCACTCTCGTAACACAATGTCTTGCGCTGTGGTTGGGTACACCCTTGGATTCTCGACTTATGGCAGCTCGGACGCCGGTTGTCACAGTCTCCCCCTGTACAAGGAATTTCGTCCCAAAATTTGAAATGTGTTATCGGGCCCTCATTTTCCTTTCGGATATTCTGAGAGACGACCGGTTATAAATTTGAGTTTGCATGTTTTCCATGCTGTGCTGAGATGTGCATTGGAAAAATGTTGTCACAGTCTTATATCCATTTGTGTTTACTTTGCTCGAGTCCTATGAATTGCCGACGACAGTTGAAGGTTGGTTGTTTGGTTTGAGGTGTGCCGAATGTATACGCTATATCCCACGGTTCTCGATGACGTAATGTGGTCAACTCGGTTTTACCCATGCGATAGGTGAAAAAATGATGTTATGATACCATCTGTTTCTCTGTGTCCCCTTACTGACCCTATTTGACGGCAGTGGTTTTGGGTAGAAGCATATGTATAACATCGATTGGTTGTTCTTGTTGCTTCACAGTTAGGATAGGTTTACGAACTTTGTTCGTGTAGATTTTGGGGTTTCTTAGTGAGTTAGTCTAATCTGTTTAGACTTTTCATTGAGGCCATGTTTCCACTTTGCGTTCTCAAGAACGTCTACTTCCTCTCTTTACTCACTATTGGTGATGAGATGTATTGAATTGTATCCTTTGAATCGTATGATTCATTGCATTGTTCCAGAGGTGGATACGCATGGTTTGTTTCCTTCAAATCCCTATGTTCACAATTTGTGTTGGAGTTATATGGATGTCCTCTCACCTTCCAGTCGTCACTTCTAAGGCTTCGTTCTTTAATTTGATTTGGTACAACAAATTATGAATCGTTCCCGGCTAGGTTTTTTTGGATTCTGCACCTTGAAGTTCGACTTCTCTCGTCTTCCTCCAGACAATCAGGTGCAACTAGGTCAGTTGTGCCATCACAAAATCTGACAGCATAGCTCTCTCAGATTTTTCCGGAATTCTTTCTCTTCCAATCCCATCAAACTTGTAAAGAAATTTTTCTTTTGGTTCGATCGCGGTTTTTCTCCCACCAATGGTGGAGTTGGACGCCACATGTAGATGATGCTTTCTGATGTTGGGTTGTTGAAATCCTTACTCATTTGGGAGGTGAAAAATATCATTTCCTGAAATCTTTGTTTGTTCTCTCATCGTCCGCGATCTTAACGTAGTAAACTGAGACAGTCAATGACCGTCTCTTCACATTCATCCTTAGGTTCGACATCTTAACAGTGTTTTGCAGTTATTGGTGCTGCACACCCTGAGTGCATTTCCTTCGAAGTTTAATGTTTCAGAAATTGTCTTAGTTGGTGACGGCCTTGCCTTCATTGTTTGGGAGAATGTTTTGAGTTGTCTTCACAACATGTAAGCCCTCCCTGTTCGGTTTCAGCTCTTGTTGTGGCTCATGGTATTACCAATATGGGTTGTTGGATTCCTGTCTCGCTCCGTTTCAATTGTAGTCGTGCTTGTCTAGGAGATGTGAGCAAACTTAACTACACTACCATTCTTTGAGTGATAGGTCATAGGAAAAATCTTAATGGAAGTCTTGTTTTCAATCTGCCGGTGGTGCTTAATATTGTCCCACTGAGGTTTTGCCACACAGGCGTGTTGATGTCTACTCCTTTTCCTTGATGCGCTATGGAATTAGCACTATCTCCTCAAAAGGACGGAGATCCTTATGTTTTAGAGTGAGATAATTACCATCTCTTCTCAGTAGTGTTGAACCACTCGGAGTTGGTCTCTCCACACATCCTTCGATCTATAACAAATTTGTAAGTCATAGAATATTCTGGTAGAGAATTGGTCGTGGTTGTATGTGGCGGCGCTCTACTACACTTTAAAAGTCCAAAATTAGAGGTCAGATCTCATCCGCGTGGAGGGGTTTAGTCATCGAACGATCTTTGGGTTTGTAGAAAATGACTATTCAAAAGTAGATCAAAGTGGTCAAAAGTCTCTCATTTAACCAGTTTGGCAGTCCAATTATTGAACATCACTGTTGTCATTTCCCCTGTCTTTGTTTCGTGGTCAGCGTTCATCAAATTGGACTTCGACGTCACACACGAATAGGACCTGTAGCTTTCAAGGTTAGAAAATTCAATTGAAGGGATATCAGGCTCGCATGAGTTCTCTTGATTCCTTGAATAACTCTTGCTCTTTCAGGAGTACTGATCTGTCGTAGTTGTCTGGTGATCAGGGTCGAGTTGTGAGTCGCATTGGTTCGACATTATTCAATATGCCCCGAGAATCTCTTTTACAGACTCTCTGCTCGTTGGGACGTACTGCTCCTTTCTCCTTTCTCGTGTCCCTCATCACTTAGTGGTGACTGAGGTGGTGATCTCATTCCTTCTTCTAGTCCTAACCAAAACTCTAAGACGTGCTTTGCTTCTTGGCCTTTATAGAGTTTTGTGTTACTAAAAGGCTAGGAATGGGCAGACACATGGTAATGCATACATTTTAATTATACATAATACGTCAATGGAGGATGTAGGAGAATGTACATGTGCTTGTACCTTGGTGGCAGCGTTTTCGTGTGTGTGGGAGCAGTCAACGCTATATTGTAATCATCTGTGGTGATTGACACTCTCCTGGGGCACTTCTTGGCTATGTGGCCAGGTTCACCAAATGTGTAGCAGATCTTGACATTTCTTGGTGGAGGATAGGTTGCTGCAACATTGGTTGGACGTTGAGTAGTTGGAGTCCGGCAGCTCTGGCTTTCGTGGCCCATCATCCCGCATGTTGTGCATTGTTTACACGGTTGGTTTGCGACAACATGGTTCTTGAAGCGAGCACACTTACTAGAGGTGCCAGCGTACCGCTTACCAGCTGGACTCACTGTTGAGTTGCAGTGTTAAGCCCAATGACCCGTCTTCCCACAATTGGAGCACAACTTGCACCTTCTATCATCAGGGTGGTGATACTAACATTTGGTGCAAAGGGGAAATTTTCCAACGTATGAGAGGTGATGTCCACCTCGGTAGCGGGGACCCGCTTGGTCAGTGAAGTCAACTCTTCGTCTCTTGAGGAGAGGGTATCTGGATTCGTCCATCGACTTCCTTTGACTTGATCCGTCTTCCGTCTTCACCACCATGGGAGCGTTCCCTAATTGAAGGGTGATGCGGTTGATTTGACCCACGATATCCGGGATGGCAGCGATGAGTTGCTATGTGATGAGTGTGGCTAGAGTTGCGGTCTCTGGATTGACGTGCGGCTGTTCCTTTGGAGGCATTCTGGTTATCTACCGAAGTTGAAACGATTAGTACCTATGATCAAACACAAGTAAAATATGCAATTGTTTCTATCCTGAATCTTGTACATGAGGTCCCAAGGTTATAGTCTAGGCCAATCCGTTTAAGTAAATGACCTAATTCTCTATAACCATGGCTCTGATACCAATCTGTCACACACCAGGCCGACGGGCCGGATCAGAGACCCGTCGGGCAGAATAGTCCTGAGTCATGATCGTAAACGGAGTGATCAGATTGCTACATTGTACATGATAATATGAAAAATACTAAAATGCATTAAATGAATAAAATTAAATTACAATTTTTTTATAATTTAATTCTATTAGAACTTGATTTGGACATCTAGAATGTGGACAAGATGTCCCACAAAGTTGCTTGCACAAGTGGAAGTCTTGAATCTTCTGTCCGACATGGCCGGAGAGATTCCATGCAGGAGTTGTAGGTTCCTCAAAGGGATCCTATCTTTACCTCTTTAAAGGTCATCATGCTTTCACCTATTCTTCACTTGAGAACATGTAAAACCGGTTAACACTAGGTTGGTGAGTTCACGTTAGTTTTGAAAATGTTAGGTCTTGTAAAAACTTTTAGTAAAAATCTTTCCATTCAAGCCGGTAGTGAAAGTGGTGTGCGAATGGTGTTGAAACGCGAATGAACTACACAAGTGCATTAGCCTGAACATCATTACTAACAACATCCCAAATCATCGTTGGTAGTTTATGTATAGGAAATACGTAGAGCCAAAGCTCGGCCGCCAGCCCACCACCCCTTCAGTGATCCACGAGGATGTTCTTAACAGATATCAGGCCCTGTCACTTTTGTACCTCATCACAACACGACACGACGCATGTAAAAGTAATGTCTGGAGGAAGAAGCGTATCCTCTGTCTCCTAATATATGAGACATGTTTTGGTTGTTTGAAAATCACCCAGCTTACGCTACTTTCTTGTAGTAAAACATTGTTTCTTGTGTACTCGTATGAAAATCATTCAAGACCAGGTCTTGAACGTTTGTTTGATTTGAAAACTCATGTGTTTTGGGTGGTATGTCTGTAGTTTCACCCATGTGATCATTTACCAAACCTAACTGATGTGCCCTTGTGATTAGTTCCCCTGGAACTAATTCGAGTTGTTGTTTCACGTTATACGCGTGTAACGTACTAGCCTCGATGCTAGAGGTTGGTTAGACCTATGATACCATCTACGCTACCGTGGGTTGACCTGCGTCAACTAATGGTAAGTGACTCTGAAGGTACTTACTTGAGAATTCCTAAAGCGAATTCTTGAAGTGTTGTTGTGTGGACACATGTATTACTGAATTAGCCTAGACAGATACCATGCAAAAATGTTGTTTGTTTGATGGGGGGTTCTAATGAAAATGATTGTCCTCTATTGTGCACTACACAATTTCACAGTTTGTGTGTGTTCACCTCTTGGTTAGGCACAATGCCTCGAATTGTTACGATCAACGGACATCTCCTCGATGATTTGTGTTTGAACCTTCGAGACTGGTTTGTTGTTGTTTGTTGGGAAATTTGAATGGAGCTGTGAACGCTCAGTAAAAATGATTGAAAAAACAGTTATTCCTATAACATTCGAATAAGATGATGAGACTTGATCCTTTTATTTAAGTCATTTGAAAATAACTCTTGTTCATGGATCATTCGAATAAGAGGGTCTACGAACTCACCTGAGGTTATGGGTCGTCGATGTACTCACTCGGTATGTTTTCTTGGTTTGAATACTGTGTTAGAAATTAGTTAGTTAGGTGTTGGCCGGTTGTGTGTTCGGTGTTTTGATGTGATTTTGGAAAATGTGTTGTTATTTCATTTTATCTTGATTAGATTTAAAATTGGTCAAAGGTTTGGTTCTATTAATACGAATGGTTTAAGATAGGACTTTCAGCACTTAGCCTTTTTGGGCTGTTATTTGTGCGAATGGTTGGTTCGTGCGAATGGCCTTCATTCAAACGAATGGAATGATGAAAATGCATACTCACGTTCTTGTGCTTCAGTCGTGCGAATGTGCTCTCATTCGCGTGGTCATCCGATACGAACGAGTCCCCGTCATTCTTGTGATTCCTCATTCTTTTGGCAGCACGTTTGTGTAACTCTTTCTCAACGAACGAGGCTTCCCGTTCGCACGAAAGAGCCCTTCGTACGGCTCATTCGCATGCAAATTCATCAGGAAAGCCATTTTTGAAATCGGTGGGTTTTTTTAGTGTTTTTATGGTCGAAATTGATGGTAAAACGTTTTAGAGTGTTTTGGTGCAATGGATCGATGCTAATACTTACTTTGGAGCTCGTATTTGACCGAAATAGGATGAAAAGGGTTGAAATCTTGAAATAGAGGTGTTGGGGTTGAAATACGCATGTTTTGGGTAAAAAATGGGTTTAAAAAAGGAAGTGTTGCTTTCATAGCTGTGCTGTCGCACAAATGAGTCGTTCGTAAGAATGGCTCCCATTCGTGCGAACGAACTATGGCTATAAAGCTTCACCGAGTTAAACCGATTCGTACGAATAAGGGTCCATGCATACGAATGGTTGTGTTTTGAAATTTTGATTGTTTATTAAATTGTTTCGGTGAGATTTTATTTAAATTGTTATTATTTTATATAAACATTAAAGACTCACACTGACATCCGTATGAATCGTCACTCTTACAAACGTCGTGTTGTATTTAACTGCTGACATTGTTTAATACTACAAAGATATCATTTAGGGTATTCAAATCTAACAACATATCCACATGGATCGTCACCCATGTCGATATCTTGTTGGATCGATACTTCAAATCTTATCTACTCAGTTTTTGTTCATTTTTCCCTCACAAGTTGTTTTTCTTTTCTTCTGATTCAAGTTTGTGTGATTAAATGGATTTTCCTACCTGTTTTAGTAATAACCTGTGTATTTTGATTGTTGTTTATTATTGTTATCGTCACTCTTGTAACACAACGTCTTACACTGTGGTTGGGTACACCCTTGGATTTCCGACTCATGGCAGCTCATATACCGATCATCACACCTCCCGGTGGAGTGTTCATCCCACCTGGCAGAGTGTTCTTTTGACTTCTCCTTCGTGGTGGCATTCTATTAAAATAAACGCAGATATTAGTATTCAGTTAATATACTGCACACACACATCTAAAGTTCTTCATATCCTATTTCTTCAACATGCGGGTCCCTAGATTATAGTCTAGGTCAATCCTTCAGTACGACCTAATTTTCCTATAACCATGGCTCTTATACAAATCTATCACACCCCGGGCCGGTGGGCCGGACCGAAGACCCATCGGGCGGAAGGGTCCCGAGGCGTTATGGAATCAGAGTGATCAAATTGATTACACTGCACATGGTATAATAGAAAGATTTAACATGTCAACCATTACATGGTTCCAAATATTACATGATACTTGTCTTAATACAAAACATTGTCAAAATACATCAGTTCATCTAAACAACTTTCTCAATTACATGGTCAGCTAACTACAGTTAACTAGGCCGTATCCCTGAAATGCTACCCCTCCTACGAGCGCCACCTATGAACATATTTATACATGTTCGTCCCCTGAGAAGCATGTAAAAAAATAAGCTCAACAGAATGTTGGTGAGTTCATAATTTTAAAATAATGGAGTTTGATATATCATAAAATGGAAGTTCGATGGTGTCACACCCCCAATTTCAACTAACGGAATCATACCGTTTGGAAACGTGACAAACCAGGATCTCAGATCATTAGACATAGCGAAGACCTCTATATGAATTTCAAAACATACGTTGGTCTTTAAAAACATAATATTCAGAGTTTACAAAAAGTTGCGGAAGCGTTTCAAAACCAAATAACAATAAACTGTTGATAAGTAAAACATTACAAATCAAAATACTGAAATATTTAAATTCAAATGTTCAAAGTTTATAATGCATGAGACTCTATCTTCCTAGTCCATGCCAGCTGTTACGCGCGCCTTAGCGTCCTGAGAAAACATGCAAATCAAGTCAACACAACGGTTGGTGCATAACACAGGTTTTAAGTAATCATAGAGTTCAAAACAGCAGTTTGAATAACAAGTTTGTAGATAACATAATCACAATTGCACAGTCATGATAGCTAGTCATATAAACTATTTACATACGTGTTCGACACCGAAGCTGACTAGTTGCCATGCTATAGCATGTTTTCGCCTTGCCACTATTGTCTATCACAACAATAGTAAAAATTGTGTTAGGTCAGTCAAACACCTGCGTAGATCCCATCTACCCGGTGAGGTTTGTCAAACCTAATAGATCTATTTCCAACTACCACGCTTTGCATTACAGCAAACTAAACGGTTCGAGGTGTGTAAGGACTTTCAAGTTGATATGTTGTCACATAATGTAAACAGATAACTCATGCAAGTGATATGTATCTAAAAATAGTTTGTTGCACATGTTTTCTCCCCCAAAACAGTTTAAAATAAGAAAGGGGCCGTGTACGCACCTTTGATAATAGCAGAATGATCAAATACGTGTGAACTCGCGTAGAAATCCTCTACGAAGAATCTGTGATTAAACAATAACCTAAAGTTATTCGGATTGTCGTTTTGTGCTTGAAATCACATACGTATCAACATACGTATGTTAGAGTGTGAGAATTGTGCATACGGAAGTACGCGTGCCACTGAAATCGATTAAATAAAACCACATTTGATTTTATTTAATTAAACGTAATTATACGCGATTTCGTGTTCGGATTAAAATATGGATTTTATCATTTCAACACGTTCGTATTCTCGTTACGGTTCCAACGCAATTTGAACGGATTAAAACGGAGTTAGAACGAGTGAAATATGGTTAAAATACTAAATAAATATTAAAAACTCAAAAACTGGTTGGGCCGGGACTCGAACCCGCGACCCTCAACACCAAACACACCACATCTACCATCTCAGCCCGCTAGGGTTTCGCAATAACCGTCCGGGATTAAATCTTTTAAACCCACATGAGCTGGTTTCCCCTTTTCTTCTATAGCCGAAGCTTAAACCTCCAATTGGTCTCAAATTCGATCCTGATCAACTCCTAAACTATGGGGTTATTATTCCTTGACTCTAGGCGCATCATATCATCAATTTAATTTAAAAAAATTTTGATAAAATACCACGATTTTAAGGCTCCAACAGTTTCGAACCTTGACCCCATTCTCATCACTTCGAATTCATTCAATCCGATTGTATTTAACTTAAAATCCATATGGTTTTCATTAAACCAACAATTTCGAACCTGTCAGAGTGATTAATTTCAATAATTAAACACCTCTAAATCAAAAATCCCAAATCCGTCCTAGTCCAAGAACCCTAGATTCAAAATCATACAATTCGTAGTTCTAAACTGAAATTAACATGCCAAATAGCTTAATCAAAGTCTTCTGAAACTTACCATGTAACTTAATTTGATTATCAAACTTATTTGAACCGAAACCCCCAAAACCTTTTTGCATCATGAACCCTAGAATCGAAGTCTATCAATTCGGTTCTATAATTTACAATTGGTATGGGATTAACCTTAGTCGGCTATTTATGAAACTACCCACATGATCTATTTCGACTATTACATTGTTTAGACAAGAAATCCCCAAACCCGTTTCTTATATGAACCCTAGATATGGGAATCGATTAATCCGATGTTAGAAAATAAAATTAGGATGTGGTTATCCTTATTCGACCATTTCAGAGTGTTTAGGAATAAACACTTACTTGTTTTGATAACCAATTGAAATAGATTTGCTTCTATGTTAGATTTCGGCCACCTCACGATCGAATCCTCTAGCCAGAGCTTCCCAGATTGAATTGCTTTGTGATAATCCCTCTAAGAGTGCCGATTAGTAGTTCTTAGGCTTCAATTGTGTGAATGATAACCGAATTATACTAATTCTAGAGGTGAGGCTACGGTTACAACTTTTGGTTTATAATCCATGATTAATACGAAGTTGTAGGGTCTTAAAACGCCTGATTGAGATTAATAATCATCACTACACTTAATTGAAATGTTTAACTTAATCAATTTCAACCGTTTCATGCCAAATTCGATTAAATCATATTTATCCCAATTGTATTTTGACTTCTAAAGTCAATTTTTAGACTTTTAACTTAAATACAAATCTAAATTTTGAAATTAAAGTGTATTGAGACTGATTTCAACACTTTCTAATTCCTTAAACTTGATTTGATCAATTACATAACAATTTAGTTTACAAAGTTTCACCAAAACCCCGAATTGTCATAAATTGGAATAACTGAACTAGTTTCGAACTTGATTTATCCAGTTGGGCTTCTTAATTACAATTGGACCTCACTGGGCCTTCCTGGGCCTACCTTGGCCTTCTCTGGGCCTACCTTAGCCTTCCCTGGGCCTACTTTGCTTTATTGGGCCTTACTTGAACTTATTGGGCCTTACTGGGCCTTTATTGGCTTATTGGGCCTACATTGGCTCTGTTGGGCCTAATTGATCTTGTTGAGTCTTCCTTGACCTTACTGGATCTTCTTTGGCTTTACTGGGCCTTCATTGGTCTTGTTGGGCCTTCATTGGCCTTGTTGGGCCTACGGAGTTTAACAAGGTTAACTTGAAAAGTCGGATTGTCACATCATCCCCTTGTTGAAGGAATTTTCGTCCCGAAAATTAGCAAGTGTTAAGAGTAGTTAGGAAACTACTTACGAGTTTAAATCGTACGTGTTAGTGTGATTTGATCATTCTGTGTGCTTGTGTGTACTCACACACAAAGTCTAATGCTTGCAACATCACAACTTAATTGTGATCTTTCAATGTAACTGTTTTGCGTGTACACTAGTTAGTTCACCTAACTGTGACCGTTTGTGTTTGATCATACTGTGTTGTGTAACCTCACACATAGTGAGTGTCTGAAACTGTTTGTACTATGCAACCCCGCACATAGCAAAGTGTATGTAACTAATCGTGTATGTACTACCATAACATGTAACATATGAAATGTAGCACATAAAATATATATAATGTAATGTAGTGTAGCACAAATGTTTGTAACAAAATCAATTGAATAAATAAAATGTTTGTGCTTACAGTTTGAAATTTGCAGTGTTGATGTGTGAAAGCATCACGTCATCCCCTTGTTGAAGGAAATTTCGTCCCGAAATTTAACGTGCGCTCTCAGTGTTAGCAGTAGCTGTCTTGAATAGATGAGGATATTTCTTCATCATTTGATCTTCCCGTTCCCATGTGAATTCAGGACCCCGTCTTGAATTCCATCGGACTTTAACTATTGGAATCTTGCTTTGCTTCAGTTGTTTGACCTCTCGATCCATGATTTCCGCCGGTTCTTCAATGAATCGTAACTGTTCATCTACTTGTATTTCTTCCAATGATACAATCAATGTCTCATCAGAAAGACATTTCTTTAAGTTTGACACATGAAAAACATCATGAACTCCACTGAGTTCATCCGGTAGTTTGAGTTGGTACGCAACCGGACCAATCCTTTTCAGAATCTCAAAAGGTCCTACGTAACGTGGACTAAGCTTCCCACGCTTGCCAAATCGTATCACACCTTTCCAAGGTGATACCTTTAGAAGAACTCGGTCTCCTACTTGAAATTCCAACGGCTTGCGACGTTTGTCTGCATAACTCTTCTGTCGATCCCGAGCCGCTGCCATACGGTTCCGGATTTGAACTATCTTCTCTGTCGTTTCGTGCACCAGTTCAGGACCTGTTAACTGACTGTCACCAATTTCAGCCCAGCAAACTGGTGAACGACATTTGCGACCATACAAAGCTTCAAACGGTGCTGCTTGAATACTTGTATGATAACTATTATTGTATGAGAATTCCACTAACGGTAAATGATTCTCCCAGCTATCACCAAAGTCAATTACACAAGCTCGTAACATATCCTCGAGCGTTTGAATCGTACGTTCACTTTGACCGTCGGTCTGTGGGTGATAGGCGGTACTCATATCCAAGCGAGTCCCCAATGACTTATGAAGAGATTTCCAAAAGTTGGAAGTAAACCGAGCATCCCGATCTGATATGATAGAGATTGGCACACCATGCCGTGCTACTACTTCCTTGATGTAAATGCGAGTCAGTTTCTCCATCTTATCAGTTTCTTTGATTGCTAAGAAGTGTGCAGATTTCGTTAATCGATCGACAATTACCCATATCGTATCACAACCACTCGGTGTACGGGGTAACTTAGTAATAAAATCCATCGAAATCTGTTCCCATTTCCACATCGGTATCTCTGGTTGTTGCAGTAAACCAGATGGCTTCTGATATTCAACTTTGACTTTCGAACAAGTCAAACATTTGCTAACGTACTTAGCAATATCAGCTTTCATGTGAGACCACCAATACAGTGCCTTCAAATCATGATACATCTTGTCTGATCCCGGATGGACTGAATATCTAGACTTGTGTGCTTCGTCCATCACGAGTTCCCTTAAACCTCCATACAAAGGTATCCATATTCGATCAATGAAATAACGAATTCCATCAGGTTTAACATTCAACTGTTCTTCCATTCCCCGTAAAGATTCCTGTACCAAGTTTTCCTTTTTCAAGGCCTCGGTCTGAGCACTGCGTACCTTATCAGGTAAGTCAGTGTGTATTGTCATCATAAGTGCACGAACCCGTCTTGTTGAAGTATCCTTTCTGCTTAAAGCATCGGCTACCACATTAGCCTTTCCCGGGTGATACTTAATCGCACACTCATAATCGTTCAACAATTCAACCCATCGTCGTTGCCTCATGTTAAGCTCCTTCTGATCAAAGATATGTTGCAAACTCTTATGATCAGTATAAATAGTACACTTAGTTCCATACAAGTAATGCCTCCAAATCTTTAAAGCAAAAACCACTGCTCCTAACTCCAAGTCATGAGTAGTGTAATTCTTTTCATGTGTTCGTAGTTGTCTGGAAGCATAAGCGATCACTTTATCCCGTTGCATCAACACACATCCCAAACCCTGTCCAGATGCGTCACAATACACCGCAAAGTCTTCCGTTCCTTCCGGTAAGGACAGAATCGGTGCACTGCAGAGCTTCTGTTTCAATAACTGGAATGCAGCTTCCTGTTTATCCGTCCAGTTATACTTTGTTCCCTTGTGCGTCAGAGCTGTAAGTGGTTGAGCGATCTTTGAGAAACCCTCAATGAATCGTCGATAATAACCCGCCAAACCAAGGAATTGTCGTACCTCGGTAGGGGTCTTTGGTGCTTCCCAATTCTTAATCGCCTCAATCTTTGCTGGATCAACATGTATACCCTTTTCATTAACTATATGACCCAAGAACTGTACTTCTCGCATCCAGAAATCACATTTCGAGAACTTAGCATACAGTTGTTCTTGTTTCAATAGCTCTAGCAGTAATCGAAGATGTTCAGCATGTTCCTCCTCAGACTTTGAATAGATGAGAATGTCATCAATGAAAACAATGACAAACTTATCAAGATAAGGTTTACAAACACGATTCATGAGATCCATGAATACAGCTGGAGCGTTTGTCAACCCAAATGGCATGACCAAGAACTCATAATGGCCATAGCGCGTCCTGAATGCTGTCTTCGGAATATCCTCCTCCTGGACTTTTAGTTGATGATAACCCGACCTGAGATCAATCTTCGAGTAGTAACTCGAACCTTGCAACTGATCGAACAGATCGTCAATCCTGGGTAACGGATACCGGTTCTTGATAGTAACCTTGTTCAATTCCCGGTAATCGATACACATACGAAAAGTCCCGTCTTTCTTCTTTACAAACAATACTGGAGCTCCCCACGGTGAAAAACTAGGTCGTATGAAACCCTTATCCAACAATTCTTGCAATTGTGTGGATAACTCTTGCATCTCTGACGGTGCAAGTCGATAAGGCGCGCTAGCTATCGGTGCTGCGTCTGGTGTAAGATCGATTCGGAATTCCACCTGTCTCACAGGCGGTAATCCCGGCAAGTCTTCTGGAAATACCTCCGGAAACTCACAAACTATAGGTATATCTTCAAGCTTCTTCTCAGCTACTGGCTTTTCAGTTATAAGTGCTATAACTGCCGTATGACCTTTCCGCAGACATTTGTGTGCCTTCATACAAGATATGAGACGCAGTGGCGTACTGCTCTTCTCGCCTTGTACATATAATGTCTCTCCCTGCGGAAGAGGTATGCGAACAATCTTTTCATGGCATACAATTTCAGCCTGGTTCTTGGACAACCAGTCCATGCCAATGACTACATCAAAACTGCCTAAGGCAATAGGCATCAGATCAATCTCTAATGTCTGACCCATCAAATCAAGGATACATCCCTTATAAATGTTTTCTACTACAATCAACTTACCATCAGCTAATTCCACAGTGTAGGGATTATCTAAGGCAGTGGGACTAACATTTAGCAACTTAGCAAGTGAACTAGATACAAAGCTCCGATCGGCACCGGTGTCAAATAACATAGAGGCATAGTGATTATTTAAGAGGAACGTACCCGTAACAATGTTGGGATCCTCCCGCGCTTGACGTCCTCCGATCACAAACGCCCTGCCTCTAGCACCGTTGTTGTTGTTGTTATTGTTGTTGTTATTGTTGGTGCCATTTCCATTACCGTTGCCACCTCCATTACCATTACCATTGTTGTCCCCGCCTTTCTTAAGTTGTGGGCAATCTTTCTTGAAATGCCCCATCTTGCCGCACTCGAAACAACCCTTCTGTGCGTTGTTCTGATTGTTATTATGGTTGTTATTGTTGTTCTGCAGCTCTCCGCGACAATCCTTAGCCGCATGCCCAATCTTGCCACACCTCTGGCACTTAGCTCTGTCACACTGGTTACCCGCATGATGATAACCACACCTGTTGCACTTGGGGTGCTTACCAATATAGCCCCCCGATGATGATGATTGCTGACCACTGTTGGAATTATGATAGGACTTGTTTGAGTCCTGCTTCCTGTTCTGCTGTTGGTTGTTACCCTTGAAGTTGTTACTATCCCACTTTCTCTTGTGATCTCCTACCTTGGTAGCAGATGTTCGCTTAGGCAGGGTCCCCTGTAACACTGCCTGGTCAGTAAGCTGATGTGCTAGACGAACAGCTTGTTGGATGGTGGTGGGATTTGCTGAAGTCACCAACCCTTGAATCTGAGGCACTAATCCTCCAATGTACCTTTCAATCCACTTACTGGCTGGAGTAGCCATGTGTGGTAGCAGTCTGGCCAGTTCATGCGATCTGGTCGTATACTCCTCAATATTTGACCCCTCCATCTTGAGGTGCCAGTATTCCTCCTCCAACTTCTGCATTTCACTGCGAGGACAGTACTCCTCTTGCAGTAAAGTTTTGAAGTTGTCCCATGTCAATGCATTTGCTTCTCCCAACCCCAGAGTCTGAACATTGGAGTTCCACCAAGTCAGTGCTGGACCCTCCAATGTTCCAGTAGCAAATTTCACCTTGCTGTCATCAGGGCAGTTGCACATTTCGAACACAGACTCCGCCTTTTCAATCCATCGGAGAAGTCCTATGGCCCCCTCCGACCCTTTGAAGTTGTGAGGTTTGCAGTCCAAGAACATCTTGAATGTGCAAACTTGTGGATTAACAAATCCCCCAGCTGGACCCTGTGGCCCTGTGTTGTGAGTCTGAGCATACTGTGCGATTGCCTCTGCAACTCTGTTGTTGATTAGCTCATTGAGCTCAGCAACAGTCATATGTACGTTTCCTTCAGCCATTAGTTTCCTATTTATAAGAAGTGTTAGCACGAAATCAAAATCCAATGTAACATGTGTAAGTAAAACAACAAACACAACATGTAATATAATCAACACAGTTGTTGGAAACAAACAATAATTCTTCCATAAATATAAACTTTCTTTGAGTACAATACCTTTTGAAATGAAATACAAAATTTCAAACTACTAATGTAGGAACACAACCCGTTCCTAATAAGTTTAAGTAAAACAGAAATAAAAGAAAGAGAATCAATCGTCCTCAACAGTGGATTCAGGATCGGACTCAGCAACTGGTGCTGGTTCCTCCTCCTCATCCTCATCCTCATCCTGTTCCTCATTCTCAACTACCACTAAATCCTCCAAAGCTTCAATCCTGCCCTCCAAGATCTCGGCTCGGTTCTCTGACTCCTCTAGACGACCAATCATGTTCACCATCTCATCCCGCATGTCATGAACTAGATGGGCAAGTTCATCCTGCCTCTCAATGGCATCCCATAACTCCTGAGATCTCTGTATAAGCTTGTTTTCTGTCTCATCCAAGTCCTCGCGCAACTTGGCGATCTCCTCCGCGTCCGTCCTTCGCCTCTTAGGCTCAGGAGCATCTAGTGCGGGTGGTGGGTGTGTAGATGGTCCTGCAGCATAGAGTCCCTGAGTATTCACCCATGGTGCCTCTTCCGGATCCTCATCCGGGTCCTCAACTGGATCCTCATCTGGATCCTCCTCTGGATCCTCGTCTGGGTCTGAGTCATCCATCCCATACGGTGGAGGTGATGGAATAGGTGGTGGTGGTGATGATGGTGGTGCCGGAACTATCGGCTCCTCGTCCTCGGAATCATCAATGATAACATAAGGAGCTGATGATGAAGCCATGCCTGTTACATAATATCATATGTAAGTGCAGTGCCATGGAATACGTAAGCAAGTCAATTACATAATGTCATATGTAATTTCTAAGCAGTATGTGTAAACATGTGTGTCTAATGTCTAACAGTCATAGCATAGGCCTACAAATGCAAACCTAGTTCGCTATAACCAATGGCTCTGATACCAATCTCTCTGATACCAATCTGTCACACCCCCAATTTCAACTAACGGAATCATACCGTTTGGAAACGTGACAAACCAGGATCTCAGATCATTAGACATAGCGAAGACCTCTATATGAATTTCAAAACATACGTTGGTCTTTAAAAACATAATATTCAGAGTTTACAAAAAGTTGCGGAAGCGTTTCAAAACCAAATAACAATAAACTGTTGATAAGTAAAACATTACAAATCAAAATACTGAAATATTTAAATTCAAATGTTCAAAGTTTATAATGCATGAGACTCTATCTTCCTAGTCCATGCCAGCTGTTACGCGCGCCTTAGCGTCCTGAGAAAACATGCAAATCAAGTCAACACAACGGTTGGTGCATAACACAGGTTTTAAGTAATCATAGAGTTCAAAACAGCAGTTTGAATAACAAGTTTGTAGATAACATAATCACAATTGCACAGTCATGATAGCTAGTCATATAAACTATTTACATACGTGTTCGACACCGAAGCTGACTAGTTGCCATGCTATAGCATGTTTTCGCCTTGCCACTATTGTCTATCACAACAATAGTAAAAATTGTGTTAGGTCAGTCAAACACCTGCGTAGATCCCATCTACCCGGTGAGGTTTGTCAAACCTAATAGATCTATTTCCAACTACCACGCTTTGCATTACAGCAAACTAAACGGTTCGAGGTGTGTAAGGACTTTCAAGTTGATATGTTGTCACATAATGTAAACAGATAACTCATGCAAGTGATATGTATCTAAAAATAGTTTGTTGCACATGTTTTCTCCCCCAAAACAGTTTAAAATAAGAAAGGGGCCGTGTACGCACCTTTGATAATAGCAGAATGATCAAATACGTGTGAACTCGCGTAGAAATCCTCTACGAAGAATCTGTGATTAAACAATAACCTAAAGTTATTCGGATTGTCGTTTTGTGCTTGAAATCACATACGTATCAACATACGTATGTTAGAGTGTGAGAATTGTGCATACGGAAGTACGCGTGCCACTGAAATCGATTAAATAAAACCACATTTGATTTTATTTAATTAAACGTAATTATACGCGATTTCGTGTTCGGATTAAAATATGGATTTTATCATTTCAACACGTTCGTATTCTCGTTACGGTTCCAACGCAATTTGAACGGATTAAAACGGAGTTAGAACGAGTGAAATATGGTTAAAATACTAAATAAATATTAAAAACTCAAAAACTGGTTGGGCCGGGACTCGAACCCGCGACCCTCAACACCAAACACACCACATCTACCATCTCAGCTCGCTAGGGTTTCGCAATAACCGTCCGGGATTAAATCTTTTAAACCCACATGAGCTCGTTTCCCCTTTTCTTCTATAGCCGAAGCTTAAACCTCCAATTGGTCTCAAATTCGATCCTGATCAACTCCTAAACTATGGGGTTATTATTCCTTGACTCTAGGCGCATCATATCATCAATTTAATTTAAAAAAATTTTGATAAAATACCACGATTTTAAGGCTTCAACAGTTTCGAACCTTGACCCCATTCTCATCACTTCGAATTCATTCAATCCGATTGTATTTAACTTAAAATCCATATGGTTTTCATTAAACCAACAATTTCGAACCTGTCAGAGTGATTAATTTCAATAATTAAACACCTCTAAATCAAAAATCCCAAATCCGTCCTAGTCCAAGAACCCTAGATTCAAAATCATACAATTCGTAGTTCTAAACTGAAATTAACATGCCAAATAGCTTAATCGAAGTCTTCTGAAACTTACCATGTAACTTAATTTGATTATCAAACTTATTTGAACCGAAACCCCCAAAACCTTTTTGCATCATGAACCCTAGAATCGAAGTCTATCAATTCGGTTCTATAATTTACAATTGGTATTGGATTAACCTTAGTCGGCTATTTATGAAACTACCCACATGATCTATTTCGACTATTACATTGTTTAGACAAGAAATCCCCAAACCCGTTTCTTATATGAACCCTAGATATGGGAATCGATTAATCCGATGTTAGAAAATAAAATTAGGATGTGGTTATCCTTATTCGACCATTTCAGAGTGTTTAGGAATAAACACTTACTTGTTTTGATAACCAATTGAAATAGATTTGCTTCTATGTTAGATTTCGGCCACCTCACGATCGAATCCTCTAGCCAGAGCTTCCCAGATTGAATTGCTTTGTGATAATCCCTCTAAGAGTGCCGATTAGTAGTTCTTAGGCTTCAATTGTGTGAATGATAACCGAATTATACTAATTCTAGAGGTGAGGCTACGGTTACAACTTTTGGTTTCTAATCCATGATTAATACGAAGTTGTAGGGTCTTAAAACGCCTGATTGAGATTAATAATCATCACTACACTTAATTGAAATGTTTAACTTAATCAATTTCAACCGTTTCATGCCAAATTCGATTAAATCATATTTATCCCAATTGTATTTTGACTTCTAAAGTCAATTTTTAGACTTTTAACTTAAATACAAATCTAAATTTTGAAATTAAAGTGTATTGAGACTGATTTCAACACTTTCTAATTCCTTAAACTTGATTTGATCAATTACATAACAATTTAGTTTACAAAGTTTCACCAAAACCCCGAATTGTCATAAATTGGAATAACTGAACTAGTTTCGAACTTGATTTATCCAGTTGGGCTTCTTAATTACAATTGGACCTCACTGGGCCTTCCTGGGCCTACCTTGGCCTTCTCTGGGCCTACCTTAGCCTTCCCTGGGCCTACTTTGCTTTATTGGGCCTTACTTGAACTTATTGGGCCTTACTGGGCCTTTATTGGCTTATTGGGCCTACATTGGCTCTGTTGGGCCTAATTGATCTTGTTGAGTCTTCCTTGACCTTACTGGATCTTCTTTGGCTTTACTGGGCCTTCATTGGTCTTGTTGGGCCTTCATTGGCCTTGTTGGGCCTACGGAGTTTAACAAGGTTAACTTGAAAAGTCGGATTGTCACAGATGGAATGGGATACCGCATTAGTGGTGACTTCCTAAAGCTACATATACTATCCCGAACCAGCTAGTTTCGTATATGTATAGGGCATACGTAAGGCCCTGAGACATAGGCGCTAGCCCACCACGCCCTAGCCGATTCACAACAATATACCTAATATGGAAAAGGAGTTCCTCTATTCATGCACTATCTCGTTCCTCTTGAACTTAATATTCCACATTAGAGGTTTAATTGAAGAGTTATGATACTAATGATGATGGTTTCTGTCTATCTATTCCTCACATGTCCATCTACCAAACCTAACCTTGAGTTGCCCTTATTGACTAGACCATACAGATCTAATCCTAATGATGATATAACGTACCGAGCTCAGCGCAGGAACTTTGTCAGACTAATAGTACCTTTTACATTACCGCCAGTTGACACTCATCAACTAATGGTAAATGGATGTTTGATGCAGGGTCTTACTGACGTGTGTGTTCATGTAACTCTCATGTGCCTAAAGGAATAAGCAAAACAGACCCTCTCCTTAGATAATTAGAAATGCGAAATATATATGTACATAATTGTGAAATCTAGCAATTGTAACAAACATTTCATGCTCTCAGCCCCAGAAATGTAGAGATAGTGTTTTCAGTTAATAGGTTTTAGTAATGTATTTATGTTTTAATCGTTTCAGTGGTATATTATGTTTTTACATTCTTTGTATCACTAAGATTTGTTTCGTTTTCAAACACTTAGTGTTTTATGCAAGCTGTCTGGGGTGAATTGGTTGTTCAGGCGAATGAGCCATGCTTCGTGCGAATGAAGCTCCACGAATGACCGGGGTCATTCGCATTCTTCATTCGTCCGAATGAGCTCTCGTTCGTTCTGTCGTTTATTCGTCTGGCCCACTCGTGCGAATCGTGAGGGAACTTCATTCGCTGTCCACTTCTATGAAGGAACTGTTCATTCGCACAAATGAGACGATCGTACGTCACTTTCGCCTGCAACTCGACCGGAAACACGTTTTTCGATTTCGACTGCATTGGTGACGATTTTGCTGGTCGAAGCTTTTGAGGGTGTTAGGGAACACATTGGTGTGATTATTTTGGTGAAACACTAACCGGAGAATTCAGGAGATTCGTGGGGTGAATTTCTATGGGGGAAATGTTGAGAAAAGTGATGATGGAGATGATGTGGAGATGCTGGGTGTGATTTGTAAGCAAAAAGGGTCAGAATCGTACGTCGTTTGGCGGAAGCTCCATGGATCGTCGTTCGGGTGAGAGTGTGGGGTGCTTTTGAAAAGGGAAGAAATTTGGGGTTAAGTATTGCTTATATAGCAGCTCAGCAACACGAATAATCCATTCGTGCGAATGATTTCAGTCGGCCGAACCAGCTGGCCGATTGGGATGTCCAATCTTCTGAGTTACATTCGTACGAATGAATGTGCTCATTTGTACGAATGTGTTTCGATTTCAAAGATTTCCATTTAACCCAAAGGTTCTTAGATTATGCTCTTCATACATTAAGGCGTTGGTTCGTGTTACGGTTCTTTATCCATTTCCTTTAGTTAAGACCAGATGAGTTAATCTACGTATGCAACTGCATGAATCGTCACCCAAATGGTTGCATCAGCAATTATGTCCCCTGGTGGTTTGAATTAATATCTTAATTCAAGAATGACATCGTTTCAGGTTCATATCTCTATGGATCGTCACCCATCCATGTATATCCCTGATCCGATGATCCGTTACGTGAATGTTTTTAATATAAGGATTCTTTCTTGGTTGTATTTCTTTGTTTTAATATCTTCATTCGTTGTAAAAAGGGTTTGGTTAAGTAACTAAAGGTGTTCGTGATTTACATGGGAAGTGCAACTTGTCACGATGATGGCTATTAACGGTTTCAACATTTTGGTTATTAATTGGTTTAATTCGACATTATGATCGAAATTAATCTTTCAATTCATGATGGTAATCATCATTGTGATCGTTAGTAATGTTTTAATTCAGTTAATTACAATGTACTAACTCAATTTCGAATTTCCCCCATGTTTACGAACGAATTTTGACGTAAAAAGTCAAAATTGATTGTTTCATGCAATTACAAGTTTAATCCTTGTAATTTTATTGTTTCTAGACTTGTTTCGTTTAATTCTAATCCTTCTAATTCGATTTCGTATGATTTCCTATGATTTTGTTAACTTTTGGTTAACGGGGTTAATCCGAAATATCAAATTATTAGACAAAACCTTAAGATCTTGCTCTAAAATGAGTTAGGAACTTGAGGAACATCTTGGATTAAAGTTTAGGATGATTGGAAATGGTTAGGATATGGAAACCATTTATAATCGGCACAAGAACATGCTGCCACTTAGTATCGATGAACTGCATCATCATATGAGTTCTTATGTCGAGAGTAACAGTCTCGATCGACTAAAATCGACGGACTCACTTCAAACCTATCAATCTCGATGGTCTACAAAGCCCTGCACAAAAGTCACCATCGATAGTATCGATGGATGGGTAGGGCCTGTCAAACGTGATGATGATGGGCAGGTGGGTTATATCGATACTAATGAGTTCATGGCCTTCAATATTAAGCCATAATCTATCGATACTATCACTTTGATATAATCCATCGATAATAAAGGTATGTCCGGTAAAGAACCAATAGGGTTTTGGGTGAAGTGTTAACCGATTTTATCCCATCGATAATAAAGTTTTACTAAAACAAAGATCTTCTACACTCTTTAAACTTATAAACCTAGGGTTTATTAATCAAATAGGATCGAAATACTTATAAATCCACAATTAAAAAGCTTAAGAATAATGCAAGTATTGGAAATGGTCCAAGGGGATAATATAGTGTTAACCGAAACCTTATGATCCATCGATACTACCTTAGTGAAAATTTAAACTAAAAAACTTTGTTTAAATTCGTAATTCATATCAAAGTATGTACTTGTGAGGGTCTATGCGTCACAAAAGAACAAAGACACAAGGATGAAATCCATGGTAGTTCAAATAGCAAACTAAGTATGTGTTGATATTAATATGTCAATACCTAGCAGTTAGAAATTTCATCACGCTGGTGTTCAATTTAGTTATTCAAGTGGATAACTTAGGTGCATAACCAACTCAAGAGTGAACAAGATCAAAAGAGTTAACAAAGAATCATACAAGAACTTTATGAATAACCATGATAGGTTATTTCAAGTACTAACATGTAGAACTTCATGTCTTCCTGAAATAGCTTAGGTTTTATTAAAATGTAATGTTTAATAACATATAAACAAAGTTTAATAATAATCATCATAACTTATTTTAGTAAAATATCATAAAGTAATTTAAAGGATTTCTATCAAAATAAACTTAACTTTTGTTCTTAAAATACGATTTTGTGAATGATGATTTACTAAATAGTAATGTCTTTAAATATCATAAACCTTATGCGAATAAGGTTGAATCTGGATTAATTAAGGTATAAGGGAATTGTAGTAACACATTAGTAAGATCATAGGACACTTAGTTGCACACCGAGACTAAAACCCTGAATCAATCAACTATAATTACTTATTGTATACAAATCATAATAAATCAACTCAGGTGATTGAAGCTACATAGTCTACAAAGAATGAGCGCGCGCATATTTTTTGGTTGAATCATAAGCACTACAACACATGTGAGTTCATTGCCCCTTTTCTAAACTCTTTGTTCTATAAATTCGGAGCTGAGAAGCATGTGTAAATTATTTTCTGTTGATTATATTTTACATAAATGCTTTAAACTTCTATGTGTTTGTATGTATAAACGTTTTCCTAGATTATGTTTTGATAAATTTTATGCAGGTTTCACAAAAGATTGTCTACTTATATACTAAGTGGATGGTTGTATCATATTCAACTAAACATTTTGACCAATCAAGTAAACACTTCAACGAATCAATTTATGATTTTCAACGAATCTAGTGTTCATTTACAACAAATCAAGTAATCATTTTCAACGAAACTATTGTTCATTTTCAGCGAATCAAAGAATCATTTTCAACGAATCAAGCATTGAATGTTCAATGAACCTAGTGTTCAATGATCAATGAATCAAGTGTACATTTGTTCAACGAATCAAGTATTCATTGTTCAACGAATCAAGTATTCATTGTTCAACGAAACAAGTGCATTTTTCAACGAATAATGTACAAATCAAGAAATCATTTTCAGGGGAAAGTCTAGGAAATATCAAAGATAACATGTGTGAATGAAACTAAAGGAATCAATGACGAATCTAGAAGAAACTAGAACGAAACAAAAACCCTATGTTTCAAGAAATCTTAGCTAGGCCGTTTGATTTATAGGTCACATGTTTGATTATATTTACAGAATCTCGTACCTTCTACCAACTTTGATTGATAGACCAGTCTACTCTAGATGACCAAGGCCCAATCATTAGGACTAAGTTTTTAATTATATGTTTATCTATTCATTTATTTAAGCATTTTAATCAATTGTTCCACATTTGCCGTGGTTTTTTGTGTGTGTGATGAGCTAATGGAATCAAGAGGGTTTTCAAATTCAATGAATCTAACAAAACTAGTGTGATGAGCTAAAGGAATCAAGAGGGTTTTCAAATTCAATGAATCTAACCAAACTAGTGTGATGGTTGGTAGGGAGTGAAATGATTAATCGTCACTAACAACATTATTCTATGTTGTTTGGTATGTGGTGGGCTGGAGGCTAGGCTGGCGGTAAGCTTGACCCTACGTATGCCCTATATATAAGCATGCTTGACTGGATAGGCTAGGTAGTTGTTAGTGAGGTTAAGGTTGTCATTTCGGATGATCAGGGTTATCATTTTCTGATGTTCAAGGGTGTCAATTCAGTTTGTGGGATGAAATGCTTAATTATCATTAAGAACAATATTCTATGTGGTTCGGTATGTGGTGGGCTGGCGGTTGGGCTGGCGGTAAGCTTGACCCTACGTATGCCATGTGTACAAGCATACGGGACTGGATAGTATGGGTGGTTGTTGGTGAGGTTAAGGTTGTCATCAGGTCAGGTTTGTTCAAATTAATTTTTCATAACAAAACTATATGAACTCACCAACCATGTTTTGACTTGTTCTTTTTGGTTGACTTCTCAGGTGACGAACATGTTTAAGGTTAAGATTTCGTGCCACTACTAGGATGCCCAGATAGAGGACTTAGTATTTTGGATGTGCATATTTTTGAACATTAATACTTGAATCATTTTTGTATATCTTGTGCAGATACAAGATAGATTACTCATGATTCTTTTCGTAATTATATTTCATTTAGTGTTTTCTTATTTAATATCATATGCAATGTAAACAATATGATCACTTTGAGTATCACCCGATATCGCACCCCGGTACCATTTCCCTGACGGTAAAGTCGATCCAGCCCGTCGGTTCAGGGTGTGACAGATTGGTATCACAACCATGGTTATTGAGAAACATATGTCATCTTTTTAAACAGTTTGGCGTAGACTATAACCTAGGGACCCTTCATGTAGAGAACTTAGGTAATAGGAACTTACTTTCATTATGTCTTCTGCGTTGGATCATTGCACTAACCGATGCCTTTTCGGTTGTGACCAGAATTTCACCGAGAAGACAACCACCTCCTTCTCCACCACCATCGCCATCTCCTCCTCCGCCTCAAAACTATGTGTTGGACCCGGCTACGATTGCGATAGCCACACTGCTCACTAACCATCAGCAACAACACTGGAAATAAATCAGGAGAATGTAGTGTAAACACTGGCACTGCACCAGACTACTCCTACAAAACCATTCGTAGGATGTAAACCGCCAAGCTTTAGCGAAACTGAAGGAGCCGTTGGATTAATCCAATTGATAGAGAAGATGGAGACTACTCTGGACATTAGCAGTTGTCCATAGCACCACAAGGTTCGCTACTGTGCAGGATCACTCAATAAGCGAGCCTTGAGTGGTGGAACTCTAAGATTAAGGCTAGAGGAAGAGATAAGGCATTGGCAATGCCATGGGCAGACTTCAAGACTCTACTGAGAAATGAGTTCAGTCCCAAGAACGAACTACAAAGGATGGAAACTGGCAGTCCAACCATGTGATGAAGGGAGCTGATCACATGGTTTATACTACCTGCTATTATGATTTGGTAGCGTTGGTGCCAGACATGGTACCAACACTGGTAAAGTTAATTGACAGATATATAGGCAGGTTACCGGCTTGCATACAGAGCTTGGTCATTGTAGCAAGCCCAATCACTTTAGAGGCAGCTATTAGCTTGTCAGATAAACTTAATAATGTCATGGTAGCTTCTCGAACTCTGAAGAAGGAAACACACATAGGCAAGTCCAAGGAAGAATCGTCTAAGAAACCCCACTATCATCCCAAGAAAAAGCACAAGGTCATCAAGTAGCAGTAGCTCCACAGAACCTCAACAAGAAACAATACACTGGCTAGTTTCCTTTGAGTGCCAAATACCAATATCATCATGTTGCTAACACTCCCTACAAACATTGCACGGGATGTGGAAGGAAGGGCCATTGGGTCCATCACTGCAAAATGGCACATGATCAAGTAGTGAATAATGCTGCTTTAGCTCTCCTTCCACCCAACAACCCAAACCAAAACAATGGAGGATGCTATAACTGTGGCGAGCTTCTTCACTACTCACGGAACTGCTCAAAGAGGATGCAGCCGGCAATTCATGCACTACGTGGGAGAGCATTCGCATTGGGAGCTCCAGCTGCTCGTCAAGACCCAAATGTGGTCATTGATGCGTTTCTCTTACATGATTTTTATGATTCTGTTTTATTTGACATTGGTGTGGACCAAAGTTTTATCTCGTCCGAGTTTGCTTGCAAACTTAGTCATAGTGAGGAACAATTAGACTCCCCTTATACTATAGAAGTAGCGGACGGTAAACAAGTAACAACAAATACGATTTTTACGAACTGCCCGTTAGTATTGAATGATCAATTGTTTACCATCGATTTTATACCGCTGGAACTGAGTAGTTTCGACATCATCATAGAAATGGATTGGTTACCTCTTAACCGGGAGGAGATTGTTTGTTCTGAAAATCTACTTCGAATACCTATGGCGAACGACCAAGTGTTGGAAGTTCGAGGGGATCAAGCAAACCGAAGTGTCAAAATCATTTCCTGCATAAAGGTGCGTAAGTGTTTACGAAAGTAGTGTAACATCAGTGCCGGAAACGTCACCGGAACAGTGATCGTAACAGTACGTGAACAGTAGTCAGGTACAAATCTTATGTAATTCAGTGTATTTCATGTTCATATCAAGTCTCAGTATCATTTCATATCATCTAAACAGTAAATTCACAGTCATTTCAGAGAAATCAATTCAGAACAATGATTCTTGAGTCAGATAATTATCTGGCAACACAGAATCATCATGTGATATATTTGTTAGGATTTTATTATGTATAAACGTATGTGAGGCCTTACAGGACAAAACAACACGAATATCGTTAAGTGAATGCTAAACCGACAGATTATTCGTATAGGTGACGATCTGTACGAATAAATCTGAAACTTTAACGTTCTGAATGATATTCAATAATTAGAAAACAAGGTTGAAAAGTGTAGTTATCGTCGTATTTGATTCGAACAAATACGCGCGATGACCGCGCGATTCGATTTAAACGTTAATTAAATATTTTTGTAAATTAAATAATTAAAAGATATTTAGTTAATTTATTAGGAATCACAACCTAAAATAATTTTATAAATTCTAATTTAAAATCGGATCGTTTCGTTACGAAAATGACGCGAAAACGACGTTTTTACGCGAAACCACGCGAAACCGAACGAACCCGAACGAACCCGGGTATTTTTCCCACATTTATTGTGGCATTTAATGCCACACCAACTTCACCAACCAGCCATTCAAGCCCCAAATTCGTCCATTTCCTTCTCTCTCTAAATTTCCACAAAACCTTCACCTTCTCTCTAGCATTTCTTGCTCAATCCTTCACCAAATTTAGTGTTCTTGGTGTCTAAATCACCACAATCATCAGTAGAAACCGAAAGTACAACGGATCTAAGAGTCCATCCATCAAATCTGAGGTAAAAACCCATGTTTGTTGCGGTTTAAGGGTTTTGAAAACCCTAATCACGAACCCTTTTATGTAAACCGGTTTCGAACCATTTTCCACCATAGGATTTTCACAAAAACACTATAGAATGATGGGGGAGTAGGTTTTATTGCATCATCTAGTCACCTAGCTCAAAGATATGGCTACTTGTTCTTGAGTTCGAACGGCCGAATGGCCATCTTCTTCAGCCCGCCGAATAGGCCCATTCGGGCCACTTATAGCGAATGACCAGGCTCAATCGGCCACCTCTCAGTCGCCCATATCCATTCGCCGAATGGCCTTACCCCTCCATTCGATCGGCACTTTCTTATTCGGCCACCCTCACCATTCGTAGTTCTTCCCTCAATCGGAGTTCCTCTCATTCGGCCGAATGAGGCAGCTCCCTTTCGGCCTAGCTTCATTCGAACTCAATCTATTCGCCGAATCAAGTCTTCGGCCATGGTCTCATTCGAAGCCACGAAGCACACATTCGGAACATACATCATTCGGTGAACACATTCCAGTCGGCATACCCATACTCGAACCCACCTAATTCGGCCTAATTCTCATTTGGTTTATAGATGGTTTGATCGTGGAGGTTAGAGATGAGTATGTTCGAATCGCATGGTTGCATGGGAGCCGGATGTGTGTGTGTGTGCATGGGGAGCAAATTAGGGTTTCAATATGTAGGATCTAAATGGGATTGGGGTGGTGAATTTGATTTGGAGTTTGAACAATGGGAACTTATACATGACGCGTGCATGGTTTTAGAATGTTAATAAAGACTTCAAGTGCAATGACAACAAGAGTTATGGGGGTTGACTTATTCATCAAAGTCCAAACCATAGGGAAATAAGTTAACACATGTAACTAACTTCATAAATTAAATCGAAGTACCTAGGTCAAATGATTCAAGAATCTTGATTTGTAATCACTTGGAAGAAAGTCAAATCAATGGGCCGGGGATGGCCCAATGGGCTTAATTTAAGTCCGTTGTCAAGTTAATTACATTTTTCTTAAAATAATTATGTTTTTCATAAAAGAAATTAAATCATAAATTTTCTTAAAGTAATTAAATGATTTTCTTAAATAAATGTTTAACTTAAAGTCTTTAAAAGATTAGACAGGGATATGGGTTACTAATGGGTAATATGGTTAGACTAGTTAGAGGAAGTCTCAGAATCATGTTAGTAATCTAGGACACGTAGTTGCACGCCGAGACCAAACCCTAACTACAACGTCTAATATATATACTTATCGTCTACGAATCTTCTTAAATTAACTCAGGTGATAAAGGCACATAAGCAACAGTCAAAGAGCGCGCATTTTGTGATACTTCAATTGCAAAGCAACACAAGTGAGTTCATTGCCCCTTTTCTAACATTTTTGTTTTAAAACGCGGGGCTGAGAAGCATGCGTAAACTGCTTTTATTTAAACTGTTTATTTAATGCTTTTATTTATTATATGTTTTTACATATATATGTTTGTTGATACTCCTAGACTCCTGTCTAGGAAAATTATTAAACAGATCAAGTTATCAAATAAATTTAAGTACTCTCATGAGTAATACCTTAAATTTAAACTCTAAATCAACCCTTAGTCCATCAAGTTCAAATTCAAGAATCTAAATTCAAAGTGAAATCAAATGAACAAATCAAGAGATCATATCCAAGGGAATCATAACTCAGTGTGTGATCTGAGGCCCAAGAATCATAAATCAAACCAATCATCATTCAAAATCATGGGAACTCAAAGAATCAAGAATCAAGAGACTCAAGAGATCAGAAATCATAAATGTGTGTGACTCATTGAAGTAATGAAATCATTATGATCTAATGAACTCATTAATACTTATGAAACGTGGATGTCAGTTGTATATGGAATCAAGATCACGTGTAACACACATATAAAGTCCCTTCAGGTATAGAAGACTCTTGTAGTCAGGCTATACGGGCAACAACGTGAACAATCATTGAATCAATATCAAAGTCTAAGAGAATCAAGAGACCAAGAATCAAAGGATATCCTTAAAGTCCCCGCATGTACAGAAGACCTTTGGGTCAAGCTGTAAGGGCAAAACATTAAAGTCCCCGCATGTACTGAAGACCTTCGGGTCAGGCTGTATGGGCATCATTAAAATCCCGTCACGCCCAGGTATACTCCTTGTGAGTTATGCCTGGTATGGGTCACGTGTGAGAGGTTACAACTTGGACAACCACCAACAACTAAATCTAACTGATTGAGTAAAATTACACTCAATCATCATGTCTTAGTTGCATTTAAATGTTTTATTTAATTATTTAATTAAATATTTGACATTTTACTATTATCACTGACTTTTGGAAAATCTTTTGTCTATGATCAAAATCAAGAGAATCAAAGGTAAATCAAGTTTTGGAGATCAAAATCTATTTCAGAGGTGTTAGGTAAAAATGCTTAATTATCATTAATGTCAATGTCCTATGCGGATTAGTATGTGGTGGGATGGCGTCTGGGCGGGGTTGTAGCCTTGACCCAGGGGTATGCCCTATATATAAGCATACCGATCTGGATGATACAGTTGATGTTAATGAGGTTAGGGTCTTTACCGAAAGAGGTTTTCAAATCATTTTCAAATCATAAAACTATATGAACTCACCAACCATGTGTTGACTTTATTTTTGCATGACTTCTCAGGTGACGAACAGGTCAACTAAGGAGTTATTCCTTTGGACTAGGACTTCAGATAGAAGACCTAACTTTTTGGACCTGCATATATTTTGAAGACATCATTATACAATTTATTTTGTTTATCTTGTGTAAATACAAGATAGAAATATATGATGTTTATGATAGATTTACATTGTTAAATTATAAACAATACTGATGTAATTTAACTTTGTAATTCTATTATATTTAGCATTTCTCATTTGTATCATGTGCAATGTAAACAATCTGATCATCACGATTATCACTCCCGATATCGCGCCCCGGGAACCTTCCGCCCGACGGGACAACCGATCCTATCCCGCCGGCTCGGGGTGTGACAGATTGGTATCAGAGCCGTGGTTATAGAGAAATATAGGTCATTTGTTTAAACGGTTTGGCCTAGACTATAACCTAGGGACCCTGCATGTAGAGAACATAGGATTTAAGACTTATTGCATATTGTCTTCTGCATTCGATCATTGCACTAACCAATATTCATTTGGTTATGATCAGAATGCCGCCACGGAGACAACCTCCGCTGTTGACATCGACACAAGACCAAGCTCCACACTCCTCGACGCCATCGCCAAATGATTCACCACCGCCACCTCCTCCACCGCCTCCACCTCCTCCTCCACTAATCACCGAGGCATCAGGTTCGGGAACAACTCCTACACTGGATCCTACCACCATCGCTTTGGTGACACTACTGAGCAGCCAGATGACCAATCAGATGAAGGCGGCGATACCGGAGATGTTCAACCTTCTCCGTAATGAGATGAACAACACTGGCAACTCATCTGGAGAAGCCAGTGGGAATACTGGCGGTACCTCACACTACTCCTACAAGTCCTTCGTAGGATGTAAGCCGCCTAGCTTTAGCGGATCTGAAGGAGCCGTTGGATTAATCCAATGGATTGAAAAGATTGAAGCTACTCTGGATCTCTGCAGTTGTCCAGAGCATCATAAAGTCCGTTATTCAGCTGGAACATTCAACAAGCGGGCTCTGACCTGGTGGAATGGTCAGATCAACGCCCGAGGAAGAGAAGAAGCCATGGCCATGCCATGGGAGGATTTCAAGACACTGCTGCGAACCGAGTTCTGCCCCAAGAATGAGCTACAGAAGTTGGAAGTTGAGTTATCCAACCATGTGATGAAAGGGGCTGATCACATGGGATATACAACTCGTTATCATGAGTTGGTTGCTTTGGTGCCTGACATGGTACCTACTTTGGAGAAGAGGATTGATAGATATGTAGGTGGACTTCCCGCCTGCATTCAGGGAATGGTTGTCTCAGCCAACCCTACTACTGTTGAGTCTGCAGTGAGACTGTCTGGAAAACTCACTGATTTGATGGTTGCCTCTGGAGTACTGAAGAAAGAGGCTGACACCAGTAAACGCAAGGAAGAGTCTTCAAAGAAACCACAACACCAGCAACACCAAAAGAAGAAGCAGAAATTAATCAAGAACTACACTGTGGCTACTCCCCTGAATCAAGTAGCAGCGGCACAACAAAATGTGCCCAAGAGACAATATACTGGCCCACATCCTTTGTGTACTAAATGCCAGTATCATCATGCTGCAAACAACCAGTGCCGTCAATGCACGGGTTGTGGAAGAAAAGGGCACTGGGTTCAACAGTGCAGACTGACACCAAATCCAGCAGTTAACAATGCTGCACTAGCTCTCCCTCCACCAGCTAATCAGAACAATGGTGGATGCTTCAACTGTGGCGAACAAGGCCACTTTGCAAAGAACTGCCCGAAGAAGGCTCAACAAGCAGTTCAAGCTCCTCGTGGACGAGCTTTTGTTATTGGAGCACCAGCTGCACGCCAGGACCCAAATGTGGTCACTGGTACGTTTCTCTTACATGACTTTTATGCATCTGTTCTATTTGACACTGGTGCGGATCAGAGTTTTATCTCTGCCGATTTTGCATGCCAACTAGATTCTATAGAGGAACAGTTAGACTCCCCCTATATTATAGAAGTAGCTAACGGAAAACAGATCACAGTTAGTACAGTTTACAGAAATTGCCCGTTGACACTTAACGGTCATACATTCTCTATCGACTTGATACCGATGGAGTTGGGTAGTTTCGACATCATTGTTGGAATGGATTGGCTTTCCTCTAACCGAGTGGAAGTTGTCTGTTCTGAGAAGTTGCTTCGAGTTCCATTACCAGATGATCGTGTATTGGAAGTCAGAGGGGATCAAGCAAAACGAAGTGTCAAAATCATTTCCTGCATAAAGGCGCGTAAGTGTTTACAGAAGAAGTGTGTAGCTTTCTTGGCTCATGTAGTGGAAAAAGAGAAAGACAAGAAGAAGATACAAGATGTACCAGTAGTGAAGGAATATCCAGAAGTATTTCCTGAGGACCTACCAGGTTTGCCTCCTGTGCGACCAGTAGAGTTCCGAATTGACTTAGTTCCTGGAGCAACTCCTGTTGCTAAATCTCCTTATCGGTTAGCACCTTCGGAGATGCAGGAATTATCGAACCAGTTACAGGAGTTACTGGATAAAGGGTTCATTAGACCGAGCTACTCACCTTGGGGAGCTCCGGTCTTGTTCGTGAAGAAGAAAGACGGATCGTTTAGAATGTGTATCGACTATCGAGAGCTGAACAAGTTGACTATCAAGAATCGGTACCCATTGCCGAGGATTGATGACTTGTTCGATCAGTTACAAGGAGCTCAGTATTTCTCGAAGATAGATCTACGGTCCGGGTATCATCAGCTCAGAGTTCAAGACGAAGACATACCGAAGACGGCTTTCCGAACCAGATACGGGCATTACGAATTTTTAGTGATGCCTTTCGGACTGACAAATGCACCAGCGGTTTTCATGGATCTCATGAACCGAGTATGCAAGCCGTATTTAGATCAGTTCGTTATCGTCTTCATCGATGACATACTGATTTATTCCAAGAGCAAAGCAGAACATGAACAACACCTCAGGAAGATCTTGGAACTGTTGATGGAACAGAAACTTTATGCCAAGTTCTCTAAGTGTGAATTTTGGTTAAGGGAAGTTCAGTTTCTTGGTCATGTAGTCAACAGTGAGGGAATTCATGTAGATCCTGCCAAGATTGAAGCAATAAAGAACTGGGACACTCCGAAGACACCAACGGAGATACGGTCTTTTCTGGGATTGGCAGGTTATTATAGGAGGTTCATCTCGAACTTTTCTAAGATAGCCTTGCCTCTCACTAAGTTAACTCAGAAGAGTGAACCGTTTGTCTGGGAGCAGAAACAAGAAGATGCCTTTCAGACACTGAAGCAGAAGTTATGTAATGCTCCAATCCTATCACTCCCGGAAGGATGTGATGACTTTGTTGTATACTGCGATGCCTCCCATCAGGGACTTGGTTGCGTACTGATGCAACGGGACAAAGTTATCGCTTATGCATCAAGACAGTTAAAAGTTCATGAGAAAAATTACACTACTCATGATCTTGAACTGGGAGCAGTGATCTTCGCACTGAAAATCTGGAGACATTACTTATATGGCACTAAGTGTACCATATTTACTGATCACAAGAGTCTGCAGCACATCTTTGATCAGAAGGAGCTCAACATGCGACAACGCCGTTGGGTTGAACTTCTGAATGATTATGATTGTGTGATCAAGTACCATCCGGGAAAGGCAAATGTTGTAGCTGATGCCTTGAGTCGGAAGGAACGGGTCAAACCCTTACGCGTTAGGGCTATGGGTATGACTGTGCAGACCAGTTTACAAGACAAGATCATTCATGCACAGCAGGAGACAATTGACAGAGGGAACTTAAAGAAAGAACTTGACTGCGGAGCAGAGAAACATTTAGAGACCAAGTCTGATGGAATGATCTACTACCAGGATCGTATATGGATTCCGGCGGTAGATGAATTGAGAAGGCTTATCTTCGATGAGGCACACAAGACAAAATACTCTGTTCATCCAGGCGCTGATAAAATGTATCAAGACTTGCGTGGATTTTATTGGTGGCCCGGAATGAAGAAAGACATAGCCGAGTACGTCGGTCGGTGTCTAACGTGTGCGAAGGTAAAGGCGGAACACCAGAGACCGTCTGGTTTACTGGAACAGCCTGAGATTCCGCTCTGGAAGTGGGAACAAATAGCTATGGATTTTATTACCAAGCTACCCCGCACTTCCAGTGGTCATGATACTATCTGGGTTATCATTGATCGTTTGACGAAATCTGCTCACTTCTTGCCAATGCGTGAAACCTTCACGATGGATAGACTGGCAAGATTGTACATCAATGAGATAGTGGTACGCCATGGTGTGCCATTGTCAATTATTTCTGATAGAGACAGCAGATTTACTTCAAGGTTCTGGCAATCACTGCAGAAATCTCTAGGGACACAGTTAAATCTGAGTACCGCTTACTATCCACAAACGGACGGCCAAAGCGAACGTACGATTCAGACCCTAGAGGATATGTTAAGAACCTGTATTTTGGATTTCGGTGGAAATTGGGATTCTCATTTGCCACTGATTGAGTTCTCCTACAATAACAGTTATCATAGCAGTATCGGATGTGCACCATTCGAGGCTCTTTATGGCCGGAAATGTCGATCACCGATCTGTTGGACTGAAGTGGGAGATAACCGTATAACAGGACCAGAACTGATTCAAGAAACCACTGACAAGATTGCTCAGATTCAAAGAAGACTACAAGCAACAAGGAGCAGACAGAAAAGCTATGCTGACAAACGGCGTAAGCCGTTGGAGTTTCAAGTGGGAGACCGTGTCATGTTAAAGGTTTCTCCATGGAAAGGCGTTGTACGTTTTGGAACAAAAGGCAAGTTAGCACCACGATACGTGGGACCGTTCGAGATCATCGAACGTATTGGTCCTGTAGCTTATCGACTGAGATTACCAGATGAACTCAGTGGTGTGCATGACGTGTTTCACGTTTCGAACTTGAAGAAGTGCCTTGCTGACGAATCACTCGTCATTCCACTCGAAGAAATTCAAGTCGATGATCAGTTACATTTCATAGAAGAGCCTTTAGAGATTATGGATCGCAAAGTCAAGCAACTGAGGCGAAGCCGTATTCCGATTGTAAAGGTTCGTTGGAATTCAAGACGCGGACCCGAGTTTACTTGGGAACGTGAAGATCACATGAAGTTAAAGTATCCCCAGCTGTTTGAAGAGGAAGCCGTACCCGATAACAACTCTTAAATTTCGGGACGAAATTTCTCTAACAAGGGGAGACTGTAACATCAGTGCCGGAAACGTCACCGGAACAGTGATCGTAACAGTACGTGAACAGTAGTCAGGTACAAATCTTATGTAATTCAGTGTATTTCATGTTCATATCAAGTCTCAGTATCATTTCATATCATCTAAACAGTAAATTCACAGTCATTTCAGAGAAATCAATTCAGAACAATGATTCTTGAGTCAGATAATTATCTGGCAACACAGAATCATCATGTGATATATTTGTTAGGATTTTATTATGTATAAACGTATGTGAGGCCTTACAGGACAAAACAACACGAATATCGTTAAGTGAATGCTAAACCGACAGATTATTCGTATAGGTGACGATCTGTACGAATAAATCTGAAAGTTTAACGTTCTGAATGATATTCAATAATTAGAAAACAAGGTTGAAAAGTGTAGTTATCGTCGTATTTGATTCGAACAAATACGCGCGATGACCGCGCGATTCGATTTAAACGTTAATTAAATATTTTTGTAAATTAAATAATTAAAAGATATTTAGTTAATTTATTAGGAATCACAACCTAAAATAATTTTATAAATTCTAATTTAAAATCGGATCGTTTCGTTACGAAAATGACGCGAAAACGACGTTTTTACGCGAAACCACGCGAAACCGAACGAACCCGAACGAACCCGGGTATTTTTCCCACATTTATTGTGGCATTTAATGCCACACCAACTTCACCAACCAGCCATTCAAGCCCCAAATTCGTCCATTTCCTTCTCTCTCTAAATTTCCACAAAACCTTCACCTTCTCTCTAGCATTTCTTGCTCAATCCTTCACCAAATTTAGTGTTCTTGGTGTCTAAATCACCACAATCATCAGTAGAAACCGAAAGTACAACGGATCTAAGAGTCCATCCATCAAATCTGAGGTAAAAACCCATGTTTGTTGCGGTTTAAGGGTTTTGAAAACCCTAATCACGAACCCTTTTATGTAAACCGGTTTCGAACCATTTTCCACCATAGGATTTTCACAAAAACACTATAGAATGATGGGGGAGTAGGTTTTATTGCATCATCTAGTCACCTAGCTCAAAGATATGGCTACTTGTTCTTGAGTTCGAACGGCCGAATGGCCATCTTCTTCAGCCCGCCGAATAGGCCCATTCGGGCCACTTATAGCGAATGACCAGGCTCAATCGGCCACCTCTCAGTCGCCCATATCCATTCGCCGAATGGCCTTACCCCTCCATTCGATCGGCACTTTCTTATTCGGCCACCCTCACCATTCGTAGTTCTTCCCTCAATCGGAGTTCCTCTCATTCGGCCGAATGAGGCAGCTCCCTTTCGGCCTAGCTTCATTCGAACTCTATCTATTCGCCGAATCAAGTCTTCGGCCATGGTCTCATTCGAAGCCACGAAGCACACATTCGGAACATACATCATTCGGTGAACACATTCCAGTCGGCATACCCATACTCGAACCCACCTAATTCGGCCTAATTCTCATTTGGTTTATAGATGGTTTGATCGTGGAGGTTAGAGATGAGTATGTTCGAATCGCATGGTTGCATGGGAGCCGGATGTGTGTGTGTGTGCATGGGGAGCAAATTAGGGTTTCAATATGTAGGATCTAAATGGGATTGGGGTGGTGAATTTGATTTGGAGTTTGAACAATGGGAACTTATACATGACGCGTGCATGGTTTTAGAATGTTAATAAAGACTTCAAGTTCAATGACAACAAGAGTTATGGGGGTTGACTTATTCATCAAAGTCCAAACCATAGGGAAATAAGTTAACACATGTAACTAACTTCATAAATTAAATCGAAGTACCTAGGTCAAATGATTCAAGAATCTTGATTTGTAATCACTTGGAAGAAAGTCAAATCAATGGGCCGGGGATGGCCCAATGGGCTTAATTTAAGTCCGTTGTCAAGTTAATTACATTTTTCTTAAAATAATTATGTTTTTCATAAAAGAAATTAAATCATAAATTTTCTTAAAGTAATTAAATGATTTTCTTAAATAAATGTTTAACTTAAAGTCTTTAAAAGATTAGACAGGGATATGGGTTACTAATGGGTAATATGGTTAGACTAGTTAGAGGAAGTCTCAGAATCATGTTAGTAATCTAGGACACGTAGTTGCACGCCGAGACCAAACCCTAACTACAACGTCTAATATATATACTTATCGTCTACGAATCTTCTTAAATTAACTTAGGTGATAAAGGCACATAAGCAACAGTCAAAGAGCGCGCATTTTGTGATACTTCAATTGCAAAGCAACACAAGTGAGTTCATTGCCCCTTTTCTAACATTTTTGTTTTAAAACGCGGGGCTGAGAAGCATGCGTAAACTGCTTTTATTTAAACTGTTTATTTAATGCTTTTATTTATTATATGTTTTTACATATATATGTTTGTTGATACTCCTAGACTCCTGTCTAGGAAAATTATTAAACAGATCAAGTTATCAAATAAATTTAAGTACTCTCATGAGTAATACCTTAAATTTAAACTCTAAATCAACCCTTAGTCCATCAAGTTCAAATTCAAGAATCTAAATTCAAAGTGAAATCAAATGAACAAATCAAGAGATCATATCCAAGGGAATCATAACTCAGTGTGTGATCTGAGGCCCAAGAATCATAAATCAAACCAATCATCATTCAAAATCATGGGAACTCAAAGAATCAAGAATCAAGAGACTCAAGAGATCAGAAATCATAAATGTGTGTGACTCATTGAAGTAATGAAATCATTATGATCTAATGAACTCATTAATACTTATGAAACGTGGATGTCAGTTGTATATGGAATCAAGATCACGTGTAACACACATATAAAGTCCCTTCAGGTATAGAAGACTCTTGTAGTCAGGCTATACGGGCAACAACGTGAACAATCATTGAATCAATATCAAAGTCTAAGAGAATCAAGAGACCAAGAATCAAAGGATATCCTTAAAGTCCCCGCATGTACAGAAGACCTTTGGGTCAAGCTGTAAGGGCAAAACATTAAAGTCCCCGCATGTACTGAAGACCTTCGGGTCAGGCTGTATGGGCATCATTAAAATCCCGTCACGCCCAGGTATACTCCTTGTGAGTTATGCCTGGTATGGGTCACGTGTGAGAGGTTACAACTTGGACAACCACCAACAACTAAATCTAACTGATTGAGTAAAATTACACTCAATCATCATGTCTTAGTTGCATTTAAATGTTTTATTTAATTATTTAATTAAATATTTGACATTTTACTATTATCACTGACTTTTGGAAAATCTTTTGTCTATGATCAAAATCAAGAGAATCAAAGGTAAATCAAGTTTTGGAGATCAAAATCTATTTCAGAGGTGTTAGGTAAAAATGCTTAATTATCATTAATGTCAATGTCCTATGCGGATTAGTATGTGGTGGGATGGCGTCTGGGCGGGGTTGTAGCCTTGACCCAGGGGTATGCCCTATATATAAGCATACCGATCTGGATGATACAGTTGATGTTAATGAGGTTAGGGTCTTTACCGAAAGAGGTTTTCAAATCATTTTCAAATCATAAAACTATATGAACTCACCAACCATGTGTTGACTTTATTTTTGCATGACTTCTCAGGTGACGAACAGGTCAACTAAGGAGTTATTCCTTTGGACTAGGACTTCAGATAGAAGACCTAACTTTTTGGACCTGCATATATTTTGAAGACATCATTATACAATTTATTTTGTTTATCTTGTGTAAATACAAGATAGAAATATATGATGTTTATGATAGATTTACATTGTTAAATTATAAACAATACTGATGTAATTTAACTTTGTAATTCTATTATATTTAGCATTTCTCATTTGTATCATGTGCAATGTAAACAATCTGATCATCACGATTATCACTCCCGATATCGCGCCCCGGGAACATTCCGCCCGACGGGACAACCGATCCTATCCCGCCGGCTCGGGGTGTGACAAGTAGTGTGTAGCTTTCCTGGCTCATGTGGTGGTAAAGGAGAAAGAAAAATCAAGATAAAAGACGTGCCAGTAGAAAAGGAGTATCCGAAAGTCTTTCCTGACGATCTATCGGGATTACCACCGGCTCGACCGGTAGAGTTTTGGATTGATTTATTCCTGGAGCAACCCCTGTTGCTAAATCTCCATATAGGTTAGTGTGACAACTAGTACCTGACCGGTCGGCAAGTCCGTACGGTATGCGTACTTTCAACAGTAACTATGTGTAAATATATGTGTGTAAACAGTACTTGTATTAACAGAATTCAAAATACAAGAAACAATTGTACGTCTTTTTGTGTAAACTTAGATACTGTAAGTACAACATACATTTGAAACATTAGTTGTGTGTATTTAAGTGGAAACCTAAGTACAGTTAACACAACAGATAATGAGAAACAACAGTGTTCAAGCGAATAACAATAACAAATCGGCTGCGATCTGATATCCATAGATGACAGGAATCAGATGGCCGACAATTCAATGTGAAAAACAAAGTGAAAACATGATGTTTAGTTGAGTCCGACAGTGAGAAAATACAATTTAAAACAATAATGCGGTGTTGTTTCAGAATAACGAACGGACGGTGTGTTTGCGTGGGTGACGATTCTCACAAACATATCTGTGAGTTTAACGTTCTGAAATGATGACTGAAAACTAGAAGACAAAAGTCGGAAAGTAAAACCATCGTCGTGTTCGTTTAAATGATGATTCGAACTATTACTCGCAATGGCGACGCGATCTAACGAAACGAAAAATGAAATACGACGCGAAACGACCATAAATTAATAAAATAAAATAAATAACGTTTAAAATTTTGAAACTCATCCAAATAATTAAAATAACTTCTTTTAAATTAAAACACTTAAAATGCGCGTAAAATTCCGGAAACGCGACGAAAACGCAAGCCGAGCAACCGAAACGAACCCGAATACCCTCGGGGTATATAAACATCAAATGAGGCTTGAAACCTCATTTCTCTCTTTTCTTTCTCTCTCTTAACAACCATTCCCGTCCATCTCTCTCACTACAAATTTCAACCTTCAAACTAGCATATCTTGAGCATTTCTCAATGAAAATTTATGATTCTTGAACCCACGAGTAGCTCTTGATGACCTCTACCTAGAAGTACAAAGGATCTGGAGATTTAGCCACTGAAAAACAAGGTATGAAGCTTGAAACTTTCGAGAAAATTGGGTTTTCTACCCCATGTTCGACCTAGCCACCAAACCGGTTTTAACCTATGTACTACTCGACTTTAAGCTTTCATTCCAACATTACAACAGTTCGGACCAGCTAGGGAAGGATGGGAGAGTTGAAAACAAGCCACAAACTCACGGGTTGATGGGGACAAGCCGCAGGTTCGCAAGAGTGACTAGACGAACCTGTAATGGTTCTGTTGAGCTCTGGCCGAACCTACGATCCCACGAACCTAAGGGTTTTGGACCATTGGTGCAAGCGAACCAAGGAGCTGCCATGACCCGAACCTACTGAGCAAACCTTTGCGGTGCAAACCCAGCCGAAACCTTAGCCCCGAACCTGCAACTCCCAAGCATAGTGGCTGCGAACCTGTGATTCCCGAACCCTAGCATGCAGCTGAACCCTTCACCATCAACCGAATCTATGATCAACAAGGAAGAAAGCCACAAACCTACTGTTGCCATCCACAACCACCGAACCACCTAGCTCTAGACGAACCTTGCGGGCTGAACGAACCCATGCCTCATGGCCGAACCTTCTACAGTCCCGAACCTCCCCATGCCGAACCTTCCTGATGGTGACCATCACAGCCAAACCATGGATGATACGAACCTTAGGCCATGCACCGAACCTTTCCTGCTCACGAACCTTAGAAACCATGGATCACCCTAGCCGAACCCTCGGACGAACCTACATCAGGAACAAACCGTTAGTGGCGAACCTAATATCTGATCTTGGCCGAACCTTAGTCACCTGATATGATAGGTTCGCTGGAAATTGGAATATTGAGGTCGATCAGTTAATCCCTGTTGAGAAGCCGCACCTCATTACTCCAACCTAGTTGGTAGTTCGGCCCAAGTGGTTATGCTAGCCCAACAACAATGGTTTGGTCTATGTGACTAATTCGGCCCACGCAACTCACACCTATCTCAAATGTCTAGTCGACCACCATAGTCCAACCGGTCCTCTCTTTCTGCGGCCCAATGGATTGGATTGACTCAATTGAATTGCCAAACTCTGGCCCAAACAACACCCACGTGGTCCACGAGAACTTATTGGGCCCATGACTAACCTTTCGGCCCATGAGCACTAAATTCGGCCCAACTAATAATGAGATAAACAAACACTTTGGGAAGCCACTAATGAACTCAAACATGATTATTTTGATATGTTATTACAAAATTCGTAAGATTCGAGAATGATGTTATGTAAAAGATTAAATAGGTTAAGTTAAAGTTTGTTAACTTGTAACTTAAAACCTAAGATTTTTACTTAATATCCTTTGTTTATACATTGAAACAAAAGGATATAAACAGTTAACAGGGACATTAGCCGTATCTAAATAGGCTAAGAGTTAATAACATGATTAGAAAACAAATTGGGCCGAATGGAGACCATGACTCAAGAGTGTTAGCCAACTTTAGGGCTAACACCTACATGCACACAAAACACAATAATTGGTACTTATGAGTCAAATACAACGTGAAATCAATACAGGATCGTGAAAACAACATCAAGAACAACAAAGAGCGCGTACATTCTTGTTTTAAGCTAAGTCAACCAATACAACAACAAGGTGAGTTCATATGCCCTTTTTCCTTAATCTTAACTGAATTTAAACTCTCGGGTCTGAGAAACATGCTTACTTTTATTTATTTAAAAGTTTTGCTTAACATATTGCTTATAATTTGATATAGATAATATTAAATTGTTTATTATCGCTTATCATTGTATGCATACTTGTATGATCATGATATGACAGGGACAATCAGATGAATATGATAACATAATTTCATAATTCATCAGCACACTAGAATAACATAGTTGTAAGATTTTATCTTATAACACTTAGTTATTCTTACATGAGTAAACATTGAGAAAATTCATACACAAACAAACATTGAGAACATTTACAAAGAAACATGATGATATTACAAAACACCTGAATGATTAGAAGATAATACATCTTCTTAATATCATTCAACATTAAAATTAACTAAGTGTGATAAGTCAAGTACTTATAACTCTTAGTTTACAACTTAAAACATACTATGCGATAGTATGGAGCATTTATCAATCCACCACCTGAGCGGATTAAGGGTGGCAAGACTAGTTCTTACCACGGCTTAATGGCAACATGGTGAACATATGGATCATTTAGAATGTTAATCATGATAACGTAACTTCGTGATAACAATATCATTCTCACAGCGGTTGACAAAACGTAATAAGACAAGTTCTTATTCAACTTTGTTAACTACGTTGAGAGCACACGGCGGAATAGAGGTAAATCGGATGCATTGTAGTCTGATTACGTGAGGATCACAATGGATTCCTTTTAGGCTCTATACATTGCATTGAGAATACATTACAAAGGGTTAATTAACACTTTTATTGACTAAAAGTGTATCAATAGTTAACCTACAAGACTCAGAACAATATAAGGAACATATTAAATGAATCTAATATCCTTAATACATATAAGAGTTATCAATACTTCGGTTTGATGACAACAACTCTTTATTATAGTATTTCAATACATGATATCACAGGTGAAAAACAATGAGATGAACAAGTGGGAATTGAGATGGAAATCAATAGTTGTATTGCAAGTAGTGTGGAGTTCTAGTAGTGATGTGGTGGGATGTTGGCTAGGGCTTGGTTCCCTTACATATGCCCTATATATAAGCATCACTACTAGGTTGATATATAATTTGTAAATATAATTATTGAGAAGCCATTGGGTGATCAGGTGAAACAAATAACATACAAGTAACATGATTAACATTGTGATTGTGCATCTGAATGAATCAAGGTTTTCAATTAACATACTTATGAACTCACCAACCTAGTGTTGACTTTGTTTAAATGCCTGTTTTCTCAGGTGATGAACAGGTGTAGCTACTTATATACATGGACTAAGCTAGTGGACTCTTAGAAGACCTAGCTTCATTTTGTGTTGCATGCTTTTGATGACAAAAACAATGAATCATCTTTTGTATATCTTGTACAGATACAAGATATAGTTTCATTGATTCTTTTGATAGATTTACCTGGTTAAATTATGAACGATACATTGTAATTTAATCTTGTAATTCTATATCATTGATGTGTTAGCATTTCTCATTTATTTATCATGTGCTATGTAAACAATCTGATCATTTGATTATCACTCACGATATCGCGCCCCGGGAACCTTCCGCCCGGCGGGAAAGTCAATCCAGCCCGTCGGCTTGGGGTGTGATAGTTAGCATCTTCCGAGTTGCATGAATTATCAAACCAGCTGCAGGAGCTATTGGATAAAGGTTTCATCCGACCGAGCTACACACTATGGGGAGCTCCGGTTTTGTTCCTGAAGAAAAAGGATGGATCCTTTCGGATGTGCATAGACTACATAGAACTGAATAAACTAACAATCAAGAATCGGTATCCATTGCCGAGGATTAATGATTTGTTGACTAGTTACATGGAGCACGATAGTTTTCCAAGATCGATTTGCGTTCTGGATACCATCAGTTGAGGATTCAAGACGAATATATTCCGAAAACGGCTTTCCGAATAAGGTACGGGCATTCCGAATTCATGGTGATGCCTTTCGCCTTGAGGAATGCACCAGCGGTTTTCATGGACCTCTTGAACCGTGTGTGCAAGTCATACTTAGATCAGTTTGTTATTGTTTTCATTGATGATATACTGATTTATTCAAAGAATGAAGTCGAGCATGAGCAAAATTTCAGAAAGTTCTTGGAATTGTTAAAGAAAGAGCAACTGTTTGCTAAGTTCTCAAAATGTGAATTTTGGCTAAGAGAGGTTCAGTTCTTGGGTCATGTGATTAACAGCGAAGGAATTCATGTAGACCCTGCCAAGATCAAGGCAATAAAGAACTGGGAAACTACGACGACACCGACGGAGATACGGTCTTTTCTGGATTTGGCGGGTTTTATAGAAGGTTTATTTCAAACTGTCTAAGATAGCCTTGCCCCTCACTAAATTAACCGAGAAGAGTGAACCGTTTGTTTGGGAGCATAAACAAGAGGATGCTTTCCAAATGTGAAACAAAATCTATGCGATGCTCCAATCTTATCTCTCCCAGAAGATACCGATAATTTTGCAGTGTACTGCAATGCTTCCCATCAGGGACTCAGATGTGTACTGATGCAACGAGAAAAAGTTATCGCATACACGTCCATACAATTGAATATACATGAGAAGAACTATACAGCACGTGATCTGGAACTGGTATCAGTACTCTTCGCGTTAAAGATTTGGAGGCATTACTGTCACACCCCGAGCCGGCGGGCCGGATCGTGTGTCCCGTCGGGCAAAAGGTTCCCTGGGCGCGATATCAGGAATGATAATCGTGATTGATCAGATTGTTTACATCGCATCAACATTGAGAATAACTAAATAACAAATAGCATTATACTAGGATTACAAAGTTAAATTACAATCGTCAATGTTTGATAATTTAACTAAGTAAACCTATCAAAAGAATCAAATATTTACTATCTTGTAACTGTTCAAGATATCAAAAGTGATTCACAACAATCACAAAACATGTGCTTTCCAAAATCTACTAGGTCCTCTAACTGGGGATCCTAGCATGCATTCATTAGCCTTAGCTTAATCTTGTACGTCACCTGAGAAAGCATGTAAGAAAACAAAGTCAACACAACGGTTGGTGAATTCATATAGTTTATTTATTGAAAAATAGCTTTTGCAAACCTTTTCGGTAACAACTTTAACCTCATTAACATCACCTGTAATATCCAGTTCGGTACTTATATATAGGGCATATGAAAGGGTCGAGCCTACAACCCGCCCAGACGCCATCCCACCACGTACTAAACCCCATATGACATTGTTGTTAATGATAATTAAGCATTTTACCTACATCCAATTCTGACTCCATCATAGCTTTAGCATTCTGTTTCAAAGTTTATATGTTCATAGCATTCCCATATCCCAATGTTTATGTATTGTGTACACAGATATTAGCTTTGCGTTAACATAGTTTAGTATTTACGAATCTCATTCATAGGTACAAGCTCTGCATAAGCATAGTTTAGCATTTATGTAACCCATGTTTAGATACAAGCTTTGCATTAGCATAATTTAGCCGTTACGAATATCATGCATAGGTACAAGCTTTGCCATAGCACAATTTAGCATTTACGTAACCCATGATTAGATACAAGCTTTGCATTAGCATAGTTTAGCATTTACGTATCTCATGAATTGATTCAAGCTTTGCATTAGCATAGTTTGGCCATTACGTATCTCATGAATTGATTCAAGCTTTGTGTTAGCATAGTTTAGCCATTACGAATCTCATGCATAGGTACCAGCTTTACAATAGCACAGTTTAGCATTTACGTAACCCATGATTAGAGACAGGCTTTGCATTAGCATAGTTTAACCATTACGTATCTCATGAATTGAATCAAGCTTTGCATTAGCATATAGACTTAGCATTTAGTACGTAGCAATTTACATTAGCATGTAGCATTAGTGTGTAGCATGTTACATATTGTATTAGCATGTGGTATTAGCTTGTAGCATATCGCACTTGACATTAGCATAGAGTTTTAGCATGTAGTTTTAGCTTGTAGCATGTAGTATCTAGCCTTCGCATGTAGCTTTAGTATATAACATATTGTGTCTAGCATAAGCATGTAATCTTAGCATGTAGTCTTAGCTTGTAGTTTTCATAATTAGCTTTTCGAATAAGTGCATAAGAATTTACACCTGCAGTATGATTCAGTATAAAAGAATTTATAAAACATTTAAACATCTGTTTAAAATGAATAACATGCTTCCCATTCCCGATGTAAATCCAAAATAGTTTGAAAGGGGACAATGAACTCACCTGTGTTGCTAAGTATAAATTTACCACAGATAATACGCGCTCATTGATTGTAGCTTTAAGTATCTTCAACACCTGAGTTGTTTTGAGAGATTCGAATACTATAAGTCGTTATAATAGACGCAAACTAGGGTTTTGGTCTCGGTGTCCAACTAAGTGTCCTATGTTGCTAGTGTGTTTTCCAGGATTTAATCTAACTAGTCTAAGGTATTACCCGTAAATAAACCCTTGATCCCGTAAGTAACCATTACAAGATTTTAATTAAATATTTTTAAGACAATTCATTTTAATTTAATCTTAGCTTAGAAATCATTTAATTAATTTAGGAAAGTTTATCATTGATTTCATTTATTAAACCATTTTGTGTTTTAAGAAAATCATAGATTTGTTTGTTAAACTTAAGTTAATCCTATTTGATTAACTCTAAGCCTAAGATTTAGTCTTAGCTTTCTTTTATTCTTGAATCGTTAGTACGTACAACTTAGCTTAGAAGTCCCGTTGAACTATCTTAGTTAGTTGGAAGTAGTGGAATATTTACTAAGTTTTGGGTGTTAAAAATGAATTAACATCAACACTTAGTTAATCCCTTGCTTCCTTGCATTTCATGCTTTACACTAGAATAGTTAATACTGTTGTGGTTATAGCATAATTCTTTGTTTATCATGTGATAGAAAATCTATTTGTTTCGCATTTGTTTAGTAAAGTATTGATGTCTTGATACTTAGCATGAGAAGCTTACAAGTTTACCACCTTTGTTTAACAAAACTAGGGTGGCTTCTTGTTAGGAAGGCTTTAATAGTCTCCCACACACACACACTCTCATGCATGACGTTTACGTAAGGGTTCCCATGCATTTTGTTATGCTTGGGATTTGTTAGGCCTTCCATGCAACCCTAAACCCATGTGTTAACCCCATGGTTCCATTTCCACCTAATTGGCCGAATAGGGTTAGTGCTCGTGAACCTTGGCAGAATAACTTGACCGTATGGTGCTTGGGTCGAATGAGGCTTCACCCGACCGAAGAGCTCTTGGCCGATTGAGGCTGCCGAGAGAATGACCCAATATGGCCGACCGACTTAGATGCATGGCCAAATGAGAAGTGTCGACCGAAAGAGGGTTCTAGCGACTGAGGTTGGGTTCGAATGTGGCTGCTTCGCTAGCCTTTCGGCCGAATGAAAGCTCATTCGATGAGCTGGTTCAAAACCCATTTGGGCATTCGAAACTTGACAGTTGGAGCTCCCAAATTCGAGACTCATGCCCTTGCCATGACGCCACACAAGTTCCTACTTAATCCAAGTGCATTTCGTGGTGTTTCCCTAAGGTTTTAGGTGGCTTAAACCGGTTAGATGATGGTTCAAACTAAGGGTTTTGAAAACCCTAAAATCGCAACAAAGATTTCGTTTTTACCTCAAAATGGATGGTTCAAAGCTTGGATTTCTTGTACTTTCGTGATCCACGTGATGTGGTGGTCGTTTAGACACCAAAATGGCTTGAGTTGGTTGAGAAATGAGTGAGATAGGTTGAGGGTTTCTAGAGAGAGAAAGTTAGAGAGATAAAGGGCCAAAATTTTGAGGAGAGAGGCTGGATGGTGGGGATGATTATGGAATTAAATGCCATAATAAATGGCTTCAAGTTATCTGGTTTTCTTTCAAGTTTGTTCGGTTACGCTCGGTTTCGCGTAGAAACGTCGTTTCTGTTTCGTTTTTGCGACAAACGTCTCGGTTTTAAAGATAGAGGTTAATAATTTAATTTAGGTGGTTATTCCTAGTAAATTAATTAAATATCTTTCGTTTATTATACATTTTCTGAAAACGTTTAAATTGTAGCTTAAATCGAATCGTATAGTTGTCGCGCGTATTTGTTCGAATTGTCACCCGTACAAATACGACGATAACTACACTTTTCGATATTGTTTTCTAATTATTGGACATCATTCAGTACATTAAATTTTCAGATGTATTCGTACAGATCGTCACCTATACGATTAATCCGTAGGTTTAGCATTCCTGTAACGGCGTTCGTTATTGCTTTGTTTTGTTCTACGTCGCATACATTTATACAAAATAGCATGTTACAAGCATTCGTGTGCCAGTTCAGTGTTGTCTGATGTGTTTTCGACTGGATCTGTGCAAGCATCACAATGTTAATAGTTTAGTGTCAAGCATCCCAATGTTAATAGCTTACAATAGTTCACATAGTTTGTACCTGAGTTACTGTGCAAGTTACTGTGCATATCACTGTTCCGGTGATGTTTCCAGCACTGATGTTACAATTACTTGTATGACATCAATTGTAGCATATCCACTGATCGCAAGAGTCAACAGCATATCTTTGATCCGAAGGAACTCTACATGCGACAACACCGTTGAGTTGAACTTTTGAACAATAATGACTTTGTGATCAAGTACCATCCGAGTAAGGCAAATGTTGCGGCAAATGCCTTGAGCCGGAAGGAATGGGTCAAACCCCGGCACGCAAGAGCAATGGGAATGAATGTGCAGACCAGCCTACATGACAAATTTATTCAAGCTCAACATGAATCAGTGAAACGAGGTAATGTGAAGAAAGAACTTGATTGTGGAGAACAGCGACAATTCTAGACAAAACAAGATGGAGTTATCTACTATCAGGATCGTGTGTGGATTCCTGCGGTAGAGGAACTGAGGAAACTCATTTTTGATGAAGCGCATAAAGCCCAATACTCGGTACACCCGGGCGCTGATAAGATGTACCAAGATCTACGAGCATTTTATTGGTGGCCGGGAAAAAAGAATGATATAGCTGAGTACGTCGGTCGATGGTTGACTTGTGCGAAGGTTAAGGTGGAACACCAGAAACCGTCTGGTTTACTGGAACAGCCTGAGATTCCACTATGGAAGTGGGAACATATAGCTATGGATTTCATTACCAAGCTACCCTGCACTTCCAGTGGTCATGATATGATTTGGGTTATCATCGATCGTATAACTAAATCTGCTCATTTCTTCCCACTGCGTGAAACCTTCATGATGGATAAATTGGCAAGATTGTACATCAATGAGATAGTGGTGCGCCACGGGGTACCATTGTCTATCATATTTGATTGAGATAGCATACTAACGTCAAGGTTTTGCGAGTCGTTGAAGAAATGTTTATGGACGAACTGGAATTTGAGTACAGCTTACGATCCTCAAACGGATGGTCAAAGCGAACGTATTATTCAAAGCCTAGAAGACATGCTAAGGACGAGTGTTCTAGATTTCGGTGGGGATTGGGACTCTTATTTACCACTGATAGAATTCTCCTATAACAACAATTACCATAGAAGCATCAGATGCGCTCCATTCGAGGCACTTTATGGTAGGAAATGTCGGTCACCGATCTGTCGGAAGGAACTAGGAGAAAATCGAATAACTAGGCCTGAGCTTATACAGGAAACCATTGATAAGATCGCCCAGATCCAAAAAAAAAGCTACAAGCAGCCAGAAGCAGACAAAAGAGCTACAAAGACAAACGACGCAAGCCATTGGGATTCCAAGTGGGAGACCGGGTTATGTTAGAGGTGTCCCCACGGAAGGGCGTACTCCGTTTCGGAAATAAGGGTAAATTAGCACAGATATACGTCGGACCGTTCGAAATCATTCAACGAACTGTTCCTATGGCGTAGAGACTGAGATTACCAGATGAAATCAGTGGTGTGCATGATGTATTTTGATGTCTCAAATCTTAAGAAATGCCTAGCTGATGAATCATTAGTCGTACTGGTTGAGGAAAATCAGGTGGCCCCGATTGTTAAGGTTTGATGGAAATCCAAACGCGGCCCCGAGTTTACTTGGGAACGTGAGGATCACATGTAGTCCAAGTATCCCCAATTGTTTATAGAGAAAGACGTACCCAATAACGAATCTTAAATTTCGAGACAAAATTTCTCTAACAAAGGGAGACTCTAACATCAGTGTATGAACCGTAGTTTGGAACAGTAGATTGTACAGCGTAGATCAGGTACGGAACTATTTTAGCAACATGTTGTGAAACCATGGTTTAACAGTCAGAATTATATCAGACAACACGAGTCTATTATATGCATGTTGGATAGGATTTATTATGTATAAACGTATGTGAGAATGTAAAAACAAAAACAAAACAGTAACGGATGTCGTTATGTAAATATTAAACTGATAGTGTATTCGAGTGGTGTCGATTCACGTGAATATATCTGTAGTTTAATGTTCTAAATGATGTTTAATAATTAGAAAATCAAATCGGAAACTACAGTTGTCGTCGTGTTCGTACGGGTGACGATATGTACGAATACGCGCGAAAACAGTACGATTCGACAAAACAGTAAAATTAAATGTTTTCTAAATTTTAAAAATAAATAAAAGATATTTTGTTAATTTATTAGGAATTACCACCTAAAATAATTTGAAAACTTCTATTTTAAATATCGTAACGTTTCGTTACGTGAAATTCAGAAACGCCGCGTTTACGCGAAACCGAACGAACCTGAACACAACCAAACGATAGAAACTATCCAAACGACATTAAATGCCATTTAATGTCACCACCAACCCACTTTCTCACTCTAAACCCAGAAAACTCTCTCTCTCTCTCTCTCCACACTTTCTCTCACTAGGTTCAACCTCAAATCCTTCAATCCTTAACCAAATCGAGCGATTTTGGTGTGAAAACGACCACAACAACACATAGATCGTGAAAATACGAAGAATCAGAGCTTTGGATCAACGAATTTGAGGAAGAATCAAGCTCAGACACTCCTTTTTTGTGATTTTGTAGTTTTCCGGTGAGCTACGAGTTGGCAGCCGGTTTTAGACCTCCAAAACCTTAAGATCTTGCACAAAAATGAGCTAGAAACTTGAGGAACTCCTTGGATTGAAGTTTAGGATAGCTTGAAATGGTTAGGATCTAGAAACCAGTTAGTAACGACACAAGAACATGCTGTCACTTAGTATCGTTCAATGACGATGGTCTCCAAACCCCTGCACAAAAATCACCATCATACCAATAGTATCGATGGGTAGGGGCCTGTCGAACTGGTACTGTCGAACCTACAATATCGATGATGGGCAGGTGTTTACATTGTTACCAGTCAGTTCATGGCCATCGATATTAAGCCATGATCTGTCGATACTATCACTTTGATATAATCCAAGTAATCTAAGCTTAGAACCAACTCAAAACAACCATAAATGATTTCGTGGGAGTCTAATGAAGATGGGTATGTCAGGTAAAGAAGCATTAGGTTTTCGGGTGAAGTGTTAACTGATTTTATCCCATCGATACTAAAGTTTTACTAAAACAAAGATATTCTAAACTCTTTAAACTTATAAAACTAAGATTTATTAATCAACTAGGATCGAAAGACTTATAAATTCCCAATTTAAAACCATAAGTATGATGATTTTATGAGCAATGGTCCAAGGGGATAATCTAGTGTTAACCGAAACCCTATAATCCATCAATACTAGCTTAGTGAAACTTTAAACTAACAAACTATGTTTAAATTGGTAATTCATATCAAAATATGTACTTGTGGATGGTTTATTGGTCAAAAAAGAACAAAGACACAAGGATGAAATCCATGGTAGTTCAAATAGTAAACTAAGTGCAATGTGTTGATATTAATATGTCATACCCAACACTTAGCAATATCATCACATTGGTGTTCAATTTAGTTATTCAAGTGGATAACTTAGGTGGATAACCAACTCAAGAGTGAACAAGATCAAAGGAGTTAACAAAGAATCATAAAAGAATTTTATGAATAACCATGATAGGTTATTTCAAATACTAACATGTAGAACTTGATGTTTTCATAAAATAACTTTGGTTTTATTAATATGTAATGTTTAATAACATATAACCAAACTTTAATAATAATCATCATGACTTATTTTAGTAAAATATTATGAAGTAGTTTAAAGGATTTATATCAAAATAAACATAACTTTTGTACTTAAAATACGATTTTGTGAATGATGATTTACTAAATAGTAATGTCTTTAAATATCATAAACCTTATGCGAATAAGGTTGAATTTGGATTATTTAAGGGATAAGGGAATTGTAGTAACACATTAGTAAGATCATAGGACACTTAGTTGCACACCGAGCCAAAATCCTAAATCACTCAACTATAATTACTTATTGTATAAAAATCATAATAAATCAACTCAGGTGATTGAAGCTACATAGTCTACAAAGAACGAGCGCACACATATTTTTTGGTTGAATCATAAGCACTACAATACATGTGAGTTCATTGCCCCTTTTCAAAACGCTTTGTTTTATAAATTCGGTGCTGAGAAGCATGTGTAAATTTTTTTCTGTTGATTATATTTTACATATATGCTTAAACTTCTATGTGTTTGTATGTATAAATGTTATCATAGATTATGTCTAGGTAAATTTTATGCAGGTTTCACAAAAGATTGTTTATTTATATACTAAGTGGATGTTTGTATCATTTTCAAATAAACATTTTCATGAATCAAGTAAACATTTCAATGAATCAATTAAACATTTTCAACGAATCTAGTGTTCATTTACAACGACACAAGTAAACATTTTCAACGAAACTATTGCTGATTTCAATCAAGTATTCAATGTTCAACGAGCCTAGTGTTCAATGATCAACGAATCAAGTGTACACTTTTTCAACGAATCAAGTATTCATTGTTCAACGAAACAAGTACATTTTTAAATAAATCATGTATGAATCAAGAAATCATTTTTAGGGGAAAGTGTGGGCCCAACCATTAGGACTAGTCTAGACCGTTTGATTTATAGGTCACATGTTTAAAAAAAATTTACAGAATCCCCTACCTTCTAACAACCTTTGATTGATAGACTAGTATACTCGAGTAGACCAAGGCCCAATCATTAGGACCTAGTTTTTAATTAAATGTTTATCTACTCATTTATTTAAGCATTCTAGTCAATTGTTCCACATTTTCCATGGTTTTTTTGTGTGTGTGTGATGAGCTTAAGGAATCAAGAGGGTTTTCAAATTCAACAAATCTAATGAAACTAGTGTGATGGATGGTAGGGTGTGAAACACTTAATCAACACTAACAACAATATTCTATGTGGTTCGGTATGTGGTGGGCTTGCGGCTGGGCTGACGGTAAGCTTGACCCTACGTATGCCCTGTATATAAGCATACTTGAATGGATAAGCTAGGTGGTTGTTAGTGAGGTTAATTATCATTAATAACAATATTCTATGTGGTTCGGTATGTGGTGGGCTGGCGGCTGGGCTGGCGGTAAGCTTGACTGTAACGTTCATGTAATTTATAATAAACAATTTTAGCTATTAAATAAGTTATGACGTCATTTAAAAGTTTCACCTTTGAGTTTATATACATACATATATATATATATATATATGTATATATATTGGGGCCAGTTATTGTACAAAGGCAATTAACGTGAGAAGCGTAGGAAGCCACAAGAATGCGCCACATGTAATCTGGGTAAGGGGTAAAATGGTCCGTGTAAAATTACAGACCGTGCTTAATAAAATTACATACTGACATTTAACACCCGTAATCAAGGACCACCAGTATAATCATGGACCAATAATCACGGACCGCATTATATAAATATCACGGAACGTAATTTAACATTCATAATCAAAGACAAATCGTATAAAAACGCATACTAGATAATCACGGACTGTGTTATATAAAATTACTGACCGTAATTTTAAATGCATAATCAATAACGAACTACATAATTACATACCAATAATCACGGACCAAGCTTAAAATCACGAACCACATGAAAAAAATCGAAAAAAAGCTATAGCAATGTCATACTTAAATTAAAGACAATAGAATTCTCAGTTTTATGGTGCAAGTTTTTTTAAAAAAATAATTAAGTATCTAAAAGTTATTTGATTTTTAAAAAAAATAATGGAACTTTATTTACCCACAAAAAAGTCAACTAGAGTAGGTTATTCCTTTTTTGCCCTTTCAGCTTTAATTCACGCAAGTTTTTAGGGGAAATTGGGGACCACAAGATCTTAACCATTGATTAATTTGATCAAATGCTCAGAATCCTTCTTATCCTTCTCACCAAAATAACCCTTTGTATTGGAACCGTCTCCTATATATATATTAGTCAAAAACCCACGCGATGCAGCGGCGTTGAGAATTTACAATACGGTACTTGTTTTATTTTAATTGATCAATGTCATGAGCCTTACACCAATCAACTAGTGTATAAAGCATAGATTATACATACCAAAATTAAAAGAATTTCCTGTGCAGGTGCACCTTTGTTTGTTCTATGTTAGGTACTATTGTCAATAATATAAGTCAAAGCAATCCTCTGATCATAATTATTTATAAGACCTTTATTAATTCAAGGGTCCCACTAGTTAGTTTCACAAATGTTGATGATTATTTACATAACAAAACAAACAACAAATAATTTTCATGTCTTCATTTCACGTTAAAACAAGAATACATCACACATTACCGGTTACGCAAATGAAATAAATACATGCCTGAAATTATGGGAATAATAATGTTCGCTGTATATTATAACAATAGTAAAAAGACATAATAAAAAATAAAAAAATATGCTCAGAAGAATTCACATCATGATACAAAATATTTGACAACACACAACATATATACAAAGTAACCAAACAGAGTTAATTACTTGCATGCATTGATCAGCAACTATAATCTTCAAGTGGATGCGTGAATTACGAATGTATGCAGTCACAAAAGTTCCTTGTCATAAAATTAAGGAAAGAAGTTGCTTCACATGATTATTCCAAGCAGAAACATTTTGACCATCCACTGTTACCAAGTCAACAAACGTGGATGCTAGTTGTTCCCGCTATTCCTTCAGCTGTTTCAAAAAAACGTAACCCATTTGTGAAGACCCAAACCTGTTTGAATCTGGTACACAACCCAAACGTTTCTTTTCGAATGTTAAGATACTAATCTAGTGAATGCCATAAGAAATTACTTACCAGTCCCTTGACATATTCGCAATCATCCAGACTCTTCTAAGCATTCACAAATCTATCTCTTAACTCGGGAACCTAATTTTCAGTGATTTTTTTTCTTGTTTTGAAGCCCGGTCTAATCAATAACCTCTTGTCCTGAAACACTCAACTAATAAGTGTCAATCAAGTGTTGTGTAGAAAAAGAGAGGACCCATACATATGCCAAGTGACGCTAAAATGGTTAATAGGTTGGGTAACGTGCTTAAATACTATCAGCTAAAAGAGAAATTTTATAGGTCTGGTTTGCCCAACAACAAAGGAAATTGGGTACCTTTTAAACATTTTAATAAGTTTCCCTTTAATCTACATTTTATTAAATAACCAATTTAAAATTTGAACCGTTGGCTGTAGATTAAATAACCAGAAGCATTGTGCTTTATTAAAAATATTGCACATAAAATGTCTTATTATCACATGTATCCTTATTTAGCTGCTCACCGAATGCAATTACTGGAAGTATAGAGGCAAAGAAGGAGTAGGTGAAAAAAATAAATGTAACATTTTTAGAATAGTAATATTTTATAATTATACATCTTTCGTGCTAGTTTAAACTTGATTCCCTTCTCAATAGATGACTTAAGCTCAGGCAAAAGGGCTTCCAAACCTTATTTCTCATACTTCCTCTACATCATTTTTAGCAAGTCTCACCTGAATAAAATAACACAATTATTTACACCATTTTATTGCTTTTTTAAAATAAGAAATTGTAATATGTTGTGTTAATTAATTTAGAAATATAAGCAGCGTGACGTCTAAGTACACCAGTAGAACCAATTCTAGTGACATCCTCTCTTGGTCCACTGCATTTAATATATATTATGTATTAGTTAATACACAATAGATAACAGATACAATTTTAGTCAACAAAATAAGAAAGCATAAACAAAAAACTTGGTTGAATAGAAAATGAACTATATTTTTTCGTACATACTATGCACAACAAAACATATTTCATGCACTTGGGAAAAAGACATCGACTTCAACTCATTTGGCCTATTGACACTGCCTCTAGTATATATTGTTTACTAAGCATTGAAACCATTTGTTATCTTCCAACCTCACACAACAGAATCTAGGAAACAGATACAAAATCTAATAGTGTTTCATGGCACGATT